>CAJNDS010000391.1:0-132829 GCA_905221605.1 Symbiodinium natans | reverse complement strand
CCGGAAAACCCCCGCGTAATCAGGCCTGCAATTGGGAACTTGCTTTAAGATGACAATTGAAGGGGTTCAAGGCTCCAAGAGACACGTCAAGTGTTTCGGTAACCCTGAACCCTTTTCTATATTTCTAACCTAAACCCTAAACCAAAAAATGTTGTAGCCACACCGTCCTCCGTGCCGTCCTGCCACTGCCACTGCCAATTGGCCGCAGCACCGGCTCGCCAATCCTCGCCCTCCTCCTGCTCTTCCTGGGTCGAAGCCGCCGCTTCTGCATCTATCACCTCCTCCGCCTGCTCCTCCGGTCTGTCCTGCACTTCTTCCTCCGATTCCTCTTCCTTCTCCTCTACGGGCGCACGGAGCGCCCCCTCCTTTTGAACCAGGGAAGCGCGAAGGAGGTGCGGAGCTGAACTTGGCCTTGCTCTCTTCACGCCAGACCTTCATAGGGTTTAGGGTTTAGGGTTTAAGGTTTAGGGTTTAGGGTTTAGGGGGTTTAGGGTTTAGGGTTTAGGCTTTAGGGTTTAGGACTTGGGGTTTAGGGTTTATGGTTTAGGGTTTAAGGTTTTGGGTTTAAGGTTTAGGGTTTAGGTCTTTCTAGATGCTTCTATAAAAATTGTATTAGTGCTGCGATTAGGCGCGGAGGTCGGGTGTTTAGAGAAGACCTTGTCACAGAACATACAGATAGAATGTTTTTTTAGGCGACGAGAAGGGAAAGTTCAGCGTGGAGGACTTGTGGAAAGAAAAGGGGGACCTGCAAATGTTGCCGAGCCGCGACCACACTCCCGCCCCCTCCTCCTCAACCAGCGAGGCGCGAGGGAGGTGCGGAGCGGAGACTGGCCTCGCCCGCTTCACGCCAGACCTTCATAGGGTTTAGGGTTTAAGGTTAAGGGCTTAAGGTTTAGAGTTTAGGGTTGTTTGTTGTTTAGGGTTTAGGGTTTAGGGTTTAGGGTTTAGGGTTTAGGGTTTAGGGTTTAGGGTTTAGGGTTTAGGGTTTAGGGTTTAGTTTTAGGGTTTAGGGTTTAGGGTTTAGGGTTTAGGGTTTAGGGTTTAGGGTTTAGGGTTTAGGGTTTAGGGTTTAGGGCTTAGGGTTTAGGGTTTAGGGTTTAGTTCTTTCTAGATGTTTCTATAGAGCATTGTATTAGAGCTGCGATTGGGCGCGGAGGTTGGGTGTTTACAGAAAACCTTGTCACAGAACTTGCAGATATAATGTTCCTTTGGGCGACGAGAAGAGAAAGTTCAAGGCGTGGAGGACTTCTGCAAAGAAAAGGGGGACCTGCAAATGTTGCCGAGCCGCGACCATACTCCCGTGACTGCGTGGCACTTAAAACGCCGTGTAGAGCGCCGGTGCTCTTTAGCAGTGCGTTTCTTGTACTTTGGCATGGCAGACACTCAGAAACAAGCCATTGGGAAGGCACGCTGGCTGGAAATACGCTAGGGAGGCACGCTGGCTATATATAGGGTTGAGTGCCTGTCGTATGGGGCTTAGGGGCTGTGTCGAGTGCATAGACGATATGGGTTCTAGGTTTTCAGGTTAGGCTTAGGGCCTTAGGGTTGTATAACCCTTGCTGCGAGTGTTTTAGTGTAGATAGAGCGCATGTGCAGTTTTTGGCGCTGTAGGGGTGATTCTTGAAACCCTAAAGCCGAACCAACCCTGAATCTTCCTAAGCCTCAAGACTCTTGAAATCCTAAAGCTTAAATAACCCTGAAACCTCCTAAACCTCAAGCCACACCCTTGAACCCGCGCCGGCAACAAATCGCTACAAAGCCGAATCTCGCAACCGCCAAGCAACAACTACAACTACGAGTTCAAGTTATACTCGGGGTTCAGGATTGGGTTCATATACTTCTACCACCTTCTCGCCTTCTCCCCAACCCTAAACCCTAAATCCTAAATCCTAAACCCTAAACCCTCAACCCTAAACCTCTAAACCCTTAACCCTCAACGACTTCAGACCTAAACCGTCCTGTGCATTGCCAGGCGCTGCAACTGCTGGCAAACTCCTCACCTACCGAAACCCTATTTTATGGCGAGCTACATGAGCCATCTCGCCTGTCAATTCCTGGCAACAGCGAGCCTCCCGAAAACCCTAACCCCTAACCCCTAATCCTTAAACCCTTAACCCTTAACCCTAGACCCTACACACTAAACCCGAAGCCCTGCATTCTAAACCCCAAACCCTAAAACCGAATGGGATGTTCAGGGTCAAGGGATCTTGGCCTTGCGCAGTCCCTGGATACTGGGCCCCAAAAGGGCTCTCAGAATTTTAACCGTCGTGCGTGCTGCTGCGTTGGCAGCAGATCACACCAGCAAGGGGCCAAGTTTCAAGTTTGGGGTTTCGGGTTTAAGGTTCAGGGCAGAAGTTTAGGATTTAAGGTTTAAGGTTTAGGGTTTAGGGTTTAGGGTTTAGAGTTAAGGGTTTAGGGTTTAGGGTTTGCCCAACGGTGCTGACTAACCCAACTTATAGTCACACTAGGGGCACTTATAAGAGGCTTATAAGTGGGTTAGAAGTACAGGTTTAATTGGGGCATTTCAAAGGCTTATAAAAGTGGGTTGTAAGTGCCGTTCGAATTGCCGACTCCTGCGCTCACAGTGCTGCAGCTCTTTAGATATTTAAACTGTTAAAAAAATTAAAGTGTTTAAAGTGTTTAAACTGCAAATCGTCCAAAAAACACCACAGAACTTAACAAATGTAAAGTTTAAAACTCAAAACCCTTTAACCTTAACATTTTTTCAAAACGATTTGCAGTTAGTTTAAACAAACAATTTAAAAACTTTAAACACTGTAAATATTTAAAAACTTTAAACTGTTTAAACTGTTTAAACTGTTTAAACTGTTTAAACTGCGCCTTCTTGAAGGTTCATGGTACTTACTAACCAATACGACTGGGCTTATAACCCTACTGATAATTGAGAACCCCTATAAGGCCCTTTCGGGCTATTATAAGTAGGGTTCTAGGTACAGTTATAACTGGTTAGTAAGTACCATGAACCTTTTCAAGTTCCTTTTGCAGTTTACACAGTTTAAACACTTTGAATATTTAAATGTTTAAACTGTTTACGATTTGCAGTTGAAACAGCTTAAACAGTTTACACAGTTCAATCCCCTGAAATATTTAAACAGTTTAAACTGTTTAAACTGCGTCTTCTTTTCACAGTCAGCGTTTGGCCACACCTTGCGCATATCTCCACGCCAAGTCTTAATTCCTTCCACCTGAGATTCACCTTCTTTCATCCTGTCAGTGAGAACCTCGCACTCACTCACAAAATAGTCTGCAGGTACGTCTACACCCCTGCCTGGGGGCGTCTTCGTTGGCCAGCGACCCCCAGGGAGAGCGCTGGCCCTCTGCTTCAAATCTGGCTTTCAAAACCGACCTTGCGCAACAGCAACTGACTCGCTTAGTGGCAGGGTTGGCACACACACACACACACACCTTTCAATCAGAAAGGTCGAGGCATACGTTGGCATTCTTCATAGAAAGATGGAGGCATAAGCAGACTCTGTCAGCTACGACGCTAAATCGAACGCCGATTGGAACTTCTGCCGCTAATGCATTTGAACTCTTTGGGACATCAGAGAGCACGCAAGTCTCTACTCTAGGCAGAACATCTCCACATGCCCACACTCGTGCTGGCGTCTGAAACACACTCTGACACGGCAAATTCACACCTACTATGGCCCTGAAGAAAGCAGAACTGACGGACGCAACTGCCAAAGCCTCTGCGGGTCAACACATCGGAAATCAGACGGTAACAGACTGAGCATGTAGTGCACACAACGCTGCCGTTCAGTCAGAATAACAGGCTGCCAAGATGAGGTCTGGTTCTTCAACCAGGTTGCTGTAACTGCTGAGAACTTGATAAGCTCTGGCGGAGGAAGCTGCCAGAAGTGAGACTCAGTGAGACATAGAATTTGTAACTTGATCCTGCACCAAGAGCTGATATATCGATTGTTCATCCAACAACGTGCCTTCTGTGTGCTGTAGGGTGAGCTCTGCTCCTGGATCTCCCGGCGTGACTGCAGAGTCCGCTGTATGTCTGGCCACATGAAACGCTGCTGCCTTCGGACTGGTCTGCATGTGCCCCGCCGGAGACAATACCGGTGAAGGTCCACCAACTTTGCACTGATCCTCTCACCAGCTGCAAACGCATTAAGTGCACTACCATTTTGTTGCGAACACGTCAAAGAACAGGCAAGCGCGTCGACAGCAACCCTTGAGCGGAGATATTACGGATGGAAACACGCATTCTGAGTTCAAGCTATCTCCTGAGATCAAACCTGTTCATGACATCGTACTGACTGTGAACACAGTCGCAATGACAGGCAACAGACGGTGACAACTGCAAACAGACGGTGACAAGTGCAAGCGCACTTATTCAGAGGAATTCTGTCAGACTGTACACTCACACACACTGCTTCTCATCGACAGTCCTGGCATAGAAAACGCCTGCGAGAACGTCATTGTCAAAGACTTCGCACAGGTTCCAGCATCTCCAACGCGGCGTTAATGATTCTTTCTATATACTCCCGTGTGCTCACACTGGAAGCCGCCGCTGACTACTTCTCGGGACATCTACGAAGATGCAGAACTACGGAATGCTGTCGCGAAATCACAATGAACTTCATCCAATAGCAAGAGTTGCCCGCGACTGCGTGGGAAAGATTCGACTCTATCGCTTGATCGCGAACTGATATCGGTCCCCTCGTGCAAGATCGCAGCAAGAAAACATTCCTTGAGGAAAACGCACGCGAATGTTTGTGAAAGATTCGAATTCATCGCTTCATCGACAACTGATATCAGCTCCTTGGCGCAAGACCCAACACGAAAACGTTCCCCCAGGCAAATGCACTTACGCGCCAAGCCACACACTGCTCCTCCGCCTTCCTGCGAGCGGTCGATCGCAAGCTTCGCTCGACATGTCGCCGCGACGTACAGCTTTCACGCACTAGTGATCTAACAAAATGGCATTGTCCGCATGAAGTGTAGCAGATCACACATTCTCTTCTTTTTCCCTGGCAAATTCATGCGCGGCGCACGTCCTCTGTGCACTGTACAGACGCACGCCTGCAGTCCTCTGTCAGTTGCAACTGAGAGAAAACGCGACACCAAGTTCGGCTCCTGCCCACAATTAGCAAATCAGTCCAGACCTCCTGCGCCCGAAGCCTAACATGGATGGCCTGCATTAGGGACGCATGTGCCCACGCGCACCTGCGCGCCGAAGCGTGTCCTTGCGCTTCAAGGTGTGCGGTGTGCGGTGCACCTTCTTGCGCGTCTGTGGCGAAGCGGCTGGCTTCTTGCAGGCTGCCTTTTTGACAACAGCTTGCTGCCGCTTTCTTTCTCTATACAATGGCAGATCGGCCTTGTCTGGCATTTTGTCGTGGGCTAATTCCCTGCACCAGTTCTGCCACTCAACATACGACCAGAGTGGGCGTGCGCTCGCACGAGCAAGAAGTTCCGCGTGCTTCATTTGCCGTGTCGTCGGCCTGTACAGAGCACTGTTGTGAGACAAGTTCTTGGCAAGCTTGAGAACTTGGAGTTTCAAGCGCAAACTGGTTTGATGCAACTTGAAAGTCTCACGGAACCATACATTAATCTCCCTGTGCAGACTCTCATTAGATGTGGTGCCTGTCGGGAGTAGCGGGAGCCTGCGTGCTTCCAGCATGTGCTGCAGACGAGTGTTGTTGAAATACCACTCCGCACGATTGACAGCTGTGGCCGAATGCAGCAGCTTGTACACCTGCCTGTTCGGGCCCGGCGCAACACGAATAACTTCGTGACTGTACACTGCGCATAATGCTGCAATAGCGCGAATGAAATCCACCCGCACAAAAAATGGGATTTCCGAATTAATTTGTGCCAGAATGTGCTCAGCGTCGCGCAGACGCATGGACCGGTTTTCGATGTGATTGCGCAACATCTCTTCCTCGCGAGACAAAACTCTGCCGTCGCTTCCTGTGAAGACGCGGCCCCATTGCTCGGCTGTGTGCGCGCTCTCCACTGCTGTGAATTTTTGAAGAATTCTTCGCAGCATGCTTGATCCAGGGGTTCTCTTCCGACTCGAGGCGAATTCGTACGTCATCGCCAGATGAACCGGATCTAAAGCAAGGACCTGCAAGTTGGGGCAGATCACGCGGAGCTGCTCCCAGAACTTCTGCGAGGGGTTGTCCACTCGAACAAATTGGACCTGGGCCAATGCTTGCGCCGGGAGAGTCTCAGCCAGGACACGCACGCAGGTCTCCGAGTCGTCTGCTGCGAGTGGTTCCAGAACCACAACCGCATTGGTTCTGCCGCGCACTGTCATCACCTGGACTTTGCACAGTATATTACTTGCATGTGCTTCGTTACTGCAATGAAGACACGCACGTACTTTGCTTAAACAACCAAAGAAAGAGAACTGCTGCTCTGCGTTCAGTCTGCTCTTGCAGAAGCTTCCTGGCCGCGGAAAGCTGCGCTTCGCTTTGCCTCCTGGCTAGACCGAGGATGAGCTTGTCCCATCAGAGGCAGGCAGCATCTCATCGTGCAGTCGATGCTGATGACTTGTAGCTCATCGTGCTGCATAACTTCTTGCATCAAACCCTGCATGACGCACATGAGTTTGGGGCAGGTAAACAAATCTTCTAGAATTGGCCACCAGTGATTGACGTGCCGCGGTAGCAAGCTGCAGGTCTCTGGGGGGAAGCGCGCAACCAATGCCGCATGCAATGAGTACACCTGCGAGCACACACACAAGAAAAGAAAGCACTTACATTTGCTCAGGGTCTGCAAACAACTCTCCAGCAGCAAACCTTGCCTTTGCATCCGAGAGAAGAAACTGCTGGTAGACAATCTGGCCGAACTCATAGGTGTAGTACAGATTGCGAACACGTCGCAGCGGGAACTCTTGGACTGAAACCGCATTCCAGAACTCAGGCCCGCGCTCTGTGAAGACCAAGCGAATATGTCGATCTATCGAGGTGGTAGAAGCACACACAGCTGGCTGCACTGTGCAGCGCAGCATTTCAGCGCTTCTTGTGAGCAGGTCGCCCTGTTCAGATCCCGTGCACTGAGCAGCATCGTGTAACGAAATGATGAGCTTCAGTTGCTTGGTCCCACTGGCGACGAACTGGTGGATGTGGTCGTGGTACTTCTCGACGTGATCAAGAACTCTCTTCTTCGATTGGTTCGCTGCCCAAGACCGCCACGGACAAAACGGGCACCTATACTCGCCGTCACTCCTAGGAATGCACTCAGCTTTCAGTTGCGTGACTTCATTTTTCAGGGAACTCAACAATCTGTCGCCGACGCGCACGATGCCTTCGTCTTCTGACTCCTCCGGCGGCTCTTCCGCGTCAGTTGCTTCTTCCATGTCCACCACGAAGTCATCATCCTGCGCCTCGCCCGCTGCATGAAGACACCGCAAACTGTCCATCTCTGTGGCGGTCAAAGCGTCATCCGTGTTCGATGCTTGTGCTGCATTTGCTTCTGCTTCGCTCCCGAAGATATCAAAAAGAACGATGTACTTCGAGTCTACAGCAGCCTTGAGGCATTTCAAGAAGTCCGTGGAGCTGACCTTGTACTGCTTCTTCTCATCTGTGATGATAAATTCGTTTGCGGTGACCACTTCCAATGCGACACAATGTGGATCTCCTTGTGTATGAAGATGCATGAGCTTCTTCTGGCCGGCCGAGAAAGGTGTGCTTGCTGCTGCAAACGTCGGATTCATGAACAAGCCGGTGCGTTCACTCACCTGAGCATATGTCCTGTGATGTTTGCGCCGAAAATATTGATGGAATTCTGAGCTGACATCTGTTGCCATGGCGAGAGCTTGTGCTTTGTACCCCAGATGATGCAAGCTCCGCAGAATGCAATTGCCCGGTTCTTCTAGCTCTTCAGGACAGGGCACCTCTTCGAAACCCCGCTTGCTCCTCAATTCTTCCAAAAAATGCCGATGCAGCTTTGGTCGGATTGTGATTTTGAAGCCTGTTTTCTCCGCTATATGATCGGAGCATTGTGCACAGAAATTCTCCACGTCGTCGCCTATCACGGAGGTGTCTACGCGAATGCCATCAAAATGCAGAGACACGTGACGAGGATTCAGACCAGCGATTTTCTCCAGCCATGCGTCGATGATGCGATCTTCCACGACCGTCCACAAATGATGCAAGGTACTCGATTCCGGATTCTCCTTATCGGCGTTTTCGAGCATATGGTCGTAAACGTTTGGTAAAGCCGAGACAGCAACCCATCGACAGAAGATAGACAGCTGCTGCAGCCTCTGAATGAATTTGTTGCTTGTCAACGTCTGTGGCGGATTGCCACCATTGAAGACTTTGTTCAGCACATCTTTGCCAGTGGCACCATCCAATTGAAGGTCTTCTTCAATAACTTTGTCTCTTTCCTCGGCGCATCGCCTCAGTGTCTCTTTCTGGTTGCTCCACTCCCGCTGATCGACGTCCAACTTGTCGAGCAACTGCAGCATGATATTGAAGCAACAGTTCACGATGTCCAGATCCGTTGTGTGGCTCAGGACTAATGCCTGCCAGGCTCTGCCGAGATGCTGAGCAGCCGCTCCTCTGGCATAACGCCTCGTGCGAATGCCCAAATTCGCCGGCACGATCCCGTAAATTGTCTCTTGCGTGACGAATGCATCCTCACCGTGGGGGTTCTCTTTTCGCTGCCTTGCAGTCGAAGACGCTGACGCGTCCAGAGCTTCTACGGCGTCCGGCCTCTTCCTTCTCGCACGTCTTTTTTCTCCTGTTTCCTGCGATGGCTTGCTGCGGGCAGCTTGCGAGCTTGCTGCGTCCTCCGAAGTCTTCTTGCGAGCAGATTCAAGAAGTTCCAATAAGTCTTGCAGTGCATTTTCTTGATTCTCCAGCTTCTTCTTCCGTGACATCCATGCGTCCTGCATCTCCAGCAAGTGAACGCTTTTCTTGCCTCGTCGACGTTGAAGTCTTTGGCAGATCTTGTCGTAGCAGCTCAACATTATCTGGACGTTAGTTTCTCGGGAAGGATTCTGCTCAGCAATTTTCCAGAGCGCGCGAGCATCGTAGCATTCTTGCAGCTGCGTGCGTTGCTCGGGAGCTGCTATGTCGCAGACGTGATCAAGCTCTTTTTTCAAGGGAATGATGGGCACGAAGGACTGGCTCACGTTTCCCTTGTCTCCAGCACCGCCAGCAAAAATGACCATTTTTTTGTCCTGCAAGACATCCAACGTCAATGTCCTGTTGCCGATCTTCGAGGACGAGTACCGAGTCCACCAGGCCTTGCTGAATTTCAACTTCGTTGCCGGAGTGCCACGCGTGTTCAGACCGTAAGAAATCATTGCGTTTCGCACTCTCTCATGCAAACATTCAGCAGACGCATCTTCGTTTGCGTCTTGAACAGTTGTGGCCGACCGGACGAGATGAGCAAGTGCCGTGGCTGAACTCGAGCCGCCTTCCTGCTTGCGATCCTCCAGACCGCACGCAGCCCTGACTTTCTTCTCCGTTGGTCCCTGCACCACCATTTGCTCGATGATGTCGCGGCAGTCTTGCCGGCTGTGCCGAACTTCGAAGCCATGCTGCAAATGCAAAGAAACTGCAATGGCTGGCCCGGACTCAAGAAACTCTTTCAGCGTGGTGTCCTTCGCGAAAATGCCGTCCATGTGTGCGTCAGGGTAACTCTCCTCCAAAGTTTTCTGCTCCCAGAACAGCGGTTTGGGCTCCCACACCAGGCATCTTCTAAACATGGAGTTGAAATTTCTTTCCTGGACGTTGCGGAACTGCAGCATGACGTTCGTCTCGTACCGCTTCCAGCCAATGCATCGCATCATGCGAGTAACGAAGCCGTATGGCCGGCGTGCAGCCAAGTCGTCAGCGGAGCAAACCTTTTTGAAGACGTCCTGCAGAAATGCACGGTTGGACTCCGGTGCCTCTTGCGCCGTAAGGATAAAGCAATGAGCAAAACCCTCCAATTGCTTCCTGAGCTCGTCCTCGTTCAGAAATACGGCAGTGTCAATGAAGGCATGGTTTCGGGCATAGACTGCGGCGATGTGGCAGCTGTACAAAGATTGACCAGTTCCGCCAGGAGACTCGCCAATAAAACATCTGTCCACGTTTTCGCCACGCTTCGCAAGGGCAAGAGCACTCATGCAGGCCCGCAAAAAGTCCTCGTTGCACCAAAAGGTCTCCCTCAGAAACTTTTCCAGCCTGTCTTTGGCCTGCCGGAACACCGGGTCCTCGAGAGCATGAGCACGCAAAGGATGAGGGACGCGAATATAGATGTTCAAATCCGGACTGGCATTGACAAGTTGGACATTGTGCTCCGGAGAAACGTCATAGAGAACGCAGCAATCTGTGTAAGCAACGCCAGGTCTCCGCTGCGTAGGTGTGTCGCACCACTGAGCCACGTACTGGAGAAGCTTTCGCTCCTCGAGCAAGTCTCGCTGCAGAGGGGCAGCTACACGGCTAATCATGTCCGCTGTAAACAACGGCCACGAAGGTGTGCCAGCAGGAGCCTCTGCCGGTGCATCCACGCCCCTCTCCGGTGCCTCCAGCCGATTCATCTGTCGTCTAGAAGTAGAACGTGTTCCAGCTGTCATGATGGCTTCATCGAGGCAACGGTTCAAGAACTCGCAGGCGCTGTTGTGCTCGTCAAAAAGGCGCGCGATCTCATCGAGCAGACAATAGTCCGAGCGCTCCACTCGGGAACTCATCAACCTGAACATTCCTTCCAACTGCAACAGAAAAGGCTTCACCCTGGAGAACGTCGATTCTGGAGGCATGCCCACGAAGGCCTGGAATGCTCCGTGCTCGTGATAAAGGTAGCAGGTGCCGTTGTGCGCCCGAAGAAATCGATCTCCTTCCATCACCCAAAGCAATGCCACGTAATCGCGAACAAACATGTCGCTCAAACGAGTGCGGTAACATGTAAGCGCCGCTGCTGCAAGATGTTGAACTGTTTCCGGCCAGGTCGGATGCCGTTGCGACACCAGGGCAAGGTATGTCTTCTTCTGTTGGACGATCGTGCGATCATGAATCCTCTGCACCGCAGGCGGCATGCTCAGGAAAGATTCTGCACAGCTCTCATCGCTGTTCTGAAAAATCTCCTGCAAACGCGCCATTGTAGTTTCCGCTCCAGGCATACAACGTCGTTTCTTGGCGTCTCTAAAAATGTCTTCTTCAGAAGGCACAAGATTTCCTTGGCTGACACTGCGCGCAGCATCAAAGACTAGCCCAGCAGCGAAGGCTTCTTCCAATGAACGGCGGGCATTATCGTCATCAACTTGCATCTCCAACTCGTCCTCGATCTGGCGCCCAAAAGATGTCTGGCTGTCGGCCTCAGCTCCGCCGCTGAGATCCTGCCATGCAGGCGGCGCCGTGCTTCGTGCTCGACTCTGTAACATAGCGTGCACCTCAGGTGCCATGTCCGGAACCTCGTCGATGAAGGGACCCAGATCTGCATTGTCTGGGTGCAGACAGACGACGTACATGCCAGCAACTCTCATCTCGTAGTACTGCTGCAAAATGTATTTGTAAACGTTGAGTTGCAGTCGATAGTGCTGACCTGCACAATCCGGAATATGAGACAATGGCTTCTTCATGCAAGACCAGGGATTGTTGTACTTGTCGCGCAGAAGCTTTGTGCGCTTCCAGTCAAAAAGGACAACTTCTCCTGCTTCAGTCAGAGCAGCAAAATCGACGCATCCAGCCAGATCTTCATTCTCTGCATAAATGCACCACTCTGTACGAAAGGCCAGGAGCCGCGTGGGAAACTGCTGAAGAAACTTCGCAAAGAGATCAATCTCCACTCCAGGATTCTCAGAGCAGCCTCCGTTCAAGAAAACTTCGATTTGCAAGTGCATCCAAGTTCCTCGTGCAGAAGCCTCCACTGAATTCTTGCGCCAGAGTTCTTTAATCTCCGCGTCCGGCAAGGGCTGCAGCTTTCCGTCCACGACTTTGGCGTATGCCTCTCTGGGCCAGTTCTGACTTCGTTTCATGCACGCGATAGCAGCATCAGCATCGAACTCTTCCGCAAAGAAATGCACGAGACCCGTGACCGAGATCGAAACTTTTTTTCCGTCGACATGGTACGTGTGATTGCCTGCAGTGAAGCTTATCCGCTGATCCCTGAGATGCCGATGTACCCGAGACAAGAGGCCGCATGAAATCTCCGGACACTTGAAGCTTTGCCAGTCAAGCGGGGCGGCTTCCAACACGGGAGGCAGCTCGTGCGTGAATGAAAACATCGGCAAGCGGATAGAGGACGTATGCGTTCCGTACGACGGACAACAGTACGGGCTGTAGCATTTGTTCCACAAAGAAAAACCATCAAGAGGTAGAAGGCCGTGCTCTTGGCTGCTTCGTCTCTCGTGCTGCCGAGAAAGAGCTTCTGCGCGACGCAAGCTCAAAAGAAACCACTCTGAGTGACTTGCTCTGTGCTCGGACGCACCTCCCCGCACGTCTTGCCAGGTTCTAGCACTGGAACTGGAACACAATGCAGTCCAGTTGTCCGTTAAGCCGACGACCAAGCAAGGTGCGCGCGTGATCTCCTCCTCCTCTATCAGCTTTTCACTGCGACATTCGCATTGAACGTTTTCTTCTTTCGCTTCGCCGGAAGACGTGGAAGTCGCCCCGTCAATGGTGCCAGTCACCAAGAGCAAGTGCAGGCTCAAGGAAAACTCGAAGGCCAAACGGAACCAGTCCTTCTCATCGGGAAAGTCCACCGGATGAGGTAATCGTCCTAACACCTGGAGCTGACACTGTGGTAGTTTTGACGCTTGCGCGTGCAGGTAGCGATAAAAGACAACGTTCATGTTCAGATTGGTCTCTTCCAAGAAATCCAGAATTGTTCGTGTCCTCCCCAGCGTTTCCTCCCATAGTCTCTTCGTCATAGCCGCACGCATCATCGGATGCGGAAGGAGCTTGATGGCTTCAGGAAGACGCTGGAACAAACCGGCATGGCGCCTGTATATGCTCGAAATCACGAGCTCGAACTTGGTCGTCGCTTCCAGAAAGGCGCCGTTTTCAACAAAGCCGCCTGCGTCAACATACCGAATGTAGTCGCTGCCTCCGACGTAGTCTTGCAGCTGCAAAACGCAGCGTGGACACCTTCTCCACGGCATCTGGCCCACGTGCGCTGAACAGATCCATGTGCTGCACAAAGGACAGACACTCCACCTCGGAAACAGCAAACTGAACGCGCGTCCACAAACTCCGCACTCGATGTGTGCGTTGCGAACCACAGGTGAGAAGGCAGGAGTCATACCAACTTCTCGAAGAAATTGTGCGCCGCCATGGCCTCCCGGGGGCGAGAAAACCGACACAAATACCCTAGCCAAAGGCGGCGCAGAGTCGCCGACATCGTCGCGAAGCCTTGCCCGAATCACCACTTCGTCGTTCAAGTTGACGGCGAACGACCTCTGGCTCCATTTCATGCAGACGCGGTTGGCATAGCCCGGCAAGAAATGATGTTGGTCGGCACGAGGATGTCGCTGGACGCGGCTTCCTGTGACGCCGAAAGACCAAGCGATGTCTGCTGTGAAGAGATTGTCCACACGACAGTAAGATCTCTTCCTGCCGTCCAGGTCTTGCACGCCGAAGTAGATGCCGTTGGCTCGTGGAGGCAAATGGAGTTCGAAATTGGCGCAGCCCATGAGAGGCTGGTTGGACTCGAAGCCTTGCACTACTCTGCCGCCGCGCAGAAAGCCTTGATAAGATGTCACATTGAAGTGCACGTGAGCTGTCTCAGGCATTTCCAGGACCTGGGCCAGCTGCGCGATGTCGAAGACCACAATTCTGGCGTGGCGCCAGAGAGGCTCCACTCGACGAAGCAAAATGGTTTGGGTGAACTCGGGCCACGTCACTTCGACGACCTTATTGCGCCACGCCTCGCCCCAGACAATCGCAGCCTTGCACGCTTTCGAGGCGGCGGCAAGGTTCTTCATGTAGGAGTAGGAGAAAAAGTACTGAGGCAAGGACATGACCACTTCCCAAGGCATTTGAGGCGGCGGGAGAGCGCCGCCCAGATAATCGGCCAGAACTAAGGGACACCCTGGGCACTGCATGTTCGGAAGTGCTCGGGCGTGTTCTCTGCAAACCCACGTGTTGCAGTCCACGCAAACTCGCCATTGCTGTTCATTCAAGCCACTCTCTAGACCACATAGGATGCAGAGGCATCGTGCGTCTGGAAGAACAGGTGTGAGCAACGGCAGCATTTGAATCCTCGGCGAGTTTGGACTTCGCTTAGGATTGCTCGCCCAGATGAAAGGAATCGCTTGCGACGATGGCCCGCTCGGCAAGTCCTCTCGCACTTGCACCGGCCCAAACATGTGCTGGTTGATCTGCACGGCAAACATTCGAGAATTCCAGATCAGTGTAACTTCATTGCGCAACTCAGAAAACAGGACGTTGTCGGGAAACTTTTCAGTGGGAAGGTTGTCCATTCTGCCTGACATAGAAAAGCAAAAGCACATGCGCTCAGTGTAAGCCTCTCTGATGTGCAAGAAAATCTTTCTCGTTCCAAAAGGACTCTTGACCCCGATCATGACCGTTCGAATCTCTTCAGGAATTTCCGCAAGAAACCTGGCTGCGCCAAGCAGGGTTTGACTGGACATGTAGCCACGAGAGCGCTCACCGGAAAAGGGAATCCTTTCCACTTCCCACCGAATAAGAACTTTCTGAAGAGGCAGATTCAGAAAAGCAAGCTGGGCCTGTGTCATGATGACGCTTCGTGCTAGTTTCCATAGTCGTCGCATGCGTCTCAGCCGTGCCTCGTCGTTCGTGAACTCCGGAACATCGATAGGAATGTCTAACCCTTTCCAGTTGAGCTGTTGCCGGACATGATCTCGAAAGCTCCGCGAACATGCAGCCCACGTACTCAGAAATTCAAAGGAAAAGTAAGTCTGAGGAAGAATGAGCAACACGTCCTGCGGCATCAAGTTGCTCGTAAGGATGCTACCGTCCTCGCCCAAGACAGACGAGCCTCCAGCATAATCGAGGCTGCTGCCTGCAAAGCTGTTTGCGTTCCATTGATCTTCAAGCACGCCGCAGACAATGAACGTGTCGTCATCATTCACAATCTGATCGAAATTGTGGACGACAACAGGTACGGGCGAATGCAAGATATTCTCCTCATCGTCGTCAAAGCCGCCTTCAGAATAGGGCGCCTGCGAACCGAATAGTTCCTCCCAGGAGTGCCAAAAACCGGACTCTTCGTCCGAGTCTGCGTAACCATCGCGCCTGTTCAGCGTGACCAAGTTCTCTGCAGTAGGAACAACCACGGGCTCCATTTGCTCGAGCTGCAAGCTCTCCCAGGTCTCCAAGATCTGCTGCGCGCAGGCCTCCACCATCTTTCCGCCCGAGTAATCATTTTCTGCAGGTAGACTCTGTTCTTCGCAAACATCATCTCGATGCATCACTCGAAAACATGCATCAAGCATTCTCGGATCCAGAAGCATGTTTCCGTCGAGATCCTGATGAAGAGCGCGCGTTCCAGAATGCGACTTGACTCGCAAATCTTTCCACATATGCGTGCGGCGCCCGCAGTTCACCTTGAGATTCTCACCGTCTCTGCGCCGGGCTGCCACGAAGTGATTGCTGTACGCCAACAGGAAATCGCCCTGGGCGACGAGCGCGTCGTGAAAGGTGCATGGCCGAATGGTCTTCCTCAAGCGCAAGAGAAAGCGTGTTGCGTAATGCCTCATTTAATTACACATCAAAGACATCCACATCACACTTCATGTGTAATCCTATTACTGCAGTCACACAGAAGCACGCGCTCATTGCTGGACTTTGCAATGTGATCATAACGAAGGTCCTCATAGGCTGCAGCCACTGCATGCCGTCCGAAATTTTCCATGGTCCGTCTCCACGATAAGACACCTTATGGCCCATAGCTCTGAGGGAGTCGACCAAGCAACAGTCCTTGAAGTGCTTGGCCGTCCTTGTCTCAGGATCGGTTGCCACGGTGCCTCGAGGCTTCTGAGGCTCGCGAACACGATCCGTCGTTGCCGAGCTGCACTTCGTCGCCGTTCTGGATTTTCGCGTAACGACGATGCCTTGCTGCTGCGTCCATTCCGGCCACGTCTTGCAGCGAAATTTTTCCGAGGCTTGCCGCTCTCGAATCTTCCGAACGAGCTTGCCCACGAAAATATCGCCTGGGCGTGATATTTCAAGCGACAGGGACAGCCTCGCTTCACTTACCCCGCAGACAAGCTACTCCAGGCTTCCGAGGAGTACTTGAGACCGAAGTTGAGATGCTGCCCTTAGTCGCGACAGATCACTTTAATTTCGACTAAGGTAAGAATATGATAGTCAAACAAAGCAGCTTTCCTGAGTGAGCCACCGTTCTCATTTGCACCGCTCTTCTGCTCGACCTCTAGCACATCCGCGGAGGCCAGCCGACGAAAAATGGGAAGAAAGAAGTAGGAGCCTGAGCTTGCTGCGTTCATCCTTTGCTGAAAAAAGTCCCCAAGGCCATTAATCCAAGACACTCCAGTCATTGTCTAGCATCAAGCCCTGGCCGTTGCTGTGAATCCACTCGCCTCCAAGGTAAATTCCCGGGATCCACGCCCTTGATCAGCGTGCAGACATCGCAGAAACTGACACGCGACAGTTTCACCACGAAACATGATAGATCAGTCAAGAAACTCTGTCAGCCCCTCACTTTTCACATGATCCGGCGTCTCGATGCTAGTGTCGGCCTTCTCGATCTCGCTGTCTTTCCTGAACACGCGCATTTAGACAGGTGGCTCTAGATCACAACAATAAAGCTTGATCTGACTAGAGTCTAGAGTACAACTCTGCAGACGAGATTCTTCGTCATCGTCACAGGAACACAACTGCTGACGGACTTCTTCTTGCGACAGCCTCGATTCTTTGTCTTGTTTCCCTGCAAGTGCTCTCGCCTGCGATAGTATCCCAAATCCGTCTCGCCCTTGGCCTGCTTCCACGGAGGGTTCTTCACGGAGCCGTTGTCACTGCGCTGTCCCCTGTCCCTCTTACGACACCGTCCGCCTGCTGCCGGAAACAGCACCAGCCCTTTGTTGGGAACCCATTTCCGTCGAATGGATGCGGCGAAGGTCAAGGGAACCAGCGTTGCCCATTTTGTGGTCGAAGTGGATGAGCGAAGAGGATGCATGCCCACTTTCACTTTCTCGCCTCGAAAACACTTGCCCAGTTCTTATTAACGTATCATACACTCTGAGGTGATTCGGGAACGATTGCACGAGCGTAAAACAAGTCAAGATTCGCGTCATAGCCAACATGGAAGTCTTTGGCAGGTTAGACATGGCTCTCGGCTGACCTCGTTTGATATCTCAACAGGCAGCCTCGCTGACTAAATTGTTTTTCGGAACGCTCAGTTTTAAACATTTCTTCTTTGTGCTTTTCACATGACCCCGCCGCCATAACTATACTGTAAACAGACAACGACCAAAAGCCTCCAAACTTGTCGCAGTCGAATTACGGCCCGCTATCTGCAGCTCTGCTTGCAAAGTGGAGGTCGGGGGCACGGGCTTGTCTTCTTTCGTCTTGAGGCCTGGGCTACGCAAAGATTCCGCAAAGATAAGAATACAACCGACTCAACATTGTAATAGCATCTGGTGTGAAGTCCGGAACGCCTCTTCATGTCTGTCAGGTTGCATTGGTCTTGCTTCAAGACGTCCTTCACTCCGGAAGTAGATACAGACTGGCCTGCAAGATCCTAGTGGCTTGACGCAGAGAGCGCAAGTACATAAAATAGTTTTTGTCAATGTTACGATGAGAGCTTGTTCGATGTCTAACGACAAGAAAGCTTCCAAGACTTGAAACGCGTCGTCGGGCAGCCGCCGCCTGTTTCCACCTTCGTTGTCAGGCTCTTCCTCGCGTCCGGTTCGCCTGTCGAAAGCATGCTTGTGCACGAAGCCTTTGGAGTCCGAAGTAGAATCCATGCTTGTGACCTTTGTAAAGAACACCTGTGCATTACTTTTGTCCTGTCCATAGTTGTTCTATCCAGCACTGCGGAATCGTAATACAGTCAATTGTGCGGCCGAGCTGCGACCAAATGTCTCCAAGACACTCTTCAAGCTGCCTCGCGAGAACTCAGAAGCCTTCTACCGTCTTCTACCCACTTGAAACGACTCGGGTTCTTGCACGACTTATTCTCTAGCCGCTACAAAAAGAACACTGCTCTTCGGAAAGGCTGCCAGAGGAGGCTTTCGGGCCGGTTGCTGTGCTCGCGCACAGACTCATCTCGGCCGCACCTCAGTTTCTTCTTCAGGAAATCAATCTAGCAAGTACGGAGAAGCAACGGCCGTCAAGAAGCTAGTCTCCGATCGCAAAGGGGTTTTCACGCTGCCCAACGCCATACAGAGCGAGTCCTTGACTGACATTCAGAATCTGCTTGCGAAAAAAAAGTCAGAAGCTGCCTGCGATAAATAGAGACAACTGTTGCGAGAAGACATGATGTTTGAGACCAAGAAACTGCAAGAGAAAGATCAGCGGAAGGAGAGGTTGCTTTCAAGTTCTTTCAAGCTCAAGCCGAAACTGCGCGGTATGATCACACACACGCACACACGGGCACACGCACACGCACACGCGCGCACACACACACACACACGCACACACACACACACACACGCACACACACACACACACACACACACACACACACTCGCCTGCGCGTTCCTCGCGTGTGCATCTGTCACGCACACCTCTCACACCTAGTGAAAATTGCAAGTACACATCTGCAGTGTTCTCTGAACCTCGGCGTCCAGCTGCTAATGCCTTCGTGGATCTACAGTCATTGAACAAGCAGACTCTTCTTCTCTCGCATTAACTGTTACTGCTAAAGCGCTTATTTGTCTTCAGCAAGACTCTTTAGAAGCTTGCACTTTGGAATCAGATATCAGTGAATTCAGACTGGCATCTACACTGTTTCTTTTACATTGGGGCTGTGCGAAACTGAGGCCGTGTAGCTTCGTCTGGAGGAAAACATACTTCCTGAGCAGCTTGGCTTAGCCTTGGCTCAAGTACTTGGCTGTAGGACACCACGCTTTATCGTAATGGTCCCAGCGCCAGCCTACGCAGAAATGCCTCGATGCACCCACGGGATGGTTTTCATCGGGCTTCACGAAGGAAGATATCAAGCGAGCAGGACCCCCAAGACTATACTCCATGTGCACCAGCTTTCCAGTCTTGAGGGTGTCTACGCGAACTACTGTGCCCGTCAGCCTCTCAAAGCGATCAACATCAGACAACTCGCGCGGCTCCTTTCGACCTAACACGACGATGGAGCGAGGACAAAATATGGCGTTTCTCAAGCACGTAAACAAGCGACGCCGGCCTTCGAGGTAATTGATGGCCTTTCCGATGCGTTGATGCAGAGTCTCTTCCGTGTTGGGAAGGAGCTCCAGGGCCTTGTTGAAAATGCTCCGGTGCTTTATTTAACCTCCAAGAAGCACCTGCGTGTCCCGCCTCATCAAATAAACCCAAGGTCACCGGAGCAAGCTGCCGCCCGAACCAGTCGGACGGTATGCGAAGCTCGGTCCGGTTCGCACCCACAGTTTCAGTCCACTTAGCCTTGCACCAAAACACTCTTAACCATCACCAAGAAGTGCCAGGACTTGCTACTATCTCACCTGGATCATTTGCAGAAGGAAGCTCTGCTGTTCCAGAATAGTCTTGCTGCACTTTACAGACCTTAGAAGAGCAAAGACGCTATCTCTGTCTCTTCAAGAGACTTTCGGGCTCTCACAGATCACCCAACGCCAAAACTGCTACGCATGAACTGCTACCTTGCACTCGCAAACAAATTATGCGGTCAACATGCTTGGCCCAATTTGCGAGTCGCTGGTGCCATTCGTGCAGAAGAGCAAGCAGAACGACCCGAAAGTCGATCCACAGCTCTTCTGCCCTCGGCAGCCAGTCCTCCACATTGCGTGTTGGTCGAGAGGATGTGGACGGCTCCGGGACCTAAGAACACGCAACAACACAACAGTCTTCAGGCTGTATCAATTGCATTTCAACAAGATGCCGACCGAGTTCGTGGAGTTGCCCGCCTGCTGACGCTGCCGCCCAGACTTACCTCCCCGCCTCGCAAAACAACAACAGAAGAGCAAGCGTGCTCAAGTTCTTTGGTTTTACAGGGACTCGCCTTTTTCCCGTCCAGGAAACCCTCTGGGGCATGGCGTCTTCTACTTTCTGCTTGGCAGGATGCGGCTGCGCGTTCTCAAGCTTCCCTCCAAAACAGCAAGCGCGCGCTCCTACTTTCTACAATGAAACTTCATTGACTAGCATGATTGGTCCGGTCATTTTAGGATTACGAAACTCTGAAGGCTCGCGACCCAAAGCACAAGCTTCCAAAGAATCTTGATGAACCCAGGTTATTCGGTTTGTCTACCGAGTGTATAAACCGCGGTCCGGAGCTGTCGCTGAACCCGGAAGTGCACGCACACCACGGTCTAGCATATACCGGACCCGGAACTGCACATACATATAACGGTTCTCAGCATAAGTTCTTATTGGCAGTAAGCAAATAGCCCCCATCTGTCATTATCGACAGGCTGTTATAAATTTTGAAGGCGACAGTGTCCTGAGAAGGCCAGGCGTAGATGTCTGTGGAGCGCCGATCCTGGAGTTAGAATACTCACCGGACAGTGTCTAATACGATCATACTGATATATGTGCACAAACATAAGTATCAGGTATATATATATGTATAATACAACGGTCCGGAGCTTTTACCGAACCGGGAAGTCTACGCACGCCACGGTCCAGCATACAGCGGACCCGGCCCACAAGGGATATGCGTATGTATACGTGTATAAACCACGGTCCGGAGCTTTCGCCGAACCCGGAAAAGCATGCACACCACGGTCCAGCATATACTGGACCCGGAAGTGCACATACATATAATGGTAGACAAGGGATATGGGTATGTGTATGCGTATAAATCACGGTCCGGAGCTTTCGCCGAATCCGGCACCACGGTCCAGCATATACCGGACCCGGAACTGCACACACATATAACGGTAGACAAGGGATATGGGTAGGTATATGTGTATAAACCACGGTCCGGAGCTGTCGCTGAACCCGGAAGTGCATGCATACCACGGTCCAGCACATACCGGACCCGGAACTGCACACACATATAACGGTAGACAAGGGATATGGGTATGTATATGTGTATAAACCACGGTCCGGAGTTTTCGCCGAACCTGGAAGGGCATGCGCACCACGGTCCAGCACATACCGGACCCGGAACTGCACATACATATAACGGTTCTCAGCATAAGTTCTTCTTGGCAGTAAGCAAATAGCCCCCATCTGTCACTATCTGCAGGTTCTGTAATGAATTTTGAAGGCCACAGTGTCCTGAGAAGGCCAGGCGTACATGTCTGTGTAGCGCCGATCCTGGAGTTAGAATACTCCCCAGAAAGTGTATAATACCATCGTATTGATAGATGTGCACAGACATAGGTATAAGTATATGTATAATACCACGGTCCGGAGCTTTCACCGAACCCGGAAGTCTACGCACGCCACGGTCCAGCATACAGCGGACCCGGTACACAAAGGATACACGTATGTATATGTGTATAAACCACGGTCCGGAGCTTTCGCCGAACCCGGCAGGGCTTGCACACCACGGTCCAGCATATATACCGGACCCGGAACTGCACATACATATAATGAATGGTGGACAAGCGATACGCGTATGTATATGTGTATAAACCACGGTCCGAAGCTTTCGCCGAACCCGGAAGGGCATGCACACCACGGTCCAGAACACACCGGACCCGGAACTGCACACACATATAACGGTAGACAAGGGATATGGGTAGGT
This sequence comes from Symbiodinium natans, assembly GCA_905221605.1. Lineage (NCBI taxonomy): Eukaryota > Dinophyceae > Suessiales > Symbiodiniaceae > Symbiodinium > Symbiodinium natans. The sequence goes on along the minus strand of CAJNDS010000391.1, from coordinate 111,052 downwards.
ATATGTGTATAAACCACGGTCCGGAGCTGTCGCTGAACCCGGAAGTGCATGCATACCACGGTCCAGCACATACCGGACCCGGAACTGCACACACATATAACGGTAGACAAGGGATATGGGTATGTATATGTGTATAAACCACGGTCCGGAGTTTTCGCCGAACCTGGAAGGGCATGCGCACCACGGTCCAGCACATACCGGACCCGGAACTGCACATACATATAACGGTTCTCAGCATAAGTTCTTCTTGGCAGTAAGCAAATAGCCCCCATCTGTCACTATCTGCAGGTTCTGTAATGAATTTTGAAGGCCACAGTGTCCTGAGAAGGCCAGGCGTACATGTCTGTGTAGCGCCGATCCTGGAGTTAGAATACTCCCCAGAAAGTGTATAATACCATCGTATTGATAGATGTGCACAGACATAGGTATAAGTATATGTATAATACCACGGTCCGGAGCTTTCACCGAACCCGGAAGTCTACGCACGCCACGGTCCAGCATACAGCGGACCCGGTACACAAAGGATACACGTATGTATATGTGTATAAACCACGGTCCGGAGCTTTCGCCGAACCCGGCAGGGCTTGCACACCACGGTCCAGCATATATACCGGACCCGGAACTGCACATACATATAATGAATGGTGGACAAGCGATACGCGTATGTATATGTGTATAAACCACGGTCCGAAGCTTTCGCCGAACCCGGAAGGGCATGCACACCACGGTCCAGAACACACCGGACCCGGAACTGCACACGCATATATCGGTAGACAAGGGATATGGGTATGTATATGTGTGTACACCACGGTCCGGACCTTTCGCCGAACCCGGAAAAGCATGCACACCACGGTCCAGCACATACCGGACCCGGAACTGCACATACATAGAATGGTAGACAAGGGATATGGGTATGTATATGTGTATAAACCACGGTCCGGAGCTTTCGCCGAACCCGGACAGGCATGCAAACCACGGTCCAGCACATACCGGACCCGGAACTGCACATACAAATAACTTTAACGGTTTTGAGCATAACGGCTCGCCTGAAAGCGGCGGGGGCACGAAAAAAAATTTCGAGAGTTTAACCTGGGCGGAGACCCAATTTTACACCGAAAAGATTGCGTCCCAGGAGGGCGGCCGGCTCGCCTAAGGGCGGCCGGCTCGCCTAAGAGCGGCCGGCTCGCCTGAGGGCGGCCGGTGCGCCTAGCGCGCCTAGGGCGGCCGGCTCGCCTGAGGGCGGCCGGTGCGCCTAGCGCGCCTAAGGGCGGCCGGCTCGCCTGAGGGCGGCCGGTGCGCCTAGCGCGCCTAAGGGCGGCCGGCTCGCCTGAGGGCGGCCGGCGCGCCTAGCACGCCTAAGGGCGGCCAGCTCGCCTCAGGGCGGCTGGCTCACCTTTTCTGGTGAGTGTGGTTCGTGGCCGCCTTTCAATTAACAAATGAATACTATTCGCAATTTAAACACTTTTTAACTGTTTAAACTGTTGAAACTGCGCCTTCCTTTTGCAGTTTAAACACTTTAAACACTTTAAATATTTAAAAAGTTTAAACTGTTTAAACTGCGCCTTCTATTCGCAGTTTAAACACTTTAAACACTTTTAATATTTAAAAAGTTTAAACTGTTTAAACTGCGCCTTCTATTCGCAGTTTAAACAGTTTAAACACTTTAAATATTTAAAAAGATTAAAAAGTTTAAACTGTTTAAAGTGTTTAAACTGCAAATCGTCCAGAAAAAGCACTACAGAATTGAAAAGATGTAAAGCTTAAAACTCGGCTTTTTGAAACGATTTGCAGTTTAAACAGTTTAAACAGTTTAAACACTTTAAACACTTTAAATATTTAAAAAGTTTAAACTGTTTAAACTGCGCCTTCTATTCGCAGTTTAAACACTTTAAACACTTTAAATATTTAAGAAGTTTAAACTGTTTAAACTGCGCCTTCTATTCGCAGTTTAAACAGTTTAAACACTTTAAATATTTAAAAAGATTAAAAAGTTTAAACTGTTTAAAGTGTTTAAACTGCAAATCGTCCAGAAAAAGCACTACAGAATTGAAAAGATGTAAAGCTTAAAACTCGGCTTTTTGAAACGATTTGCAGTTTAAACAGTTTAAACAGTTTAAACACTTTAAACACTTTAAATATTTAAAAAGTTTAAACTGTTTAAACTGCGCCTTCTATTCGCAGTTTAAACACTTTAAACACTTTAAATATTTAAAAAGTTTAAACTGTTTAAACTGCGCCTTCTATTCGCAGTTTAAACAGTTTAAACACTTTAAATATTTAAAAAGATTAAAAAGTTTAAACTGTTTAAAGTGTTTAAACTGCAAATCGTCCAGAAAAAGCACTACAGAATTGAAAAGATGTAAAGCTTGAAACTCGGCTTTTTGAAACGATTTGCAGTTTAAACAGTTTAAACAGTTTAAACACTTTAAACACTTTAAATATTTAAAAAGTTTAAACTGTTTAAACTGCGCCTTCTATTCGCAGTTTAAACACTTTAAACACTTTAAATATTTAAAAAGTTTAAACTGTTTAAACTGCGCCTTCTATTCGCAGTTTAAACAGTTTAAACACTTTAAATATTTAAAAAGATTAAAAAGTTTAAACTGTTTAAAGTGTTTAAACTGCAAATCGTCCAGAAAAAGCACTACAGAATTGAAAAAATGTAAAGCTTAAAACTCGGCTTTTTGAAACGATTTGCAGTTTAAACAGTTTAAACAGTTTAAACACTTTAAACACTTTAAATATTTAAAAAGTTTAAACTGTTTAAACTGCGCCTTCTATTCGCAGTTTAAACAGTTTAAAGACTTTAAATATTAAAAATATTTAAACTGTTTAAACTGCGCCTTCCTTTTGCAGTTTAAACAGTTGAAACACTTTAAATATTTAAACTATTCAAACTGTTTAAACTGCGCCTTCAAGGCCCGCACTTTAATCAGTTTTATCTTTTGAAATAGCACAGGGCACCCGTCAAATAGAGCATAAAGGTCTACCTTACATATATATATATATATATATGATTCGGGGTTTCGGGGTGAGGGTCTGGGAGTTTATGCCTTCTGAGTTTTTTCTTGGGCTCTAGAATCAACAGTGCCTGTCATGCGCTCATAACCCAGAACAGCTCCTACCACCCTCACCACCCTGAACTCTAAATCCTAAGCTCCAAACCAATATGTGTTTAAACACCAGGTCTCTTACCCAGAGAGGCCAGAAAAGCTCCTTAATTCCAGAAAAGACCTCAATCTACTTGTAGATTTAGGGTCTATGCCTTATTTAAAGGGTAAAACGGTTTAGGGTTTAGGGTTTCGGGTTTAGGGAAACCCCTTGTATCTCCCCTATACCCCCCCCCCCCCCCCCCCCCCCCCCTCACCCCGCCCCCCCCACTCTTTTTATGCTTATTGGGTCCTTTGGGTACTCAGGGCTCAACGGGCCAGGGGAGCATGTGTCGCTGCGAAGTGAGACCAGCTCGCAACGACTACATGGGACCACCCTACTAAAACCTGGAACCCTAACCTCAAAACCCCCACAGCCTAGACCCTAAACCCTAAACCCGAAGCCCTAAACCCCGACAGCAGCCCCCAAAACATACACCCCATGGGGGAATCCCAAAATCCCAACCCTCAACCCTAAACTCCTCAGTGTCATTTTAACCCTAAACCCTAAACCCAAAACGCTAAACCCTAAACCCTAAACCCTAAACTCCTCAATGTCCTTTTAATGGGGAACATGCCAAGGCCTGTGCTGGTCGAGCATGGCGACACGACGTATCACCAGTGGGATGACAACTGGTGCCGCAGGGGGGAGGGAGGGGGGGGTTTTAGGGTTTAGGGTTTAGGGTTCAGGGTTCAGGGTCTAGGGTTCAGGGTTGGGGTTTAGGGTGCTGGAGTGTTAGGGTTTAGGGTGCTAGGGTGCTAGGGAGAACTGACCGGCTAGCCGGCCACACCGCCTAAAACTTGCCTACCCCCCCCGCACCCCCCAGAAGTCTCAAGCCGCCAAACGCCAAACCCCCACCCCCAAACCCCCAAACCGAAGCCCTAAACCCCAGACCCCAGGCAATGAATCCTAAGCCCCAAACCCTGTACTAAACCCTAACCCTAAACCCTAAACCCCTACGTTTGCTTGCCAGGACGTACCAAACCACCACCAACGCTCGGTCAGTCCGGGCCCCCGGTTCTCAAATCTAGCGTTTAGGAGCCTTTAGGGCCTTTAGGGTTTAGGGTTTAGGGTTTAGGGTTTAGGGTTTAGGGTTTAGGGTTTAGGGTTTAGGGTTTAGGGTTTAGGGTTTAGGGTTGAGGGTTGAGGGTTTAGTCAGGGTTCAGGGTTCAGGGTTCAGGGTTCAGGGGTTAGGGTTTGGGGCTTAGGGTTTGGGGCTTAGGGTTTATGGGACCCCCAACTCCACCGCAGCTTTGCCAACCAGAGTCCTTTGGGGGGGTGGGGGGGGGCTGGGCGGGTTAGCTCCGAAATTAGGGGGGGGTTAGGGTTAGGGTTTAGGGTTTTGGGCTGAGGCTCAGAGCAGGCCCGTATTCCTTCTTCTACTTTTGTGATCGGGTTCCCTTATAAGCCCCTTATTCCTTGGTTCCGCCGAAGTATGCCTCGACTTATACCCTACTTAGAGGACGCAGCCTATAAATGCAGTTATCGTTGGGGTTATAAGTAGGCTAAACCGTAAACCCTAAACCCCCCTAAGCCCTAAACCCTAAACCCTGCAATTAGGGTCATGAACCTCCAAGTAGGACAAAGCTGCACCGCCAAGGCACAGTTCGAGCATACCATCCTCATTACCGAGCCGCCCGCCCTGGTTTTGGGGCAAATGTGAGGTCGAAGCTTGAACCCTTTAAACCCTAATACCCCTAACCCCTAAACCCAAAACCCAAAACCCAAACCCTATTAAGCCCCAAGCCCCAGGCCCTAAGTGCATCCGTATCAGTATAGAAAGCAGCCCCGGTCAGCGGCTTGAGTTGTTGTTGGCCACTTGTGCTTCCAGTGTCCCAAGCGAGACCCGTGTCCTAAGCTCGGATATGTTTGGACTTGGGGTTTAGTTTTTTGTTTTGAATTTGCCCTAAACCCTAGACCCTAGACCTAAACCCTAAACCCTAACCTAGGGACCTAGGGTTGTAGGTTTTGGGGTTTAGGGTGCCTCAGTGCCAGCAACATCGAAGGTCATGGGGCTTGGTTTTGAGGGCACCCTAAAGCCGAGCACCCCAAAACCCTAAATCTTAAACCCTGAACCCCCCCCCTCCCCCGGCAACCTAAGCCAAAAAAGAACTGAGCCCAGGCTGTAAACCCTAGACCCTGAATCCCTAAACCTCAAACCCTGAACCCCTAAGCCTCAAACCCTGAATCCCCTATCTCTCCCTCACCCTGAAACCTAAGTTCGACCTCGGGGTCGTCGTGGAGAACCGCCTCCTGTTTTTGAACCTCAGTGGGGCCTTCCCTCAGGGTCGAGCTATGCCAGAGTTCCTCAGCCACCCCTTCAGGCAGACCACAGAGATGACAGCGGACATGAGTGGTGGGCCCAAGGGCATGAGGAGGAGCAGCCGGAGGAGGAGGCCAGCTCAGATGACAACTCAGCCCCTCCTTTCGAGAAGGTCACGAGGCAGTTGCCTGAGTTGCAGTCTGCGCTCGAGGGGGCCGGCACAATGTCAGGTTGAAAGTACTTGGAGGTTCATGTGTACTTGCAGCCCCAATCATAGGGTTTTGGGTTTAGGGCATCGGGTTATAGCCCCAACTATAAGTCTGCTTATAAGTACCCTGAACCTCCATCTCAGCAGCATACCCCCAAAACGCGCTGGGCACATGAGACGGCGAATCTAATAATACTTGTATTTGGAACGCATAAGAGCTTGTCTAAGAATCATGTGTTCTTCTTTTCTGAAACCCTTATGCCAAAAGCATGTTCTTTCTTCTGGAAACTTCGTGCTGAAGTTGATCAAGGTGCACGATTCTGCCCTCAAGCAAAAGCATCAAATCAAAAAAAGAGCACCCTGTCGAAATGCTTCAAACTGTCTTTGACTGAACTGTCCCGATGATAAGGCATCGTTTCCGTAAACCCTTAACCCTTAAACCCTAAACCCGAAACCCTGAAATTTCCCGAAATTTGCCCCAGGAGCGGCTCGGAGATTCTGACTGGCCCATCCGTGGAGTTGTTTACTTAGGGTTTAGGGGCTTGGGGTTTAGGGTTTGGGGTTTGGGGCTCAGGGTGTAGGGTTTGAGGTGTAGGAGTTTGGGGTGCAGTGTCGGGTTTAGGGTTCAGGGTCTAGGGTCTAGGGAGGCGTGGGGTTGTGACATTCATGATGCCGCGAGCCTCCCTAGAACCCCAAACCTCCACTTAGGGTACTTAGTGTAGTTATGACCCACGTATAAGCCTCTTAAGTAAAGGGGTTATTATTGGGTGGTACAAGTACAGTCATAATTGTGTTACGAAGTACCATGAAGCTCCAAGCAAGTCCCTCCGTCAGCACTGTAGAATCCAACGAGCCCTTGCATCAAGGGCTTTTGGGTTTAGAGTTTCGGCTTTAGGGTTTAGGGTTTCGGGTTTAGGAATTAGGGTCCAGGCTTTGGGGTTTAGGGTTTTGGTAGGATTAGGGGGGAGCTAGGGTTGGAACCACGCGCTCCGCCGACGGTGACAAACACACTGCCGTGCCATTGGGTTGGGGGCCAAAGTTTGAGGGTTTAGGGTTCAAAGTGTTGCGAATTTTGGGTGTTTTACCTTACATCCTTAACCCAAAACCCTAAACAAACCCTACGCCCAAAAAGGGGTTTAGGGGTAACGGTTTAGGGTCTAGGAATTCGGGTTTGGGATTTAGGAGGACCCGGAGACCCACATCCAAGAGTGCGTGCACCTCCTTCACCCGGGTTTGTGGGTTTAAGGTGAGTTGGCCAAGCGTTCATATTCCTACACCCTACACCTTAAACCCTGAACCCTGAACCCTAAACCCTAAACCTCTTGCAGTAGGTATGACCTTGTACTCCGCCATTCGTTCTAGGCCCAGCGAGCCCGAGATTCCTCGCTCAAAACCAGCAGATTGCGCTGTACTTCACGGAAGAAAGAACCCTAAAAGCCCTAAACCCTGAACCATAAACCCTAAACCTAATTAAACCCCAAACCCTAACCCTAAACCCTAACACTAAACCTATCTCACCCGAAGCCCCTAAACCCTGTAAAACCTCCAGAAATCCTAAACCCCACAGCCCCTGAACCTTCCCCGGGCAAAAGTACCTTATGCATGGGGTTTAGGGTTTATAGGGTTTATAGGGTTTATAGGGTTTATAGGGTTTATAGGGTTTATAGGGTTTATAGGGTTTATAGGGTTTGTAGGGTTTGTAGGGTTTGTAGGGTTTATAGGGTTTATAGGGTTTTGGGGTTGAGGGTTTAGGGTTTGGGGTAGCCATTGAAGCGATTCTCTCCGGTGCCGACATCCTTACTTTAGAAAAGAGACTAGGGGACCCATAGGCATATACTAAGCGACATTTCAGGGTTTAGGGTTTAAGGGTTATATGGTTTAGGGTTCAGGGCTTAGGGTTTAGAAGGAATGTAAGGCCCTCTTTGACTACACTCCTATGGTTTAGGGTTGACGGCTTAGGGTTGAGGACGTCAAACCCACGCATCGAGCGGGTCACATGTCATTCCATCATTTAAACCCTAAACCCTTTACCCTAAACCCTAAACCCTAAACCCTGAACCCTAAACCGCTAGGGTTTAGGACATGCAAGTGAGGTTTTGCCAGGGGTGTCATGAACCCACGTTGGCCCCATGTGTGTAAAAGCATCGCAGCATGTCGCGCCAAGTCATGACAAGGGTTCGGGGACTAGGGTTTAGGTTTTTGGGTTTGGGTTTTGGGTTTTGGGTTTTGGGTTTTGTAGGGTTTAGGGTTTAGGACCTGAGGACCTGAAATGCACAGCCCTGTCAAGATTTGTGTACACTGCGGGCTCAGGATTCAGAATTGCGGGCTTTCACGGTTTTTTGGAGAAGGTGGTACCTACAACCCTTAACCCTCAACCCTCAACCCTAAACCCTCAACCCTAAACGCTCAACCCTAAACCCTCAACCCCAAACCCTAAACCCTAAACCCTAAACCCTAAACCCTAAACCCTAAACCCTATGTAGGGGTTACGGATGTAGGGCATGCTGCCCCTTCGGTGCGGGCCATGGCTCTCTTCACTCTGGCCCTGGCGGCGCTGGTCGGAAGGGGAAGCCCTAAACTTCTGCCCTTGGAATAGGGTTTAGGGTTTGGGTTAGGGTTTAGGGTTTAGGGTTTAGGGTTTAGGGTTTAGGGTTTAGGGTTTAGGGTTTAGGGTTTAGGGTTTAGGGTTTAGGGTTTAGGGTTTTAGATTATTACTACAAGCCCCATTATAGGATTCTTAGGTAACCTACAAAAGAAGTCGGCCTGGAGGTTCGTAAGGTTTACACCCTAAACCCCAGCGCCGTCCGAAAGGTTTCAGCTCTGGTGTGAACATTAACCCTAAACCCTAAACCCTAAACCCCAAACCCTAAACCCTAAACCCTAAACCCTGATTGCAGGAGTTGCACAGTGGGGCCTTATAGGGGTCCACCGCTTCGGGTAGTTTCATGGGCCCTTAATATGGTCCCTCTTCCCTCCTTAAAGGGTTGGGTTGGGAAAAGGAAAAGATTATGCCCTAAGGGTCCATGTACCTGTACAGTATATACTTGGCCCCTAAAGCTACTATATAGGAACCCCTTTAAGGCCCAAGTATCTACTATATAGGTACATGGACCCTTTGGGATATAGGGGGTAGAAAAGGGGTCCGCTTATAAGGGCCATTTTTCAGGGACCATGTAGCTACCCTGAGAATACCGAAATTGAGTGAGACAGCTGGTTTTGCAATTCTAGAAATGTTCGTTGTAAGGCAGAGGGTACCAAACAGAGCCTCTAGCTTAAGATCAACGGTGTGGGATGCGAGAGTTTAGGGTTCAGGGTTTAGGGTTCAGGGTTTAGGGTTCAGGGTTTAGGGTTCAGGGTTTAGGGTTTAGCAGCCAGGGTAGGTACCTCAGGCTCGCAGCCAGGGACCGGCGAGGTAAGGTTTTGGTTTGTCACGGTTTAGGGTTTAGGGTCTAGGGCTGGGGTCTAGACTCTAGGGTCTAGGGTCTAGGGTTTAGGGTTCTAGAGTCTATTGACCAAGTGTGTTTTGGATTCCTTATAAATCAGGGAGTGTATATACTTGGTGCCCTGTTGTGGATACAAGTGGTAGAAGCCTTACTTCATCTCCTAAACCCAATATGAACCCAAAACGGAACACTGTTTGACGGTTTCCCTAAACCCGAAACCCGAAACCCGAAACTGTTCGGGATATGCGGATATGAGGCTCTGTGCGGCGTACCAGTTCTCAGAGTTCTACATTGGGTTCCTGAACCCGAAGGAAGCCCTCGAATCCCTAAAGCCCTAAAGCCCTAACTAAAACATAATACCTTGAAATCATGAAACCCTAAGCCCTAAACCCCTAAAACTCTGAGCCTGATTCTAAAGCCCTAAGCCCTAAACCCTAAACCCTAAACCCTAAACCCTAAATACCGCCATTTCTGCAGAAGAAGGCTCAAGGTTCCGCAGGAAGGAAGGTTGTAGTGGAGGGGCTACTGACCACATGACGGTTGCTCCTTGGTCAGGCACGGAGTCTCACGGCACCCTAAACCCTAAACCCTACCTTAAACCCTAAACCCTAAACCCTAAACCCTAAACCCTAAACCCTAAACCCTAAGCTCATCTTACGTGGGTGTGAGGTGGGCTGCTAGAGGTAGTTCCCAAACCGTATCCTGTCACCCCCTGAGACGCTAAAAGAAGTGCAGACGTAGGGTCTATAGGATACCCCTAACCCTAAACCCAAAGCCCTAAACCCTAAACTCCCTTGCAGGCTCAGGGTTTACAAACGTTTGAAAACCAGGTGCCCCTCACAGTGCCGAGGCTCCCCTCAACGTACTCCTAATGTGGCCTTCATATTCCCTTACAGATCCTTAAAAAGGGACCCCTAATCCCAAGACCCTGAACCCTAAACCCTAAACCCCATAACCTTAAGGGCCCTGAACCCTAAACCCTAAACCCTAAAGCCCCTAGATCAGAGTGCCAAGGCTTGCCAAGAGGCGTTGCGGCAATCCCATCGCGGCCGGATGTCAACTCCACCTCCTTTGAAGGTCGTTTAGGGTTTAGGGTTTAGGGTTAGCGGTTGTAGTATGGCGCGGAATAGGCTCGAAAGCTTCCTCATGCGAGGTCTAAGGCGACAGACCACCCTCACCTATGCCTTTGAGGGTTGGGGCCTAAACTCGCTTGCAGGTTTTTTTCCTACCTCAGGACCAGGAGTCTGATAAATCTATATCGCAGATTAAGATGAACGGCCAAGGTGCTAGGAAGGTGGAGAGGGGGGGGGCGGTCGGAAGCCTTTGAGGGGTCCCACAAAACCCTACAGCCCCCCTTAGCCCAGACGATGTTTACTCCGTTGCTTCCGGAACCGCAAACCCTAAACCCTAAACCCTAAACCCTAAACCCTAAACCCTAAACCCTAAACCCTAAACCCCCATGAGCCCCAATTAGCCTGCGGGCCCCACCACTCCCCAAACTCCTAACGCTTCTAACGCTTCTAAACTCGACATGTGCACTCCAAGCCCTGAACCCTGAACCCTATCACCCTCATGCGAAACCTCAAGCCCTGAGCCCGGAACCCTAAACTCTACATTCATGTGCACTCCAAGCCCTGAACCCTGAACCCTATCACCCTCACGCGAAACCCCAAGCCCTGAGCCCGGAACCCTAAACCTAAAACCCTAAAACCCTAAAATCCTAAAACCCTAAAACCCTAAAACCCTTATACCCTAAAACCCTAAAACCCTAAACCCTAAAACCCTAAAACCCTAAAACCCTAAACCCTAAACCCCAATCCCATGAACCCCAAACCCTCTCACTCTGCGTGTGGCGGAGGACTTCATGGGTTCCAGCGCCGCCGTTCGCCGCAATTCTCCGTCCCCCGAGTGCGAGGCGCGACGCATGGGGGTTTGTAGGGTCTGTATGGTCTGTAAAGTCTGTAGGGTTTAGGGTTTATAGGGTTTATAGGGTTTATAGGGTTGATAGGGTTGATAGGGTTGATAGGGATTATTGGGTTTATAGGGCTTATAGGGTTTATAGGGTTGATAGGGTTTATAGGGTTTTGGGGTTCATAGGGTTTCGGGTTTTGGGGCGTAGGGTTTGGGGTTTGGGTCGGGTTTCTGGTGCTCTGGGGTTTGTAGGGTTTGTAGGGTTTCTAGTGTTTATGGGGTCTACAGGGTTTATGGTGTTCAGGCGGGGTTTCTAGGGTTTAGGGTTTCGGGTTTCTAGGATTGAGAGTTCAGTTTTTAGTAATTCGGGTCTGTAGGGTTAGCAGGGCTTATTTTGCAGAGTTTACAGGACCCGGAGTAGGCCCTTCTTTTCCTTGTTTGGTTAAGGGGTTTCCTTAGAATTTCCTCAAAACCAAAAAGGGGTATACCCTTTTCATTCTTCGTTTACTCCTGGGTTGTGCCAACCCTAAACCCTAAATCCTAAACCCTAAACCCTAAACCCTAAACCCTACACCCTACACCCTAAACCCTAAACCCTAAACCCTAACCCCCAAGTATGTTTACGGGGTTTCGAGGGGTTTATGGGGGATTCGGGTGGCCTGTTGAGCCTGGAGCCTCGAGCAGCTATAAGCACTCAACTCTACCCCTAATCACTAAACCCTAAACCCTAAACCACAAACCCTAAACCCTGAAACCTAAACCCTAAACCCCAAACCACCAGGCCTCACCCTAAAGAAGCACCCAGACCCTAGACCGTAATGCCCTATAAACCCCCCCAAAGCCCCAAACCTGTATCACCGAACCCGGACCACCGAGACGCCTTAAGAACGCTTAAGCCGGTCAAAAAGCCCCAATCCCTAAACCCTAAACCCCCCTCAACCCTAAACCCTAAACCCTAAACCCTAAACCCTAAACCCAAAGAACGCTTAAACCTTTCAAAAAGCCCTTATAACTGCCAATAAACAATGCCCAAGCCGAAGCCGCAAAATCACCAAGCCTTAAAGCCCTAATCAAATCCCTAAACCCTGGACCCTAAAACCCTCCAAACCCGAAACCCTAAACCCTAAACCCTAAGCCCTAAACCCTAAACCCTAAACCCTACAAACCCTAAACCCTAAACCCTTCAAATCGTGCGGGCAGCGAGGCCACACACAACCACAGACATGGACCTGGAGCTGTTTTTGTCGAGTCGGAGTGGGAGCACCACGGCGCTAAGCCAGCAAACGCTGCAAGAAGAGCAAGGTCGCGAAAATGCATGGTTTAGGGTTTAGGGTTTAGGGTTTAGGGTTTAGGGTTTAGGGTTTGGGGTTTGGGGTTTGGGGTTTAGGGTTTAGGGTTTAGCGCCGAGCATAGTTTCGAGCTTGAGAAGATGCTTACGGAGATGCACGACGCTGTGGAGGCGTCAGTCACAAAGCATGACGGCACGGACCTTAAACCCTAAACCCAAAACGCTACAAACCCTAAACCCTAAACCCTAAACCCTAAACCCTAAACCCTAAACCCTAAACCCTAAACCCTAAACCCTAAACCCTAAACCCTAAACCCTAAACCCTAGCCCTAAAACCCTAAACCCCAAACCCCAACCCCTAGAGGTGGCGGGCGGGCCCTGCATTCGCCTGTCGCCTTCGGCGGCGATGTCCCGCTGCGCGGATCGGAGCTTGCGCTTCGCCCTCTTGCAGGGTGGTTTAGGGTTTAGGGTTTAGGGTTTAGGGTTTAGGGTTTAGGGTTTAGGGCTTAGGGTTTAGGGTTTAGGGTTTAGGGTTTTAGGGTTTAGGGTTTAGGGTTTAGGGTTTAGGGTTTTAGGGTTTAGGGCTTAGGGTTTTAGGGTTTAGGGTTTAGGGTTTAGGGTTTTAGGGTTTAGGGCTTAGGGTTTTAGGGTTTAGGGTTTAGGGTTTTAGGGTTTTAGGGTTTAGGGTTTAGGGTTTTAGGGTTTAGGGCTTAGGGTTTAGGGTTTAGGGTTTAGGGTTTTAGGGTTTAGGGTTTGTAGGGTTTAGGGCTTAGGGGTTAGGGTTTAGGGTTTAGGGTTTGTAGGGTTTAGGGCTTAGGGTTTAGGGTTTGTAGGGTTTAGGGTTTAGGGTTCAGGGCAGGGGTGGGAGGGGGGGTCTGGGGTTTAGGTTGTTTGAGAGTTTGGAGTTTGGTATCCAGGAGTTTTGGCACTCTTGTGCCAATGCACAAATCAGGCACCTCAACCCTGCAACCCAAAACCTCGGAACCCCCTTCTGAAACCAAGTCGCCATCAATAATGCACCCTAAACCGTAAACCCTAAACCCTAAACCCAAGTAGCTCCAACATTTAGGGGTGCGAGTTACGAGCCTTAATCCCTTGAGGTTTGCGGAAACCTTCCATGCCTTCTGTGGGACAATTCCTGGGCTCACTGCGGCAGGTGCAGCAGCATTGTTGGACAGCTGAGGGTTTGGGGTTTAGGGTTTAGGGTTTCGGGTTTAGGGTTTAGGGGTACACCGGAGCGTACCTCGGACAAGACATCTACGCCGACTGTGTGATTAGCTAGATATTCTGAGCCATGAGCAGGTTCCGTCTTCCCAGAAGGCTCGCAAGCATTCCCTGAACCTTAAATCCTAAACCCTAAACCCTAAGCCCTAAACCCTAAACCCTTAACCCTTAAACCCTAAACCCCCATTGAAGGCTTCGTCAAGCTCTGCAAGCATTGCTTCTTGCTTGATGAGCACTTCACTGTGGCCGATGCCGATGAGATCTTCTGGCAGGCATTGGGCTTTGGCCTTTCTGGCTAAAGATATCAGATGTACTTTTGGGCTGTTCCCCCTTATACTAACAGTCCTTAATAGGGATTATCGTCATAGAAGGTACTATAATCCCTAAAAGGACTGTTAGTATAAGGGGGAACATCCCAAGATATCCTTATCTACACCGGGGGCCTTTCTCGGGTGCGCCGCGGCAGTCTCGTCTCGTTGTGGCGCAGGGCTCACGCATCGAAGCCGCATATCGCCCCGTTTGCACTCATGGATCCCTTATACGGGATACGACGCCAATCGGTTTAGGGTTTAGGATTTAGGGTTTAGTAATTTAGGGTTTAGGGTTTAGGGTTTAGGGTTAGGGGGTTTAGGTTTAGGGTTTAGGGTTTAGGGTTTCCTGTGCATGGGTATTCACGGCCCCGCCGCAATTTTACCAAAGATCGTGCGAGTCCGGACTTCACGGGAGGCCCCGGCAGTTCACGACGAAGGCTGCACGTTGTCGCTGTTTAGGGTTATTACTTATACCGCGCTGCTACCAATTCTGAGATTGGAGTTCCAACGTCCGCTTCCATGTGACTGATGGGCTGCTTCGTATGCGTCGTAATGTTGACTTCGCATTAATAAACCCCCCCCCCTTCATTGATCAATCTTTTCGGCCAGGGCCTCCTCAATAATATCCGCCTAAATCCTGGTAGGACGTAGTATTAGTTTTAGTATTAGGTAGTAGTACCACTAGTAGTACTAGTAGTACTATGGGCTAAGTGGGCCTCTACTGCGAGCCTTGGCCACTACAAAAAGAGTGTCTGCAGCCAGCAAGCTCTAAACTCATTCTCTTCCAACACCCTGAAACTTATCAGTTTAAGTTAGTTGCACAACATCGCCCGAAAAAAAATAATTCCGGGCGGGGATTTTATAATTGTGGCGGGTTACATTATTGTGTTCCGGGCAGCGGGATTTTATAATTGTAGCGGGCTTTATTAATGTCAAGTCAACATTATTGCTGCTGCGCCTCTCTAGGCACGAGGCGGTGTTTCGAGTGATTGGCGGGCAGCGGAGTGCCTGTTGGGGGTTTCCGAAAAGAGACCCCTCATATAGACCCTAAAATAGTAGGATTCCCTTATAATAAGGACCCCAATAAGGTACCCCTATTTTCGGAAACCCTCTGTTCCTGATGACATGCGCCTGGCCGTCGTGCAAAGCCGCTCGTGGCCACGGCCAGCTCCACGGTGTGGCAGCACGATCGATGTGTTGTTGCCTTGCCGCGTGTTGCTGCTGCAAAACGTGTCGACCGCTGCACCTGTTGAAGTTGCCACAGTCTTAGATGATTGTAATAAAGATTGCCCGATAGTAGGAAGACGCGGCGTCGGATGTGGACCACGATGGTTGCTTACGCACATGTTTGCTTTGGTTTGGGAGAGGGTACGACGAGCGGACAAGACGTCATCAGTGCGCATTTCAACCGCCGATGCCCGCCGATCTCGGCATCGTTAGAGGATGAGGCGCCGCCTTACGATCTTCTCTCAGTCCCTAAGGGTCCATGTACCTGTATAGTATATACTTGGCCCCTAAAGCTACTATATAGGAACCCCTTTAAGGCCCAAGTATCTACTATATAGGTACATGGACCCTTTGGGTCAGTGAGCCGTCGGCAGTACGTCGAATGCATGGATTCCGTCAAGAATAGCGGGGGGACCGCTTCTTACGGTCGCAGCTGTGGCATCAATGCACTATAGGAGTATAAAGTCGGTCTCCGCTGTGCTGGGGCGAAGTCCAAGGCGAACTACGGCTCCGGAAGTTTTGCGCGAGCGGATTCGTAAGGGCCCTCACTTCTCCAGGGAAGCACGACGTCGGTGCGCGGCCGCTCTTCGGTTCTTGGGCCGAAATTTCGTGGGGCAAACGTGCGCAACCGTACCAATGTTTTTTTAGGCTCAATTTGCACACTGGCGACCCATACGCCATATCAAGCTGGATTGCCTATACCACTCGTCGCGATCCCAGGTCTGCATCCTTGCCCTGGAGCTGGTTCTATAGGGATCACCCATTCCGCTCGTGCCGCGCCGAAAGCAACTTCCAGGCGTGCCTGCCATGCTACGACCGCGTTGCTGCAGGGAGTGCGCGGCCAGCCCGACCATTTTGCGCCCGCACGCCTCAGGCAACGAGCTACGGCCCAAGCCGCGCGGGCCCACTCCGATCTGGGCTGTACCAGGATGGGTTATTAGCCCACAATCAACCCTATAAAGGCCCTTTTAAGGGGTTATAGGGTACAACAGCCCGTCCCGGTGGGCTGTAGGTTCATGAGCGTCGTCGTCGGCGGACCGTTTCGGCATCGAAGCCACGCCTGTGCAGAGAATCTCCTTGGGTGTCGTATATTGCAACTTACCCAAAGGCTCCTATATGTAGAACCTTTTTGGGGTAGTATACTAAAATCCCCTATAACTAAACCAAGTAGTTCCTTTTATTCGAGCCTTCAGGTAAGGGCCAGCCGAGCTTGGCACGCCATGTGTTGCGCGAGTTGGATCAGATTATGGATTGATATTCGCCTGCCATTGGGCTCCATTTACCGACCATTTTTGGGGTATTGCCTTATATAACAAAAATAAATATTTTTCTAATTACTATAATATTTATAATATATATATATATGTACAACCTGCTATTCTGTAGGGTTCGGGAGTACAAGAAGAGAACTTGCGTTGATGCCAGTCCGACGCTGGGCTGCGATCCCGGTCGGCAACGACGGCAGGTTGATCCGCTGGAGGCGACGTCGTCCCCGGACTTTACGCCTTGCAACAGCAAAAACGGCCAAAGCGGTCATGTACCAGGACGGACAATTATACCCTGTAACCCCTTAGAAAGAAAACGTTTATAGGGTTGATTGTCGCACACGCAACGGTGGTCCTAGGAGGGGTCCATCAGGAAGGTCATCGCTTTGGGGTCCGGCGCGGGCAGAACGAAGATCATGGACCCCATGTGTCGCGAAGAATGCATGACTTTGAAAGTTGTTTTTTTTGAAGTTTTTGTCACGAATGCCTTTGACGCGTTCGATTTTCGGAATTTGCCAGCTTCCTCCATCCCCTTGTGCGGGTACGTGCACGTCGAGCGTGAGGATGCGTGAGGTCTCCGGCAGACTGGCATCATCTCTGTCGCAGCGCGCAGCGCGCTCTCGCAGCGCGTGCTCGCAGCGAATTAATTCGCCTCGACCTCTAGCAAACAACAAAGCAAACCAGAATCTGGTCTCCTTCCCAGATTTTCTGTTCCCCCCCCGCCACCAGCCTTGTGGCGCCTGCTCCAATTTGCGTGGGCGAGCCGAAATCCGATGTCGGGTGGAGTGGACTTCTCCCTCCCCACGTGCGAAACTTACGCACGAGCCTTGATTCCTACTAAACCACATGGTGTTCTGCATTTCGCAACAACCGCGCACGACGAGGACCCAATAGCGACGACTGCTTGTGATTCACGACGAACATGTGCGGAGGACCAAGGCACGAGATTGTCTTCCTCCGGCACACGAGCACGAGATTGTCTTCCTCCGGCACACGAGCATGCCTGTGATTTGTATGATACTAGGACAAGTCGTCATTTCGATACACAGTTCGGCCTTGCCGTGCACAACGACTCCTTTTCAGGGTGCTGCATTTCGGTCTCAGTTCGGTCTCCAAGGAGGCATGTGCGGGGACCGAGGCAAGAACGTCATATCGTCAGATACGTTCATGTGTCATGAGTTTGCACGACAACATCCGACGGTGTATCGTCTCAACTTGACCTTGCATGACATCGTGTCCCATCTCACATGTCTCGAGGTGCTTGGCAAACTGCGGCTAGAATTTGGAAATTGCGCGCCATCGGTCTCGTTATGGATTGCACCATGAGTGTTGAAATAACTCGCAAACGCTGGAGCCAGTTCGGGATCGCCACTTTCGTGCAGTGCATTGCTCAAAAGTGTGGGACGAGGTCTTGCCGAACCACCCAAATCATCCGTTTTGCCATCCGAAACCATGGAGCTTGTCTCGCTAGTGTTTCGCTTTTGGGAAGGACATGCTCCTGTTCAACTTTAGATGCACGAAAGCATGTAGCAGTGGTGATGTCGCTAACACACTGCCAGCATTCATTCATTCACGTGCAAGGTACTCGGTGAAGCTGCGTGCGACGAATTCGCTCGATGGACGAGCAGCACGCCATTCAAACATAGCCTGAACATAGCCGCGTGGTGCCCCTTCTCTGGCCTACTGGGTTTGCCTTTTTCATCGCTTGCTGAGCGTATGGGATCGTATGGGCCCGCTTGATTTGCCTGCCTGTTTGGGACATCGCCGGGCTTGAGTAAATGTCCCTGGGGATCACAGACGCTTTCGATGTGCCTTCGTTTGGTATTCATCCTGATGCGCCCAGCTGCCCAGCAATGCAGTTGTTTTGATGGTTTGCATGTCAAAGCCATGGTCGCTGCGCATTCCCATGCGCAACAGCACTAGTACTTGCAGCGGCAACCATGGGCACCCGATGGACCCTGCTAACCCTTCCCAGGTTCACGTGTACAAGGTTTTAGGCAAACCGCAAGCACGGCAGCACGGGTGCCGTCACGCTCTAGGGAAAACACGGAGGCCCAGTCAATACCACGCTCAGTACCGCTCGTAATACACGGGCGTCGTCCACGCACGCCCTGCCGCTGCAGCGTTTGTACAGTGTTACCAGTGGTTGGTCGTTAGTGGTGGTGATCGCAGTGCAGCTGTTTGCATGCCAGTTTAGCCGACTGGCTGGACTGGGCCGCAACTGCACATGCTGCCGGAGGCTTCAAAGCAAGGGCGCTGCGCTGCCCGGCAAAGCAAAGAGCACACATACCCCGAATTATCCGAGCTGCTCGGCTCGCGGTATTGCCCTTTGCCGTTCTGGGCATTGAAGTCCGTGGCCATTGAAGCGCCAAGGCAGCATCGTTCATCCACTTGTTCGCCCGTTGCTGCGCCCGGGCTGCGCGTCCGCCTTCGCAGCGGCCAAGGTCCTCGCCGCCGGTCTTCTTGCTTTGCCCCTTGGCCGAGATCGATGGCAAAAGATGGCAAACCTCGATCGCTCCTCAGTGACATCCTGGCCGACTCTGAGGGCCCCGCCCTTGCCTCCCCCGCATGTAGGCATGTGCATCGCCTCCTGCACTGAGACTGCGCTGACAGTGCGCGCGCACAAAGACAAGAAAACCTGCTTCATCAGCCTGGGCATGGCAGTGGTGGTGCATGCCCTCGTGTCATCCTCGTGTCGCCGTCCAGCACACGTTCATTGTGCTTTGCTGCAACGGACTGGAAAGCTGACCAACCTGCGACATAAGGGAGCGTGGCGCTAGAGTGCCGTAGAGGAAGCTTTGCGCGGCCGCAGGTGCCGGATGCCGCACGGGCTGCAGCTGTTTTCGACGATCGCTGCAGCTGCGGTACAGTCGCCGCGATCGGTGCGCCCCAGCTTTTTGGCCGACAAACCCACCGCAACCCACTGGTGAGTTTCTGTGCTTGCCGACCGCCGACTGTTTCAGCGCGCAAGTGGCCATAGACACCGCGCTCGTGAGTCCGGTCTGGCGGGACGGCATCATCATATGACGTCCGAGGACTGCCGCACATCACGGGGCCCCAAGTGGCAAATCACAATTTCAGCATCCCCCCCCCCCCCTCTAAGGGTTCGGGGCGCGGAAGCGCCAGGATACGTACCCCGAGCCCCGAGCTCCTGGCAGCTTGCCGGTTGGTTGTCATCGGCCTTGAGGCCAGGGCAGTGTCCACAGATAGACTGGCATGCCGGCGGTGGCGGGTCAGCGTGCGTGTGCCATGTCGCTGTTCGAGTTGCCGTTGGGGGACCTGCTCGCGGACGCGCGAGGGACGGAACCGGTCCCGGATAGTCGGCAGCGCTGACAGAGGCACGTTGCCATTGTTGTTGCTTTCGTGCTTGCAAGTTGATATCATGATCATGACGTATGCGGTTTCACTTCTGACTGTGTCTCACGGTCGTTCAAGGACATGTCTCTGGCGGGCAAAAGAAAGACGCTAAACAATAACATAAAAAAAGACGCGAAAAAAAAAACGCGAAAACATGATCGACAAAACACCTCCGTATGTGGTGCTTAAGATTTGTTAAATTAATCATAGGCTTAGATCTTTGTTTTATTCAACATTATTTTTTAACAAGTTTTTTTGTAAAAAATAATTTCAAAAATTAGTTTATTTTGATTATTAATAAATTATTTTATAAATAAATTTATTATAAAAATATACTTCCGTGTGCGGACCAATTTCGAGAGGCGAGAGTTTACAACACTGGGACCGCTTACTTTTCGATGCCTGTAAAAAGGTGGTTAAAAAAAAAACAAAATGCGTTCCGTTCGTGAAGCTCCACGAGGTTTGGCTGCGCATGTTCCGAACCTGTCGCCGTCACAACCATTGTTCGGCGGGCCGTGCGCAGGTCATCGAAAGCGACCCGCTCGAGACCAACTTCGGGATGGGGTTGGCGCAGTGCGATGGCTGAACTGCAGCATGGGTATACGTACTCATTGTGTCGTTGCTTAGTTGCTGGTTCAATGCCCCTTCCCCAAATGCATTGACTTGCAATATCTTGCAATGGTAGTGCCGTGAGCTGTAATGTGTCGTGCCCAGGTTCGAGGAGGCACTTGCCCAGCACCTTGGTATCAGCATGCAGGAACTTTTTTTCATGTGATTTTTCATGGGCACAGTCAATGTGAACGCGATTCATTTTTGCGAGTTCGCCACGTTTTCCCCTATTGTGTAGATGGTACGCACATACATATACATGCACATATACATAGACCTACACCTGTAACATCCTGTAACTAATCGAGCGAAAGTCCTCACGAGCCAAAACACCAAGGATCGCCCGGAAGAAACGTTTGGCCGCCGATGCGTTGAGGCGGGCCGTGGCGCTGGCAGGCGGCCTGCGAGCTGCGCTACGCAACCGATATGGTGTCTCCATGCGTGTGGTGGAGTAGTCCATAATTCCTTCTGTGAATTTTGAAACCTGAAAGCAAATCTGTTTGTTCGGATGGCGCAAACTTGCGAGATGGTTCGGGATTTTGGAGGTTGAGGGCAGATCCATGTGGGACGAGCTGAAGGTCCATTGTAATGGGCGGCATACTGTAGTGCTAGGACATGCCAGAACATCAACATGTGCATTCTAAATTTGTCTACACATATATCTTTGTATGTATATACTATGCACATACATATATACATACATATATGGATATAGAGTTATACATAGCGTATGTATCGTTGGTGTTTCTTTTTCTGCGCTTTGAAATTCATCTTTTCTACCCGACTGCCGCAGCTTGATTTGCAGCTTGAGCCACGCAACTGGTTTTGTCAGCGTTGGCCAACGGGTCGAGCCAGAACTTATTGCTAGTCGCTGCTAGCCAACACCATCTAACACCTGAACCATGAAATCATGCAGTCCACATCAAACAAGCCTTCCATTCAACAACCGTTCCCCGACGTGAGCCTCGAACTCAGCGATGTGGCAGTGCTGCATTCTGTTTTGGCTGCTCGCGCTGGGTGTGTATAGCGCCGCTTGGAATAGGCAAAGTCCGGAAGGAAGTTTCCCTAACCCCTAAACCCTAAAGTTTCCTGTTGCAAATGCCTCATTCCTTCTTCATCGATCATGTGTTTCTGAGCTGAAAGATGCCTTTGTGTACCAACTTAGGGTTTAGGGTTTAGGGTTGAGGGTTGAGGGTTGAGGGTTTAGGGTGGAGCAAGACGATGCCTGGACAGTGCCCGAAAATGCTGGAACCCTAAGGACGAAACTACCACCACCTCCACGACTGCCGCAAATGTGACTGCCACAACCACAACGACGACATTGCCAGCTTTTTGTACATCTGCTCCTTGACCACCTGAAAGGGTTGCGTACGAGCATTTCGTTTTGTTGCTAGCAGTTGAGGTTACAAATTGCTTAAGAACCCCCAAAACAGAAAAGATTCTTCCTTCTAAGGGTAATGTATTTTATTGTTTGGGGGGGGTTCTTAAGCAAATCGTGGTTTAGAGTAGACAGTATTTGGCAATTTATGCTTTTGCGACCCGCCTCGGCCTGGGCCTTCGCAACCCGAACAAGAAACCCACGGTTGTGAAGCCTGCTGAAATGAGCAGTTAGGGCGGGGTGGGAAGGGCCCGAGACCTCGGCGGCAAGCGAGAGAGAGAGCGAGAGAAGAAAGAGAGAGAGAGAGAGAGAGAGAAAGATAGAGATAGAGATAGAGATAGAGATAGAGATAGAGATAGAGATAGAGATAGAGATAGAGATAGAGATAGAGATAGAGATAGAGATAGAGATAGAGATAGAGATAGAGATAGAGATAGAGATAGAGATAGAGATAGAGATAGAGATAGAGATAGAGATAGTACTAAAGAAAGAGATACAGATACAGATACAGATACAGATACAGATACAGATACAGATACAGATACATCAGATACAGAAACAGATACAGATACAGATAGAGAGATGTGTACATATATATATATATGTATATAGAATACATAGTATGGTATAGCATATAGTATGTATAGATGTCGTACAAATGCACATTTTTTAGAGTTCAGCCCAGGTCGAAGGCAGAGAATGCACTTTGAATCCGCAGTTTGACAAGGCACTGGCCGGATTTGTCCGCTGCTTTGTTGGCGTGAGTGAGAGCCACGGTTAGTTTAGGGTTTAGGGTTTAGGGCTTGGAGGTTCAGAGTACTCATAACCGCAATTTTAACTGCACTTACAAGCCCTCTAAGATAAATACCTTATAATTCGGGCTCTAAGTACCCATGAACCTCCCAGCGGTGCCAGGTCATGAGCTGGGATGGCGACATCGTGCTCCCTGAGAAGAGTTCGTATTCGTACCCGCACAACGCGGCATCTTGGCTTCCCAAGGCGCACCTTGATGCCGCAAAGCAAAAAAATGCATTTCCTAAAGGGTCCTATATGTACCTCTATGGGAAACACTTGCCCAAACCATAGAATCTACTGTGTAGGTGTGTTTAAAAGTCACAAGGTGGCACGTGGGAAAGCGTAGGAACGCGTAGCACACTCAGCAGTTGCTTTTGTCCGGCAGGGCAGGCGATTCTCCAAAAAGGTTGGCCTGGTAGATGTAGACCGTTGAGACTTGCATGTCGTGTGGGGAGCTTTCTTTATCCAGTCCACCCGCTTGCCGATTTGTTATTTCTTTTGCACATAGTCCACCTCTCTCAAGCCCATCCTAAACCCTAAAAATTCGCCCTATAGATAGACATATATATATACCTTTAACTTAAAGGCTTTAAGGGATTATGTAGGGTACCTCATTCCCCCATTCCCTACTAACCAACAGTAAGTAGTCCATGCGGGCCGAAAGCCCCTCGATGTGCTCCTGCTGAACAAAGACCCTCCTTGAACTAACCCTAAACCCGAAACCCTAAACCCTAAACCCTAAGCCCTAAACCCTAAGCCCTAAACCCTAAGCCCTAAACCCTAAACCCTAAACCCTAACTAAACCCTACACCCTCCTTGAACTACACCAGTGATTCCCCCACTCAGGGATGTTTCCACACAGTCCGGCTTGCAAAAAAGCGTGTCAGGTCCACCAACTCAATTTTCATAAAAGGCTGCACCCTAACCCTAAGCTAAGCCCTTAGCTTAGCACCTTTCACCCAGATTCGCCTTCTGCGACACAGAAGCAAGCCGCGTACAGCACCTAGTGCGTACAGACGCCTAAACATGCGCCAACATGGTGCCGATACCCTAAACCCTAAACCCTACACCCTAACCCCTAAACCCTAAACCCAAAAACTGGGTTTTTGTTGGGCACCCTGAATATGAGGGCCGCCGTATCCCTAAACCCCAAACCCAAAACCCTAAAAGGCACCACAACTATTCGAGAAAGGACCATATGTGCATGACCTACCCAAAGCAAGGTTCTCCACATGATCGACTGCGAACAGCACGCCCTGGAACCTCGATCATGGATTTCGGCCCTCACCTCCCGCATGCTTGCACCCAGGAATTCCACGTGACCGGAAAGATTATCCTCCGCTTCTCCTCAAGGCAGCGACAGACTGCGTGGACCCTAAACCCTAAACCCTAAAACCTAAACCCTAAACCAGGGATCAGAATCCCGAAGCCTTGATGTGTTCGCGTCGTGCCAGGCTAATCACTCCAGTCGAGCGAGAGTTGGGGTTAAAGGGTGCTACGGTGCGAATCCCTTCCCACAAATACTAATCCCCCCCCCCTCCCCCTCTCTCCCTTGTTTTTAATATTACGAGGGCATTAATGATTAATGGTAGTGCGGATCAAAAGGGCTTAGGGTTTGTAGGGTTTAGGGTTTAGGGTTTAGGGTTTCACAGCCTGGCTCAACTCTACGCAAACATTCTTGAAAGTGGTTTGGTCCCGGGTGCGGCCTCTCATGTGCATGCGCCACGTTATAACTCGAAGCAGGCAACCCAACAGGGTTTAGGGTTTAAGGTTTAGGGTTTAGGGTTTAGGGTTTAGGACCAACACCTCCAAGTAAAAACCTGACACTTGCAGAACAAGCTCCTTTAACGAAACCTCGCTCAACTTCATTGCTGGCTTATAAACTGTATAAGACCGAGTGGGATGGATTCTGTAGCCGTCGCAGGCTGATCGCGGCGAACGGTTTGAAGATCTTCTCCTCAGGACACTCCGATGAAAGCACTTCCTTGGGGACCACATGAAGCCTAAAAGGGTTTATGGTTTATTATACCTTAATTGGAATCGTTGTAGTATTTGTAGGGTTCGTTTGGTCCCCATGGTGTCTTGTTATGTGTAGTGGCTGCAGTGTCCATCGAACACTCAGCACTTATTGTTTAGGGCTTAGGGCTTGGGGTTAATATATGCAGCTGAGTCGTCCCGAACCCTAAACCCTAAACCCTGAACCCTAAACCCTAAACCCTCAAGACCAGGTTAAATAGAAATTGTATGTGGTATCATCATGAATGCCCCATGTTATTCTGACAAGCCGAGCTTAAGTAAATGAATCCAACACGCCTTCGGCAGGCCAAATAGTCAACTCATTCAAACCTTTGGGTTCCAAGCTATTTGTCTAAACAGCTGACAAGCAGAGCTTAAGTCAATTCATCCAAAGTGGTTGTATCATTCTGAATTATCCCAAACTATTTATCTAAGCAGCCAAGTTTGACTCGATGACAGCGCCTCCGCCCCAGCCCCAGCCCCCCAGCCCCACAGCCCCAGCCCCAGCCCCCCCAGCCCCAGCCCCCCCAGCCCAAGCCCACCAGCGCAGCCCCCCGCCCCCCAGCCCCAGCCCCAGTCCAAAGCAAAAAACAACACTTTCGCACAAAACTTTCGGTCAAAACTCCGGACATGAACCTTAGACATTTTCTATAACCCTAAACCCTAAACCCTAAACCCTAACCCCTAAACCCTAAACCCTAAACCCTAAACCCTAAACCCTAAACCCTAAACCCTAAACCCTAAACCCTAAACCCAACAAACTCGAGGCTGGGTGTGCGAGTCGTGCTGGATGGAGGCCAGCTACGTGGCGCCGCTTGCCCGAGAAAGGTTTGAAGGTTAGGGTTTAGGGTTTAGGGTTTAGGGTTTAGGGTTTAGGGTTTGGGGTTATGCATTCTAAGGGCTGCAGGGGGCCGTTCAAAGAGTCCAGATGCAAATAGGGTTTAGGGTTTAGGGTTCAGGGTTTAGGGTTTAGGGTTTGGGGCTTAGGGTTTAGGGTTTCGGGTACCCAAGCATCAGATGACTTGGATGGAGCCGCAACAACCTACCTCACCGGCAGATCCTTGTGTGAGAGTCGAACCCCGAACACGATAAACCCTGCAGGGCTGACAGTTTTTGTTTCAGGGTTTAGGGTTTAGTGTTTAGGGTTTAGGGTTTAGGGTTTAGGGTTCGGTGAAAAAGGGTTTAGGGTATAGGCTTAGGGGTTACGTGGTTAGTCTAAGGGTAGTCCTTTAACATTCCTTTAAGATTGTCCCTTGCCTCCTCTAAAGCTTTCTGAAGTCTGGGGCCCTTGGATTGCATAGGGCATTCGAGGGGTATGTAAGGGGTCCCCTTTGAAGGGACCATGTAGCTAACCCCTAAACCCTACACCCTAGGCCCTAGGCTCGAAACCCTTTGAAACCTGGACCCTCAACAGCCCAGGGAACCGATTGAACGTTGAAAGGGCTTAGGGTTCATATTGCCTTAGTCGGAATTATAGTAGCGGTTTGTAATCGGTCATAGTACCTTATTAGGAATTATGGAGTTGTGGGTCACATTGCCTTACGAAGAATCATCGTTGTGGTTTCTGGTAAAGGGTTTAGGGTTTAGGGTTTAGGGTTTCGGATTTAGTGTTTAGGGTTTAGTAGTCGCGGTTTCTGGTTTGGGGTATATGATCCCAATTTCAGGGTTCACTTGGTCCCCAAGGCACAGCTCTACAGAGTTGCGAGTTCAGCTTTCAGAACCTGGGGGTTTAGGGTTTAGGGTTTAGGGTTTAGGGTTTAGGGTTTAGGGTTGAGGAGTTTTCGTCGACAACGCGAGCAGCTCCTGGGGTGGTTCAACTCGCCGAGAAACTGCCCGAATCCGAAAACTCGCGTTTAGGGTCTAGGGTTTTGGGTTTAGGCCTGTAGGGTTTAGGGTTTAGGGTTTAGGGTTAGGGTTCAGGGTGGACAAACCGTAACCCCAAAAGGCCATAGTACGAATCGATGCCCCAACAGGCCTATGCATCCAAACTCCAACATCTGCTCTCTTCTCTAGAAATATGGTCCCTTTTGGGGTCCTGATTCTCAGGCGGCCCCTAAAAAATTAGGGTACGCAAGAACGGTTTAGGGTTTAGGGTTTAGGGTTTAGGGTTTAGGGTTTAGGGTTTAGGGTTTAGGGTTTGGAACTAACCATCCGAAGCTCCTCCCACTGCACTGAGGACATCAACAGCGCCAGGAAACTTGGTAGCCCATTGCCCTTTGTCCTTTTGTTGGTTCAAGGTTCCCTTATAGAGTATCCTGAACCCTAAACCCTAAACCCTAAACCCTAAACCCTAAACCCTAAACCCTAAACCCTAAACCCTAAACCCTAAGCCCTAAGCCCTAAGCCCTAAGCCCTAAGCCCTAAGCCCTAAGCCCTAAGCCCTAAGCCCTAAGCCCTAAGCCCTAAACCTACCCTCATTCTAGTCGAGTTTGCTGGGGCCACCAAGGAAACTGCAGTCAGGGCGTCAACATTTCAAGTGGCATCCTCACTGCAAAGATTCTCGGCCGAGGGTCTTCAGGCTTTTAGGGTTTAGGGTTTAGGGCTTGGGGTTTTAGGGTTTAGGGTTCAGGCCCCCGAAGCCTAAACCCTAAACCCTAAACGTGGTATGTCCTGAAGGTCAGACCAGCAGCCCTACAGGCTTGATAAGAACTCCCGACACCCTTCCATCCTAAAGAAGCCCTAGTAAGCTCTAAGCCCTAAACCCTACACCCTCCACCAATCCGAGCCCCCCGAAGCCCTAGACCCTGAACTCCTTAATTTTGAACCCCAAGTGCTCGAAGCCCGAAACGATGAGATTTTCACACCCTGAAGCCTCAAGCCCGTCAGGCCATTGACCCTGATGGGACGTTTCATGGCTCCTTAATCTGTTCCCTTTAAGATGGTGTGCTTGGAGGTTCATGGTACTTATGAACCAACTATAACTGTACTTATAACTGTACTTACTTATAACCATACTAGGGCACTTAAGGGGCTTATAACTGGGTTTTAAGTACAGTCGTGATTGATCCTGAAGCTCCAAGTAGGGAGCCCTGGTGCAAAAAGGGTCTTACTATGGGCCCTGGGGCTTTATGGGGTATCAGGGTTGGGGTTTAGGGTTGAGGGTTTAGGGTTGAGGGTTTAGGGTTTAGGGTTTCGGTTTGGGGTTTAGGGTTTAGGGTTTAGGGTTTAGGGTTTAGGGTTTAGGTTTGGGGTTTAGGGTTTAGGAGGGTTTAGGGTCCAGTACTCACCGACTCTTCTAAGAAGGGTTTCGGCATCCTGGCAGCAAGGAGTCCAGTTGCAAAAGGGTTTAGGGTTCAGGGACCAAAGACCTGAACCTCGGAGGCTCTTCGAGACAACAAAACCAAAGGGCTTCAGGGCATAGGAGTTTGGGGCCTGGGGGCTTCGGGGCCAGGCCCCAAACCCTAAACCCTAACCCCTACGCCCCTAAGCCCCCGAATCGGATACCAGGGCTTAGCCCCTCTGTGTTTCTTTCGTGTTGCGGGTCTGCCTGCTCGTTTTGAGCAGGGAATGAGGGAACCTTGGGGGCACCTCCTTCCCTTATCCCTCACAAAAAAAAAACCTAAACGCTAGCCCAGGGGCTCCAAACCTTGACGGCCTAAACCCTAACCCCTAAACCCCAAAACCCCTAAATCCTAAACCCGAAACCCTAAACCCTAAACCCTCAAGCCTTCACCCTAAACCCTAGCCCTCTAGGGTTCAACAGGTCGAGGCTTCCGAGTTTTGAGAGCCAATCCTTGGTCCACTGCAGGCGAGGTTTCACGATCGCCTGCCATGATGGCGTTGTCAACATCACTGGCATGCCGCCTCGCCTCTGCTTGGGGGTGTAGGTTTTAGGGTTTAGGGTCCCTAAACCCTAAACCCTAAACCCCTAAACCCCTAAACCCCTAAACCCCTAAACCCCTAAACCCCTAAACCCCTAAACCCCTAAACCCCTAAACCCCTAAACCCTAAACCCTAAACCCTAAACCCTAACCCTAAACCCTACAAACCCTAAGCTCCCTTTTGCAAAACGGGTATAGGGTTTACAGAGGTTAGGGTCTGGGCCTCGCCTGCCCTACATCCTCTTCAACCAAGGCCCCCTCCCCCCCGCACTGAAAAAAAGTCTGCACTCGCCATGAGCCCTGCTGGAGCCCCAGGGTTTAGGGTTTAGGGTTTTTAGGGTTTTTAGGGTTTTTAGGGTTTTTAGGGTTTTTAGGGTTTTTAGGGTTTTTAGGGCTTTTAGGGTTTTTAGGATTTTTAGGGTTTTTAGGGTTTTTAGGGTTTAGGGCTTGTGGCCCTAACCCTACACAATCCTTAGCGCCCCCTATAGATGCAGCCCCTTGTAGAAATCCTCCGAAGGCGAAGTATGGGGGGGGTGCACAAAAGGCTCCAGGGCTCCTACCTGCCAAGATCTTTGTCGCACCCTAAGCCCTAGAACCCAAACCTTCCTCGTTAAGCACACACTGAAGACCCTGAACCCTAAAGCCTAAACCCTAAACCCTAGCAAACCCTCCAACCCTGAAGCAACACAACCTCACATGGCAAGCTCCGAAAGACCCCTCGGCCGTCCCCTTGTAAATAGCAATCAGCCCACACAAAGGGTACCCTTGTCAGAATATGCTTAGTGGGCTACCAAGCTTAAGCCTTCCTTGTCAACCTTGACCCCTCAACCCCACGACCTCCCTACACCCTACACCCTAAACCCTAAACCCTACACCCTAAACCCTAAACCCTAAACCCCGTCGTCCTCCAAAACATCCCAGGACAATCGTTAAAGTGGGCACCCCGCAGAGC
Organism: Symbiodinium natans; assembly: GCA_905221605.1. NCBI lineage: Eukaryota > Dinophyceae > Suessiales > Symbiodiniaceae > Symbiodinium > Symbiodinium natans. The sequence continues at coordinate 81,834 of CAJNDS010000391.1, read as the reverse complement.
TTGAAGCCCAGGAAGCCCCGAGACGCGGTTTGGGGCGGATGGGAGGGAGGTTGGTGGTTGCCATTATCACAGTTTAGGGTTTAGGGTTTAGGGTTGTAGGGTTTGTTGGTTGAAACAAATCTTTTTTTTTGAGGGGAGGGGGGAGGGTCTAGGGTTAGGGTTTCAAGTTTGGGGTTTGGATTTAAGGCTTTTGGGGTTTGGGGGTGTAGCTTGGTTGCTCACCCTATTAAGGAGTTTTGGGGGGTCGGGGATTTTGTTTCTGGGCCCTAGAGTTTCAGATTTTAGGGGTTACATAGGGGTCTGGGTTTCGTGCCGAGGGGGCTTGTGCGGCTTCTTTTACAAGGCTTACCTGAACCCTAAACCCCCAAAAACCCTAAACCATAAACCGATAATCATAACCGACTTAGAGGACGCTTAAAGGTAGAGTTATACTTGGGGGTTGGGCTGACGGTCCGACCCTTGGGTCTAGGGTTGAGGGGTTTAGAGTTCGCGGTTTAGGGTTTCGCGTTTAGGGCGGGCCCACGCATATGAGTATGCTGACATGGCGATAGCCGGACTATACAGGACTGTGGACATGATGCTCCGCTATCGAAACGAGCTGTCCAGTGGTTTCTCAAGTTGCACCATGGAAAAGTGAAGAGAATGGTCAATAGCCCAAAAGTAGTATTCCCTCAGAATAAGGACCCAAAAAGGTACCCTGAATTTCGGAAACCCTCAAATAGAGATGGGTTTAGGGTTTAGGTTTAGGGTTTGTGCTTTGCCTTTTGGGGTTCTTGGGTTTCTGGAGCCTATGCACTTCAACTCGGCTAAGGCTTTGGTTGTTGCTGGGTGGGGAGGGAGTTGGAGGGGTTTAGGGTGTAGGGTTGAGGGTTTAGAAATTTAGGGTTGAGGGTTGAGGGTTGAGGGTTGAGAGCTGGGGGTTTTCCAGGGTCTAGTTTGGGGATTGCTTTCTAGGAGGCTTCCGGACACTGCCGAAAGGTTTGTCGTGGTGGCGAACGATCTGCTGTGCGCGGACGGGCATTGTTGAGCATATTACACCCGCACGAGCCGAGCATGAACCGCGTGAACATGTACTTCTTCATAAGGTTTAAAAGTTGCAGGGAGCGCAAGCAAGGACCTCTTGAGCCATATTTGAGGATAAATGTTGACTTCGCATTAATAAACCCCCCCCCCCCCTTCATTGATCAATCTCTCCGGCCAGGGCCTCCTCAATAATGTTCGCCTAAATCCTGGTAGGACGTACTATTAGTTTTAGTATTAGGTAGTAGCACCACGCCCGTAAAAACCGGATTTCCCGGGTCGGATTTTACAATTGTGGCGGGTTACAATATTGTGTTCCGGCAGCGGGATTTTACAATTGCGGCGGGAATCACTAATGTGAAGTCAACATTATGCGCCCTTAGCACGCCTCTACGGGTAGGTATGATACTTCACACCTCCAGGCGTACGTTAGTTGTCCCGGCCAGCCTCCTCAACCCCCCCCCCCCCCCCCTCCCCACCCTCCCCCGCCCACAGCACACAAAAAGCTACTTGACACGGCATGCCCGAAACCCTAAACCCTAAACCCTAAAGCCTAAAGCCCTAAACCCTAAACCCCTAAACCCTAAACCTCAAACCCTAAACCCTAAACCCTAAGCCCTAAGCCCTAAAGCCCTAAATCCCTGAGTAAGGCATTGCCAGTGAAATAGGGGACTTTGGAGCCCCTGATCCCCTGCAGCCTGGGTGTAGGGTTGAGGGTTCAGGGTTTAGGGTTCAGGGTTTAGGGTTTAGGGTTTAGGGTTTGGGGTTTAGGGTTTCGGGTTTGGGGTTTAGGGTTTGGGGTTTAGGGTTTCGGGGCAACCATCCCCCCCCCCCCCCTCCCCCCGCCTCAAACCCGATGTACACTGGAGTCATGGAGCCCTAAGGTTGCACCCTTGGCTGTGTGGACCCTGTTTATAACTCTTCGGGGTACATTTTGAGATGCTCCCCCCTTAAACTAACAGTCCTTAATAATAATAATAATAATAATATAATAATAATACTAACAATAATAGGGGGTATCATAATCTCTCTTAAGGACTGTTAGTATAAGGGGGAACATCGCAAGGTGCGCCCTTAGGGGTCCAAGTTCGACTTCCTTTGATGGAGGACAACAATGTGAACGTCCAAGCCGACATCATGGACCTCTACGCCTACCAACACCTACACCTGGCCGGGGGTTGGTCTTAGCGTTTTGCCCTAAACCCTGAACCCTAGAGCCTAAACCGTACGTCCCAAACCCTAAACCCTAAACCCTTTTGGGACTATAGGGTCTCGGGCTCAACAACCAAGAGGCTCGGGGTTTAGGGCTTGGCCCTCAGCGCTGAACCCGAGACTCTGAAACAAGCCCAGTCCTCAACTTGGACCGAAAGTTAGTAAGCGTTTAGGGTTTAGGGTTTAGGGTTTGGGGTTTAAGGTTCAGGATGTAGGGTTTATGGAACCCTGAAGCTCCGAAAGGCCCCCAGAAAACCTCAGCACCCCGACCAGGCGGCGATCCCGGACGCGAAATCCGACCTGCAACTTCGTAGCGCTCCCCTGGCCCAGTTAAGGGGTTAGGGTTTCGGGTTTGGGGTTAGGGTTTAGGGTTTAGGGTTTTAGGGTTTTAGGGTTTTAGGCTTTTAGAGTTTTAGGGTTTTAGGCTTTTAGGCGTTTAGGCTTTATTAGGGTTTAATTAGGGTTTTTGTACGAAGATATACCTGAATCATGGATTCGCAAGGCTTTCGGTCGTAGCCGCGAGTGCTAGGGTCTGAGAGTGCTGCTGAGACTCACCGGCCAGGACATCATCATAGCCTTGATGGTTTTGGGTTTAGGGTTTAGGGTCTAGGGCAGTCGTCAAGTCCGGTTTCAAAAATGGTTTAGGGCCTTAGGGGGGGAGATGTTCGATTCCCAAAATAGCCCTAAAAACCTCCAAAAGAACCCCAAAAAAAACCCTAAACCCTACACCCTAAACCCTAAACCCTAAACCCTAAACCCTAAACCCATGCGAGGCAGGTTCGATGATCCTTGGCTGGGATGGAGGTGGGTGGTCGGTGCACTCGCTGACGGCGGTGGCCTACAGGCGCCTCAAGCTGCAACTGGGTGGAGGTGTAGGGTTTAGGGTTTAGGGTTTAGGGTTTAGGGTTTGGGGTTTGGGGTTTGGGGTTTGGGGTTTGGGGTTTGGGGTTTGGGGTTTGGGGTTCACGTTTTTTTTTTTTTGCCGTCGTTGGTGAGGGTATATAGGTTTCTTTTCAATCATTGGTGAGTGTGTCTTGGGGGCGTCCTTTTGGGATCCCAGCCATAAATGCCCGACTCCATTTGATGTGCGGGGCTGTTGGCGTTGTAGGGCTTAAGTAGGGGCCGATTTGGATCAGGGCATGCACACGAATGCATTAAAACCCGAGGCCTACACCGCGCACAGCAAGCTGTCCAAATCTGGGGTGCCCTCATCCCAAGAACCATCGGCTGGGTACTTGTTGGTTTTGGATTTAGGGCCTTTAGGGTTTGGGGTTTAGGCTTCATGCGCAGCATAGACGTAGAAGAACCTCCCAATACATAAGACGCTGCTGTGCAGCTGCTGAAGCGAACCTTTGCGGTTTGGCATATTGGGGGTTTCCGAAATTAAGGGTACCTTGCGCGGGTCCTTCTGATAAGGGATGCTACTAGTTGGGGATCTATACTGGGGGGGGGGGGGTCCCCGATTTTCGGAAGCCCCCCCCCCCGCCCACTGTCATCTTCCACCCAAACAGGCTGAGCGTTGCGGATGACCATCGCATCGAGGTCGTTGGCACTGACAGCATCCCAGCACCTGCTAGAGCCTGTGGGGGGCGGTAGGGACGGAAGGCACAGGCTTCCATAATATAGGGGCCATAGTACTTAGAACCGTTTTTTTTTGAGTTATTGTAGTAATATATTTACCAAAGGGACCGTAGGGGAATACCACTACAAAATATTCCGACCCCTATATTAATCTCACTGCTCTTTGCTTAAGAACCCCATGCTTCCTCCTTAGGGCAATTTAGGGATTAAATCTATTTCTTTTTCGGGGTTTCTAAAATAGTAGTAACTAAAACAGCCGCATCTTCCCCTTAGCCCAGAGATCATGTCCTTCAAGACTTCTCCGTGAAACGCTAAAGCAGGAAACCCCTCAACGACTATGAACAAGTAACCTCATATGTTTACATGCGACACACGCATGTGTATATACATGTGCATAAGGTGTGTATTTATGTAGACTATTTATGTATTTCTGTTATATATATATATCTAAGATATGTGCAAAAATATATATATATATATATATATACATACATACATAGTCTGTCAGTCTGTACACTTATGTATAGATCTCTCTCTCTCTCTCTCTCTCTCTTTTGACCTTATTGTACATCCATAAAAGACTTCAGGCTGCTTCACCCGCCATGCCATGGCCGGACATGACCCCTGCCAGCGAGCGATCGAAGTGGCGCGGAAGTATTCGGGGAAGTTGAACCCGAGTTCCATGCATCTCGGCAGGCCTTGCTGGGTATAGGGTTTAGGTTTAGGGTTTAGGTTTAGGGTTTAGGGTTTAGCGTTGAGGGTTTAGGGTTTAGGGTTTAGGGTTAGCTGGGCGAACTTGCTACCATGTGAGATGGGATCATTGTTGCTGCACGTCCCCTTGTGGGGTTCCCAAACCCTAGGCCCTAGACCCTAAACCCTAAACCCTAAACCCTAAACCTCGCTGTCACGAATGTGAGACTGTTTAATCCAACTCTGGCCAGTCCGGCCCTCAGCTAAGTTGGTGATTTCTCTAGCTTATGGTCCTTTTTGGGTCGTTATTCTCAGGCGTACCCTTTATTTAGGGTACTCAAAAAGGGACACCATGTAGTCAGGGGTCGGATCTGGCTAGTCCTCCAGCCCAGTTGCAAAGGGCGAACCTTGAATTCTTCGCTGCCTTTTGCAATTGTGGTCTTGGAGACTCCTCTGCTGTAGACTCCTCTGCTACTGCCCAAGTCAAGCTTGAACCCTTCCCCTAAACCCTAAACCCTGAAACCTCCAAATCCTGAACCCCAAACCACAAACTCTGTCATCTGAGCTTGAAGCCTACCCTGCAACCCCTTTGTGCAACTCTGGTTTCCTGGAACATTGCCTTGAACACATTTTCTGCGTTTTCCTTTAAAGGCACGAATTCCCCCCTTTTCTACCAACAGTCATTTCCAGAATAAGTCCCTGCAACGTGGCCTGGTGTCAGCTCGGCGGGCGGCAGCAAAAAAACGCCGCGAAACCCCAAAGAATGCGTTTGGCCAAGCGCGATTTTGTTTTTGACATGCTTGAGCGTAGGGCTTTGGGGGTCTGAGGGCGGCCTCAATCTCCCCCCCCTGTAAGCACTCAACCCCTCAACCCCTGAACCTCGAGAACCAGCTGAAGGCCAAAAATTGGGGTCATCTACCCTACGCTACTATCATCTCTATTAAGGCAATACTATCATCTCTATTAAGGCATATGAACCACATGAACCGTGAACCCTTTTGGGGTTCATTTGGTCCCCAAAGCAACCCCAAAACTCTGAGGGACTTGTCCAAGCTGCATTTGGAGATGGTGCTTGTGGCCGAGGAGGCCATGACAGGTGTAAGGGATGAGCATCTAACCCTATGAAACCTAGAAAAACTCCATAAGACTCTAAACCCCACAAACCCTACAGACCCTTTAAAACGCGGAAAAAAACCCTATCAACCCTATCAGAAGCTCGTAAACCCGAAGTTGTGGGCACTTTGCGGCTTAGGGTTTAGGGGGGTTCTGATGTATGGGCCCTTGGGATGCACAGACCCTAAACCCTAAACCCTAAACCCTACACCGTGGCTGAGTTTTCCGTGTCCGAAGCGTGTCCACTCGGAGACCGGCTCTCACTCTCATCTGCAGGGAACCCAATCATTCTGCTGATGGCAGATCAAGACAGGGTTTAGGGTTCAGGGTTCAGGGTTCAGGGTCCAGGGTTCAGGGTTTAGGGTTTAGGGTTGAGGGTTTAGGGTTTAGGGTTTAGGGTTTAGGGTTTAGGGTTTAGGGCAGATGTCAAGCACGCCCAGTTGAAACCTCGAAACCCAAGTTGTCCTCCTTCGGCAAGTGGCCTGCCAAGCCCGACTCCTCTCCTCCCCCAACGTCTGCAGGTTCTTAGTAGGGAATGAGGGAACCCTGTATCCCTGTCTCCCACATATATATATATATCTATATATTGTTTTTTTATGGTACTTATATTTATCATCTTTATTTTTTAAATACAACCCTTTAAGGGAGTATGCAGGGTGCCGAGTTTCCCCATTTCCCACTAAGAACCCGAGGGACTGCTGCAGGATCTCACCATGGGTTCTCGCAGTCGTCTCCTCACGGCAGCAGCCTTGCGTGATGGCTGCATTTTGAGGTAGGGTTTAGGGTCTAGGGTCTAGGGTTTAGGGTTTAGGGTTTAGGGCTTAGGGTTTAGGGTTTAGGCTAGTCCAGTCAGTAGCACTGGAAGCCTGTGCTTGGGCAGTTTCTGGCAGCACCTACGGGAGTCCGGATGCAAAAAGGGTTTAGGGCTTAGGGCTTAGCGGGTTTTTTTGGTGGTGGCAAGTAGACAGATGTACTATACTAGAAAAGTAACATCAGCGTGCAATGCAATGCAATGTAGTGTGGCGTGTTGTAATGCAGATAGATACACATAAGAAATAATAGTAACCATGTATATATATATATATATGTGTATATGCATACACATACATACATATGTGTGTATAGATGGAGATGCGGGGAGTGGGAGAGGGTGCCGCAAGCACACTAGAGGCTGAATGGGGGCTTAAGGTCCTTACAAAGGCTTAAGGTCTCAGAGTTCGGTGTCTAGAAGCTCAGAAGCTGCTGTGGCCAAAGCTTGGCGATGGCTTTGGGTGTTCAGCTCTATAAACCCTGTAAACCCTAGCTGCACCCCGTTTCGCCTATCTCCCCCCCCCCCCAGAACCCTTTTCGGTCCTCTATTTAGACCCCAAACCCCCTGAGCTCTTAGGGTTTAGGGTTTAGGGTTTAGGGTTTAGGGTTTAGGGTTTAGGGTTTAGGGTTTAGGGTTTAGGGTTTAGGGGGCTAGCTTCTGACCGCCTGGAGTCGTCACCCCTCCCAATTCACCATGGTTGGTGTGGTTTAGGGACGCTGCAGAGTTCCGGATTAACGTTTCAAGCATGCGCCAATCTGCAGTGGCAAACGCGATTGGGTCTCCGAAGGCCTCAGCCCCTAGGGTTTAGGGTTTGGGGTTTAGGGTTTGGGGTTTAGGGTTTAGGGTTTAGGGTTTAGGGTTTAGGGTTTAGGGTTTAGGGCTTGCCGTGCAGCCTGTGCGACGACACCACCAACAGAAAACCGAACCTACTCTAAGCATGTTTCTTTTAAACTTCAAACCCTGAACCCTAAACCCTACCCCCCAGTGCGTGGCTAGTCGGGTGGCAAACAAAGCCCTAACCCTAAACCCCAAACCCCAAACCCCAGACCCTAAACCCTAAACCCTAAACCCTATTCAGGCTTTGTTCCGGACGCAAGTTGCACCTCCGGCAGTCTGTCACGGCTCTTCTCCTGCACAAGTCTTGCTGCGCTTCCGAGTGGGTTTAGGGTTTTGGGTTTTGGGTTTGGGGTTTAGGGTTTAGGGTTTAGGGTTTAGGGAATGAGGGAATTAGGGCCCTATACCCTTTAAGGTATTCTATAGGGTACCTCATTCTCCTCATTCCCTACTAGGAGCCAGCCAGGCTTGGGTTTGTGCAGTTCAGGGTGTTGAGGTTTTTACGGGTTAGGGTTTAGGGTCTAGGGTTTACGATTGTTTACGGTAGTTTTAGGGTCTTTAGGCTTCAGGGTTTGACAGTAGTTTTGAGGCTTTTTGGGGTTTACAGGGTTTTAGGGTAGTTTTGGGACTTAGGGTGGTTTTAGGGAGGGTTTGGGTTCATAGCTGTGTGGTTCAATCTTAGGTCTCTAGTGAGGCCATGGTACCATCGCCGCAGGTCTTGGCGCTCCTAAACCCTAAGCCCTGCAACCCCTCAAAGCCTGAAACCTCCAAAGCTCTTAAAACCCTCACCCCTAAACCCTAAGGCCTAAACCCTAAACCCTATAAACCCTACACCCTAAGCCACCCAAAGCCCGAAATCCCCCAAACTCCCTATTCCACAAGCCCCGGGTGCTGCAAACGCCTGGCTGGTTCTTAGTAGGTGAATGAGGGAAAGGAGGTACCCACATAATCCCCTTGGAGCCAAGGGTATATATAGGGCCCTACTTGGTGGCCCTATTAGCGTACTGAAGGGGCCGATATGTGGGTTATAGCTACACTGACAATGAGTTACTAATACCCAGAACCTCCAAGTAGGGTTTAGGGTTATGAAGGGTTTAGGGTTTAATTAGGGTTTAGGGATAATTCCTTAAAGGGTATATATATATATATATACATAACCCTAATTAATTCCCTCATTCCCTAGTAAGAACCAGGGAAAAAAACGCTCCAGGTCTCCAGCTATGGTCGTGGATGCCCACCGGGGCAAGGGGGTGCGGGACGAGGACATGTTGGCAGCCCAGAAAGTTCGGAAGCTTACAGCTAGGGTTTAGGGTTAGGGTTTAGGGTTTAGGGTTTAGGGTTTAGGGTTTAGGGTTTAGGGTTTAGGGTTTAGGGTTTAGGGTTTAGGGTTTAGGGGGTTTAGGGTCGGCACGTTCCCCATGTACTAGCAGTCCTTAGATGGGGATTTGAATCGGGGGGAATTACTACAATCCCAAGGACTGTTGGCAGCCCAAAAAGGCTCGAGGGTTCATATGGGGGTTGAGGGTTTAGGATTTGGGGGCTAGTGGGGTATAGGGTTTAGGGTTTAGGATTGAGGGAGTTCGGGGTTCAATGCTCCACGCTGAAGGCTTAGCGCCCTGACGTTTAGGGTCTTGGGATGAAGGTGTGTTTCTTGTTCAGGCTTGAGGGTCTAAGGTTTAGTATCGGAGTCCTGTTGCGAAAAGGGTTTACGGGTAGTAACCCTGCGTTCCCTGCTAAACCCCAAACCCTCAACCTCAAAAACTGCCGCGTGCAACGCGGACAGGAAACAACGCCAGTTCATCACTGGTAAGACTGGAGCTCAAAAGGCTTTTTGACAAGTTGGCCCCATACATCCATGCACATACATATATACACATACACATACATGTATACACATACACATACATATATACACATACACATACACATACATATACATATACATATACATATACATATACATATACATATACATATACATGTATATATATGTGTATATATATATAGTTGTTTTTCTTTGTCTTTGTCATATGTTGTTCTGTTCCTGCATCACCCCAGAGGCTGAACATTTATCATTTGGGCCCCCACGCCAGTCCAAAGGAGAGACTCGCAGCCATCGGAAATGTGGCGGGGGAGGCTAATCCGGCCGTGTTCAACATTTGTAGGGTTTGGGGTCCGTGGGTTGTGCTTTGAGATCATTTTGTATGTCTCCTTTTCCTTGTAAAGGAAAAAGAGCCGGCTCAGCACTAGGTTCAATGGAAATTAAATGACAAAACAACACAGTTAGTTTCCGAAGCCTTGGTAGCCCGGTGGTGCCCTTTTGCCGCTATAATTGGGGTTGTAAGTACCTTGAACTTCCAAGTTAGGGAATTCTTTGTCATAGTTGGGTACCATTTTACATGTTGAGGGGTACTTAAACCCTCTAAGGAATATGAAAAACCAAAATTCTAATATTATCCCAACCATGAACTAGAATTCACAAAACTGTAATCTGAGAACTGCCGCACTGGGGCTCTCGGGCTGCGATTCACACATCCGCCACCACACCCGAAACCCCGATTTTCGAAATTCTGGCCTCGGAACCCCTAAGCCCTAAGCCCTAGGGGTTTACAGTAGGGTTTAGGGTTTAGGGTTTAGGGTTTAGGGTAAGTCTTGAGTTTATCTTACATTGTTGTTGAACCAGCTCCCGATGGAGGTGCTTCCAACCTTGGGCGCGGGGGCGACGGCGCCTCGACGTTGAACCAGTTTGTTAAAAGTGTTCGGGTCTTCGGGTTTAGGGTTTGGGGTTTAGGGTTTAGGGTTAGGAGTTTAGGGTTAAGAGTTTGGGGCGCTTTGAAAGTTGTAGGGTTCTCAGGGTTTCGGAGCTCAGGGTTTAAGATTCTGGCCGGCTTCAGGAGCCTTAGGGAGTTTAGGGTTTTCAGGGTTTCGGGTTCTTAGGGTCCAGGTGTTTAGGGCTTAAGAGATACGAGGCCTGGATGTAAAAGGGCTTAAGATCCTGGGGCTTCTCGGAGCTTAAGGGCTTAGGGTTTAGGGTTTAGGGTTAGAGTTTCGGTTTGTTTGGGTTTAGGACTTTGTGCTGTCCGGCTTGCAGCTCAGATCCGAGTTCAACAAGGGGCTAAACCCTAAACCCTAAACCCTAAACCCTAAACCCTAAACCCTAAACCCTAACCCCCCCCCCCCTAGCGATCTCCTTTCACGAAGTTGCAAGTACACTTTTGCCAGCAATCATCGGGTTTAGGTCTGAGGGTTTCGAGGGTCTCCAACCCAAACCCCCCCAAAGTTGTTCACCCCCCCAAAAATGTATTCCTACTGTTCGAAGTCGGTCTGTTGGGAAGGGCCGAGCACAGCTCTGAACATCACTTCTTTCCAACACCGAAAGTCAAACCCTAAACCCAAAACCTTTGGATCCCAGAAATCGCAAACCCTGGAAACTCTTAAAACCTCTATTTCCCTAATTCCTCTCCCAGCCAACAAAACCACCACGCCTTGAATACCCCTAACTGGTTTAGGGTTTAGGGTTTAGGGTTTGGGGTTTGGGGCTCAGCCTCCCCAACCAAAAGCTGCAAACCGACAACTTCAGACTCGTACATGTAAGCCCTAAGCCCTAAACCCTAAACCCTAAACCCTAAACCTTAGGAGCGCACTGGATGGCAACGGGCTCCCAATCTCTTGCCTTTTGGCCCCTTATGGCTTTGGGGATTTAGGGTTTAGGGTTTAGGGTTTAGAGCTTGAGGTTTAGGGTTCAGGGTTTAGAGCTTGGGGTTTGGGGTTTAGGGTTTGGGGTTTGGGGTTTAGGGTTCAGGGTTTAGGGTTTAGGGTTTAGGGTTCAGGGTTTAGGGTTTAGGGTTTAGGGGGGGACATGTTTCGAGTTTTAGAGGAGGAAAGGCGGCAGGGGTATCGATGGGGCTTGAGGGGGAGTGGAGGGTTGCAGGCTTAGGGTTGCACCGGAAATTCAGCAAGTGTCGACTTCAAAAAAGGGGTTTTCAAGGTTTAGGGTTTAGGGTTTAGAGTTTAGGGTTTAGGATTTAGGGTTTAGGGTTAGGGTTTAGGGTTTAGGGCTGCAAAAGGGTTCTTAGGGTGGATTGCGCCCAGAGACTCTGTTACCCCTTCCTCAGGCTGCGACAAGGATCCTAACATTCCCGAATTCAGGGCCATGAGTAGTTCTCTAAACCAGGATCCCCTTTTGCGCGCCCTATGTAGTGCGTCACCTTGTAAGAAGCCCCTAAGGTCGTACCATAAGAGGTTTCCTGCATATGCTCCTGACTCCGATTATGGCCCGTATATTCCCGTTGAGGATCTCTTTCAAAAAGGGTCCCCAAACCCATGGGTACAATTGAAGGGGTCCGCGGTAAAACCCCTAGAGCTCAGGGTTTAGGGTTTAGGGTTCTTGCTCTGGGGCCCCTCGCAGGTCACGGCGCAACAAGAAGTTTCCGCACTGTCCCTAAGGGTCCCATAACTAGGTAGGGTTTAGGGTTTAGGGTTTAGGGTTTAGAGTAATGGGTGCTGCGCTTAAGTGATATTGACCCACCAGATGGAGGGTGGGCCCGTGTGTACACGGATGGTGGGTGCAAAGCCCTATGCCCTAAACCTTGAACCCCCGAACCCTAAACCCTAAACCCTAAGCCCCATTCCCTAAGAGGCAAAATTCGGGCCATTCCCATTGTTCCGGGCGAGGTCCCTTGCAAGCCCTTCAAACGGGGTCCGCATAAACCCCATAAAGCCTGTAAATTTCATAAATCCAAGAAACCCTGCAAAGCATACAAACCCTAAACCCTATCAACCCTATATCAACCCTATATCAACCCTATATAAACCCTATATAAACCCTATATCAACCCTGTATCAACCCTATATAAACCCTATATCAACCCTATATAAACCCTATATAAACCCTACATAAACCCTATATAAACCCTAATATAAACCCTATATCAACCCTATATAAACCCTATGTAAACCCTATATCAACCCTATAACAAACCCTATATCAACCCTATCCTAAACCCTAAACCCTATAAAGCCTGTCTAAACCCCAAGCCGCATGATCAACCCTAGTTCAGGTGCCTTGCGCCACGCCTGGCCAGCAGGCACTGACAGCCCTAATCCCCTAATCCCCTAAACCCTAAACCCTAAGCCCCTAAACCCTAAACCCTAAACCCTAAAGGGTTTAGAGGGTTTGTTGAGTTTAGGGCGTATGGAGTTCGGAGCTGAAGGTTTAGTGCCGGGCTTTGGGGGTTGCAAGCTTTTGGGTTGAAGAAGTGCTCAAGGAGTTGTTCCATTTTGACGCCGTTTGGATCTTAAACCCTTAGCCCTAAGCCCCAGACCCTTAACCCCCAAACCCCTAAGCCCTTAACCCTTAACCGTGGCCCTGCCTAAACCGCAAAGCGACGAGTCGCAAAGCCGCGATCACACGAAACTCGGACTCGGAGTGGGCCCTCATTTCCTTTTTTAGGGTTTGGGGTTGATCTATCATCCCCTTGAAACCCAAAAGTGCGCCCTTTCTATTCCTAGGTTGCTCCTGGGTCTAGGAACTCCTTTCTTGGAGGTTCATGGGTACTTATGGTTTAGGGTTTAGAGTCTCGGGTTTCGGGATTCGGGTTTCGGGTACCCCCACTTCTAAGTCTGGTTCTTGTTGGAGTTAGAACTGCAAAGCACGAAGCACAATAGGCCTCAGAATGTCATGCGTAGACGCTGGTTTTTAGGATTTTTGGGTTTACAGGGTTGAGGGTTTCTAGGGTTCACGGCCCCAACCCCCTTTAAACCCTAAACCGCCCCCGCACACATCGCTCGAGAAGTGTACCAAGAGAACTGAAACCCTAAACCCCCTCCTCACTAGTCTAAATGCTAAACAGGGGCAGGTTTGAACGTACTGTTGTCATGTTGATTACCCCTGATTTTGCATAAAGTCCTTACACAGCCATAGAGAGTGCATTTATATAGGGCCCCCAAGCCTACCCAGGAAACCCGAAACCCTAAACCCGAAACCCTAAACCCGAAACCCCAAACCCTAAACCCTAAACCCTAAACCCTAAACCCTAAACCCTAAACCCAAAACCCAAAACCCAAAACCCAAAACCCAAAACCTTAACCTTCGAAGACGACTTTCGAGCGTCCTCGGCTCCCGCTGGACAGCGCTCCGGGAGGAGGCGCCTCGGCGCGCGCCGATTTGCCTTTTAGGGTGTAGGGTTGAGGGTGTATGGGGTATGGGGTTTAGGGGTTTAGAGGGGTTTAGGCTTGAGGACCCACAGTCCAGTTGCAAAAAGGTTTTCGGGCTGGAGAGAATGCTGCTTGAGCTGTGAGTTTCTGACAGCACGTTTTGGACGCCCTGCGGCTAGGGTTTAGGGTTTAGGGTTTAGGGTTTACGTTTGGGGCTGCGGTTTCGGGTTTATAGGGCTTATGAGCGGTACGGAATTCACCTTCGGCTGTTGAGGATGTTACCACTTGGTCCTTTCTAGGCAGGGCTTAGGGGGACCCCAAGAGAGATCCCACACAGGCAGCCACCAGGTTAAATAGGGTTTAGGGTTTTCTAGGGTTTAGGCGGGTTTTAGGGTTTAGGGTTTAGGGTAGAGGGTGTAAGGTGTGGGGATTAACAGCTACCCAGAGGGTGGGGCCACGGAGTTTTTTTTGGCTTCGCTTGGAGTTTCGGGTGCAGGAGCGTTGAGGGTAGATGTACAACCCTAGTCCTTACATCGAGGTAGGGCAAAGGTGCCCTCACAACGGCAAAAAGGGGCCCTCACAGGGCCCCATTGAGGCAGGGGGTTTTGGATTGAGGGTCTCGGCTTTGTTCATTGGTCCTCCCCGCGTAAAAAAGAAGAATCTAAATACCTAGAGACCTAGAGGCCCTGGGACCTTAAACCACAAGCAACCTTTAAACCCTCAACCCTAAACAGCCTAAACCTTAAACCCCAAACCGGCTGAGCATCAAGGTTGTGGCGTCGAGGCGAACTACTGCTACAAGCTGCATCCCGCCCTCACGGGGTTTCGGAGTTCAGAGGGACGTAGGGTTGAGGGCTTAGGGCTTACGTATGAGCCCCTAAACCCTAAACCCTAAACCCTAAACCCTAAACCCGAAACCCGAAGCCCTTTTCCTTAGGTTTTTTGAGGGCCAGCTTAGGGTTGAGGGCTTCGAGCTCAGGGCTGTTGAGCCCTACACCCTTAGGGTTTAGGGCTTAGGGTTTGGGGTTTTAGGGTTTTTGAGGGCCAACGGGGCATGTTTGACGTTGACGGTTGTCCAGTTGTCCTACTGACTGGTTCGTAGTAGGGAGTGAGAGAATTAGGTACCTTAGGGTTTAGGGTTGAAACCCGAAAGCCCAAAGCCTGTGAATCCCAATCCCTGAACCTTACACGGAAGCCGCGCAAATTGATGGAGGTTCAGGGTACTCATCCTGTACTTATAAACCCCCCCCAAGTCCCCTAACCCCCCTAAGTAGGTTATAAGTAGCGTTAGGGTTATAAGTACTCATCTCGAAGTGGACAAGCGAGTTTCACAGCCTTGCGCCCAGCCTCTCCCCATCCGAACCCTGCGTTTAGGGTTTTATCGGCACAGGCACAGGGGGGTTTACCCCTCCACAGAGAGACCCGACAATTGATCTTGAAGTCGCGCGCCACCCTAAACCCTAAACCCTAAACCCTAAACTCTAAACCCTAAACCCCTATTCGCGAAAGATTTGGCGTCATGGCTGAGGCGCGGCACCGCCCAAAGAGTGTAGGGCGGGATGTCCCCAACCCTAAACCCCAAAACCCCAAACCCCAAACCCCAAACCCTAAACCCTAAACCCTAAACCCTAAACCCGCGAAAGCGGATCCAACATCAGAGTTTGGGCTCTGGGCTCTGGGTGGTGGACTCTGGGCCTCTGGTTTAGGGTTTAGGGTTTAGGGTTCAGGGTTCAGGGTTCAGGGTTTAGGGTTTTGGGGGGGTTGGGGGGTTGGGTGGTTTGCGGGTTTGCTGTTTTGGCGGTTAGGTGTTGGGATGTAGGGTTTTTGGGCCCGGGGTCTCCTAACCATCCAAACCCTAAACTTTAAACCCTAAACCCTAAACCCTAAATCCCTCTTAAGGGTTAGTACAAGGGGGAACATCCCAAAATGCCCCACCCTAAGCCCTAAACCCTAAACCCTAAACCTAAACCCTAAACCCTAAACCCCCGGCCTGGGGATGTTTTCAGTCCCGTCCCAGAGTCGTACAGCTTCAAGCCCTCATGTGCCCAGCAGCACAAGAGCCAGACGAACCCTAAACCCTAAACCCTACACCCTAAACCAGTTTTACCCCAGCAAGTTTTGGGAAGTTGTTTTTTGCCTTCCAGCGCTTTAGTTGCAGCATCCGCTTGGAAAGCTTGACCTCGTCATGACCTCCGGAATGCTCATGGCCAAGCCGATTCTCTACCTGAACATGGGCGGAGAGATGCTTTACGTCCTCTGGAAGCGAATGGTTTCGATGCAGGTGCCCGCGGACAAGGCCCAAAAAGCGATGGCCCAGTTGGTGCGGAATATGTTTGCGCCGAGCATGATCGACACGATGCTCCAGCCCCAAGATGACCTCGGTTCGCTGGGGTCTTGGAAGAAGGTGTTCCAGCAACTGACGCAACACACCACGATGAGGCTGAATGAACAATCCATGGGGAAACTCTTTGAGCTTATGCAGATGACCTTCAAGCTGCAGGTGATGTTCACCAGCCCACAGGAAATCCTGGATGTCACCAGCAACCACTTGGAGGGCATACAGCGCATCATTGCAGAGGATGAGGAACTCTTAGCTTTGGTGGAGGGGTGCTCGGCGCGAGTGAGGCACACCTATGCTCAGCTGGGCACAGCAGACCTGTGTACTTTGCGGCACACCTTGGCGGTTTTCCTGCAAGAGAGTCACCAGAGGGTCTCTTTTCTCTTGTCTGAAGGACCTAAGCCTTAAACCCAAACCCTAGGCCCTCAAACATGAACCCTAAACCCAAACCTTAAACCCTAAACCCCAAACCCTCAACCCGAAACCCCGAAACTGAAGAGTTGTCTGAAGGACTGCAGAAGTCGAAAGATGGATCTTTCTCCATACCCTCGTCTGGGGAGCTCCCGGCAGGAGCTCTGCAACCAGGACTGGGTTGGATTTTGGGGACATCTTTTATTTTTCCTTATTTGGGCTTATAAGGGACCCTATATGTAAATTTTAGAACCCTAAACCCGAAACCCTAAACCCTAAACCCTAAACCTTTGTTCAGAGGGTTTTTAATCGGCCAACCCCAGAGGAGCCGTGCGCTACTTCCGTGAGGCCTTGACCTCCCGGGAGATCAAGATTCGGCACCTTAGTAGTAGAGTAGGTAACCTTTAACCTTTTTGGGGTTTAGGGTTTAGGGTTTAGGGTTTAGGGTTTTAGGGTTTAGGGTTTAGGGTTTAGGGTTTAGGGTTTAGGGTTTAGGGTTTAGGGCTACTAAGGCATCAGGACCTCACGACTGCCACGAGCGTTTCATGGCAGCCTTCCTCGGGGGAATACAGAACCACGCAAGGCACCAACATCTATACAGCTCAAGTTACTTGAAGCAGGGGGTTTAGGGTTTAGGGTTTAGGGTTTAGGGTTTAGGGTTTAGGGTGTATGTTACTGTTAGGTTACTTATAGGGATTCTTGGGAATAGTTTTTTTCGTTTTTGGGTACCATAATTCCTAAGAAGCAGCTAAAAAAGATCATTTTCCCAGGGCTCCAATCACTATCAGCTCAAGTTACTTGAAGAAGGGTATATATTACTGTTTTTGGTGAGTGTATAGTAAGGTTCCTTTTTTGATTTTGGTGGTGTCCTTTTGGGGGGTACAAGAAGGATATACCCTACTTCACTTATAGGGATTCTTGGGAATGGTTTTTCATTTTTGGGGTACTACAGCTCCTAGAAACAGCTAAAAAGATACCTTTTTCCTGAGCTTCCAAAAACCCTAAACCCCAAACCCCAAACCCTAAACCCTAAACCCTAAACCCTAAACCCTAAACCCAGGTTAGGCGACCTTCGAAGTCCGTTCGGGTGGCTTTGATGAGTGGCCGCGAGGTGCTGTGCTCGGGAGCCCCTATTCGCAGAGCAACTTACTAGCTGAGTGGGTACACTTTGCACTTTTTGCTTAGTAGCCCAGTGGTACCCTTTTCCCTTTTTTGGTTCTGGGTTCCAGTAACTAACCCAAAAAAGGGTGCCCTTCTTAGAACATGGTTGCTGGGCTACGAAGTTTGGGATACTCTAACTCCATATAGAACCGAAAGTGCACATTTTTTAGGGGGCTTGTGAACCCAGTGAGTAAGGTAAAGGCTTTGAGAGAAGAGGCCGAGCAACTCTTCGAGGGGAAGATCAAAAAGCTGATTACGTGCTCAGGCGAGGTTCTTCGTGATGACATGACGCTTGGAGACGCAGGGATCGAATGTGGCAGTTCGGTTCATGCCGTGATGCTGTCACCCTGAAGGGGTGGAAGCAGCTGCTTGAATTGCAGACCCCAGAACTCCATAACACTCACCCCTACCTTGCCCCTGGGACCCACGCAAGAGTCCTGGCAATAGGGTTTAGGGTTTAGGGTTTAGGGTTTAGGGTTTAGGGTTTAGGGTTTAGGGCAGATACTTGCAGACGTGCCAGGCATGCCGTGATGGCCCCCTTCAGGAAGTTGCATACCACCCCCCCCCCCTAGAACCTGAGAACCCTAAGCAGCTCCATGAGAATTGAACCCTAAACCCTATACCCCAAATCCGAAACCCTAAACCCTAAACCCTAAGCCACAATTTCAGAGCTACTTCGACCTGCCGAAGCCTGGCCCTGCGCGAGAAACCCTTAGCTGTGCCAGATCTGACTTTTGTCTAAGGTTAGTTGCATAGGCCGTTCATGTGGTCCCTTGCTTTCTTGAAAGGGTTCTGAAGTACGGGCCCTTGGGTCTTTTGGGGTATATAAGGGGTCCCCGTTCAAGTGCCCATATGAGCCTTCAAACTACCCTACGATGTTCTTGGCTGTAGCTTTCTCTCTCTGGGTCAGCGTGGGCTTAGGGATGTCTAGGGCTTGTCGCTTTGGGAAGTCGCTGTCAAAGCCGCGGGGGTCTTGTTAGCGTTTGGAGGGTTTTGGGTCTTACAGGTTTCAGCAGAACCCTTCCTTACCTGAAGCAACTTGTGTAGCCCGATGGACCCTAAGGCCTAGACCCTAAATCCTATTCCCTACACCCTAAACCCTAAACCCTACACTCTAAACCCTAAACCCTAAACCCTAAACCCTAAACCCTAAACCCTAAACCCTAAACCCTAAAACCCTAAAACCCTAAACCCCTAAAGGGCGTTCCCTGCAATTTAGGTTTCGGGGTTTAGAGGTTTAGGGTTTAGGGTTTGGGGTTCAGGGTTTAGGGTTGGGGTTTCGGTTTAATTAGGGTTTAGGGTTTAAGTGCGAAGCCTGTTGCAAAAGGGTTCCGGGTTTAGGGTTTAGGGTTTCGGCATTTGCTCCCCCTTTTTTTTGTCGTGAAAGATGCGGCTACTGTCAGCATGAAGTTACCAGAAACGGGTTGCGCAGTAAAGAACACAGCACCCTTATTGCGGCCACTTCATGAACTCAAGTTCCTGAAGCCAGGGCCCAGGGTTTGCGGTATAGGGTTTGGGGTTCAGGGTTTAGGGCCTTCAAAGCGCATTGCGTGGAAACAAAGTTGGCCCGAATCACCTGGGTCTTCCTAAGCCATCGTAGGGTTTAGGGCTGGGGGTCGCCCCCCCGGTTTGGCTAGGAAACACTGAGGTTGAAGGTTTAGGGTTTTGGGGTTTAGGGTTTAGGGTTGTCAAGAATGGGACTTAATGGGGCTTTAGGGGTTTCGCGTGCTGAGGTATGAGAAAGCACATAGCATACGATGCTCGGCCGGCATGTGCGGGTTTTCGGATTGACGGTTCCGCGTTGAAGTAGATCTACATGCTGATAGAGGGGCGTGGAGTTTAGGGTATAGGCTTTCAGCTGCGCATGCTGAGAATTCATGATTGGGGTTCTCTATATGCTATGGGCCCCTCATTTATAACGGCTCCACTTCAACCGGTACCATCTTTTTCAGAGCCTCCTATGAATATTCGGTGACACCCTCAGCTGGAAAACCCCAAGCGTGCTTAAGGACCCCAAAAGCCTTGCAGAAGCCTTAGAACAAGTTGAAGTTGTAGGGTCTAGGATCTAGGGTTTAGGGTTCATATAGGGTTTAGGGTTTAGGGGCCCCTGACAAAAAGGGTTCAGGGGCAAGACCCCGGCAGCAATGAGTCCGGATGCACAAGGGTTGAGGGGCTTAAGGGTTTACGTGAACCGGGCCAAAAATAAGGGGCAGCAGCCGAGTCCCTCGTGAAGAACGGTTTGCACGTTTGCAAACCCTACACTTTGGCTGCGACCATGACTGCTGAGGCTATTCGGCTGGGGGTGGCCTCATTTGGCTCTCTGCCCCAGCGACGCGGATGGCGGGCGGCGTGCGAGACGACTGGCTTCGTTTGGGCTTAGACCCTAAATCCTCAACCCTTTCGTAGGGGATTTTAGGTTTTAGTGTTTGGGGTCTATAGGGTCAGGGGCAAAGTGGGCTTGAGGTGAACTGAGTAGGGTGCAGGGTGCGAAGCCCCAAGCCTTTAAGACTTATAGCTGGGTTTTGGAGTTCTACACTTTAATACTTTTTTTGGTTCTGGGTTCCTATTATAGCTACTTGTTACCTAAAAAGCATATACTTTGTTCCAGGGTCTACTCCAAAGTATGGATAGGGACTTCATAGGTTTGGGACTCTGGGGTTACAATTTAAAGTCGTGGCCCTCAAGTCATCTTAACTGTTCACGCCATGCCCTCACCCTAAGCTCTGAAGCCTGAACCCTAAACCCCGAACTGAACCCTGAACCCTAAGCCCTAAGCCCTAAACCCTAAGCCCTAAACCGTAAACCCTAAACCCTAAATCCTAAATCCTAAACCCTAGGCCCTAAACCCAAGTCAGGTCATCTCAGATGGTGCGTTCGGCAGCTTTACCATCAAAGACAACACGAATGGAGACGCAGGCCTGTCAGCATCAGTCGCTTTTGAGGGTTGAGGGTTTAGGGTTTGGGGTTTAGGGTTGAGGGTTTAGGGGTTAGGGTTTAGGGTTTAGGGTTTAGGACCCTAAACCCTGAAACCCAAGCGAAACTGAGGCTCAAGGCCTTCCTAAGCCGGTTCCTTCCCCCCTGCATGATGCTTTTGGCTTGGCACGAAAACGCGGTACGATTGACAACGACCAGCTCCCAATAAATTCCGTCAGCAGAACAACCGACCAGAGAGACACAACGAACCGCTGCTGTATCCGGGCAGAAGTTATAGGGTCCCCTTATATGGCACGGCACCCTAAAGGGAACCCCCCCTCCCCGCCCCCCTCCTTCAATCTAGAGAACCACCCATCGGTATGTGCTCACAGTATTCTTGGTCGCCACGCCCGTAGAATGCACTTGTGCTGGCTTAGTCGTTCGTCTTAGTGAGGCGCGCTTGTAATTCGTTGACGGGGCGAACATTCATCGGTGTCTCTTCATGGTATTTGGTGCATGTGAAGCTTGCACCTTAACCCTAAACCCTAAACCTCTAAACCCTCAACCCTATAAGCCCTAAACCCCAAACCTTAAACCCCTAACCCTGAACCCCAAACTCAAAAACCTCAACTAGAAAAGCCCTAAACCTTAAACGTTAAACCCCAAAGCCCTAAACCTCTAAAACCTCAACCCTATAAGCCTTAAACCCCTAACCCTAAACCCTAAACCCCCTAAACCCCTAACCTAGGCCGCTAACCCTACCCCCTAAACCCTAAACCATAGCCCTAAACCCTAAGCCCCAAACCCTACAACAAGCCCCGAGCAGCTTCACTCCAGCGCCGTTGTCTTCCTGAAATCATTGCAGCCCTGAGCGCCACAGTTTCCAGGGTTGAGGGTTTAGGGTTGGGTTTAGGGTTTAGGGTTTAGGGTTTAGGGTTTAGGGCTTAGGGCTTAGGGCTTAGGGCTTAGGGCTTAGGGCTTAGGGCTTAGGGCTTAGGGCTTAGGGCTTAGGGTTTATAGGGTTTAGGGTTTAGGGTTTAGGGTTTAGGGTTTAGGGTTTAGGGTTCAGGGTTTAGGGTTTAGGGTTTAGGGTTGAGGCTGCAAACCTCGAGCCCTCTAAACTTCAGCCCCCAAGCCCGGAACTTTTTCCTCGGGCAGCCAGGCCCTCCTGTGATATTGTACATCTTTCCGTGACGGGTTGAAGGAGATGGTCTGTAAGGCCTCGCCCCTAAACCCTATAAACTAGCAGCCCTAAACCCTAAACCCTAAACCCTAAACCCTAAACCCTAAACCCTAAACCCTAAACCCTAAACCCTAAACCCTAAACCCTAAACCCTAAACCCTAAACCCTAAACCCTCCCGGAGGGTTCAAGGGCCAACATAGGGCCCCCACCCGCGAGATCAACCGGACACTTCCGGTGGCGGTGCTGGCGGCCAGGTCATTGTCTACACGGACAACCTGACTCCCGGCAAGAACCGTCAAGAAGCTTTTTGTTTAGGGTTAGGGTTTAGGGTTTTAGGGTTTTAGGGTTTTAGGGTTTTAGGGTTTTAGGGTTTTAGGGTTTTAGGGTTTTAGGGTTTTAGGGTTTTAGGGTTTTAGGGTTTTAGGGTTTTAGGGTTTTAGGGTTTTAGGGTTTAGGGTTTTAGGGTTTAGTTTTAGGGTTTTAGGGTTTTAGGGTTTTAGGGTTTTAGGGTTTTAGGGTTTTAGGGTTTTAGGGTTTTAGGGTTTTAGGGTTTTAGGGTTTTAGGGTTTTAGGGTTTTAGGGTTCTAGGGTTCTAGGGTTTTAGGGTTTTAGGGTTTTAGGGCTTTAGGGCTTTAGGGCTTTAGGGCTTTAGGGCTTAGGCCTTCGCCGCCAAGTCTTCTGTGCCTTAGGAGGCCCTAGAAGAGTTTCGTCTTTAGGGTTTATAGGGTTTAGGGTTTAGGGCTACGGGCTAGGCCTTAGGATGGGTTAGGCTCCAGGTGTGGCTGGATTCAGGGCACTCGGATGGCTGTTGGGGAGTGTGCGCATGTTGTTTCCTTGTAAAAGGGCGCTGAAGAAGGGTTTAGGGTTTCGGGTTTGGGGTTTAGGGTTTAGGGTTTAGGGTTTAGGGTTTGGGGTTTAGGGTTTAGGGTTTGGGGTTTGGGGTTTAGGGTTTGGGACTGGGGTTTAGGATTCGGGTTGATAGGGTTTATAGGGTTGGGACGGTTTAGGGGCTGAAGAAGCCGACAAACCGAAATGCCCCAAAGCCCCATAAACCGCGAGCCCGCAATTTTCAAGCTCTAAACTCTAAACCCTAAACCTAAACCCTAAACCCTAAACCCTAAACCCTAAACCCTAAACCCTAAACCCTAAACCCTAAACCCTAAACCCTAAACCCTAAACCCTAAACCCTAAACCCTAAACCCTAAACCCTAAACCCTACCTCTAAACCCTAAACCCTTAAAGCCTAGACACGACAGCGATGAGGCTGGTGCCGTCCTCTGCATCTGAGTTGGGATGGCCTAGGCGAGGGCGATGTGCATGTGGCTTTTGTTCGGCCCTGCTGGCTAAACGTAGGGTTTAGGGTTTAGGGTTTAGGGTTAGGGTTTAGGGTTTAGGGTTAGGGTTTAGGGTTTAGGGTTTAGGGTTTAGGGTTTAGGGCTTAGGGCTTAGGGCTTAGGGTTTAGGGTTTAGGGTTTAGGGTTTAGGGGACCACATCCCCCGAAGTCCTAGGGCTGATATGGCCCTAGACCCTAAACTCCTCAATCCTCAACCGGTTTAGGGTTTGCTTACTAAACTCGTTTCTACTTTCCTAAACCCTAAACCCTAAACCCTAAACCCTAAACCCTAAACCCTTTTTGGTTCCAAGTGCAGTATAGGTTCCGAGTGTAGGGTTTGTGGTGTTTTTTTCTCGGTCGAGTTTTAGTTGAAGACTTGCCCGTGGGCGGTGGTGTTTAGGGCCTGGGGCTTCGTATGTATCAGAAAGTAAACCCTAAAGTCCTTCTTGTTGCGACCCAAAGCTGTGAACCCCTCAACCTCGAATGCCTAAACCTAAAGTAGAAGCGGAGGAAGGTTTGTGCAAGTTCTCAGTCCCTTTTTGCGCACTAAATGTTCATCGCCGCTTTAGAATAGCAATTCCACAAAGGGACCCTACACCCTAAGCCTTAAACCCTAAACCCTAAACCCAGTGTCCTAACTTTGAGAGAACTACCCAAATAGTGCACAGAGGGTGCGGGATGTACGGGGTTTCGGGTTTTCGGGTTTAGGGTTTAGGTTTAGGGTTTAGGGCTAGTGTTTAGAGCTGATTAGAGTCCAGCCCCACCGAACTTGCAGGCTGTCAGCCAAAGGCGGTGATGCGTCTTGACTGGAAGGATCTGTGTGCTCTCCTCGTAACAGAAACTCTCCGAAGACAGGATTTCGGGCGACAAATGTTTCCAGGTTCGGCTGAAAAAAACGAAGGGCTCAAGACGAAGAATGACGTAATCTTTTGGGGGGGTTAACCCTAAACCCTAAACCCTAAACCCTAAACCCTAAACCCTAAACCCTAAACCCTAAACCCTAAACCCTAAACCCTAAACCCTAAACCCTAAACCCTAAACCCTAAACCTTGGGGGGGGTTTACTTTTTGGATCCTCCCAAGGGGTCTGGCTCTTTGGGCCGTAAGTCCTTAGCACCTTAGGCAACCCGAACCTGCCGAACCCCAACAGGAACTCCTGGAGTCCTCTAAGCCCTGAGTCCCAAACCCTAAACCCTAAACCCTACACCCCAAACCCTAAACCCCAAACCCTAAACCCTAAACCCTAGCCCTAAACCCTAAACCCTACCCCCTCAAGCGAAGGCGCAATGCAGCAGCCAGACGGCCTCTGTGGGCGGTGCCGGCGGCGGTGGCTTTATAGGACCGGTCCTGGCTTGCCCTTAATCGGGTTTAGGGTTTAGGGTTTACGGTTGGGTTTCGGGTTTAGGGTTTAGGGTTTAGGGTTTAGGGGTTGACGGAGATGATCGGGGTTTGAATGACCATGCAGGGAGAATGCACCCCTAAACCCTAAACCTGAAACGCTGAAACTTTCAGAGCTCCAGCTCCTGCGGGACCCACAAAAGCTCTAAAGCCACAGACCCTAAACCCTAACCCCGCTAAATCCCTCTCATGGCGCTCGACCAAGCCACATGTGTGGTGCTGGATGGCTCGTCGGACGAAGGGCCTGTCCCAGTCCGGGAGTCCTTGCTGGCTCTCAGGCGGGCGCTCGGTCCACCAGGCAACCCGGACGAGCCCCCGTCTTGACACCTGGCCGCCCCTAAACCCTAAACCCTAAACCCTAAACCCTGGGAACCAGTGCGCCATCTGCCAGTCATGTACTACAGTACACAAGGCGAGCTTCCAACTTCATCTCTCACCCTAAACCCTAAGACTAGGTAGGCCCTTGGGACATTTTATATTTTCCCTTATTGGGTTTAAGAGGATCATATTCAGGAATATTTTTTGGAGGGTTCTTATGGCCATCCTAGAAGAGTATGAAACCTGTAACCCCTAAAAATCCTCTAAACCCCATACACCCCATAATTCCTATATGCACCCTATAAACCCCCTGAAGCCCCTAAACTCCATAAAACCCCTATAAAACCCTTTAAACCCCATAATCCCTATAAACCCTACAAACCCTATAAGCCCTAGACCAATCCCCGTTTCTACCTAGAAGGGGACCAGCTGGGCCTGACTCCCCAGCCCACTTCGGTGAAGGCAAGGGTCAGGGGTTCGGATTGGTTTAGGCCCCTTCGAGTAATCAATGGGGTACTAGTATGATTATTCATGAGAACCATAAAAAATCATCTGAAGAACAAACACTGATACAAGTAGTCAAAATAGGGACTGAAGGATATGACTTCGTTATGACGGGGGTACGCCGAAACCGAAGGTTGAGGGCGTCTTTGGGGTTTAGGGTTTCGGGTTTCGGGTTTCGGGTTTGGGAACCCTTCTATAACCCTTTACCCTATGAAGCCCAAGTGTTGGAGACCGTAATGAGGGACTATGGAATTTCCCTTGCGGGCATACCCTAAACCCTAAACCCTATACCCTATACCCTATAAACCCTAAACCCTAAACCCTAACCCAAACCCAGCCTATGTGGCTTCTGACAGGCCTGGAATGGCGAAGCAGCTTGGCTCCAGAGGGGATCTTGGGACGTGGGTAGGCTTAAGGGTGTTTTGAGTTTTTTGGGTTTAGAGGGTACACAGGGTTTAGAGGGTTCGGAGGGTTTACCCAAAGGGTATAGAGATTAAATGCCACACCCACATCATGGCTTGACAAACTTAGGGTTTTCAATCCATACGTACATGGCTGGATTGCCTTCTTCATGGTGAGGGAATTAGGCGCCGTATGGAACCTGGCTTTCTAGAGAGATATGAGGTACCTAGGGCCCAGCTTCCCAAAACGGCACCCGACATACCCCTTGGCCTTAAAATCCGAAACCCTAAGCCCGAATGGGGATGGCTAAAGCCATGTAGGGTTTAGGGTTTAGGGTTTAGTGTTTAGGGTTTAGGGCGTTTACGAGGCGCACCCTAAGCCCCCCCCCCCCCCCAAAGGCAAAACGCAAGCAAGAAGTCCGGTGAAAGATCCGACCCGGCTGCTATTGGACGTGGGCGGCGGGCGCGTGACGGACCGGCTTCTTTGGGGACAAGCCTGGCACGTGGGGCCACATGAAGTTTTGGGGTTTGGGGTTTAGGATGTAGGGCATTGACTGAGAGGGCCTGAGAGAGGGAGAGAGAGAGAGCGGGTTTAGGGTTCTGGGTGGTTCTGTAAATGAGGGTCACCTTTTTGTTGGGGTCCACGTTTTGAAGGTGCCGTACTGTAGAAGGGACCCACATGGGGACACTAATTCAGAGCGTTAGATTTAGGGTTTAGGGTTGCGGGGTGCTGTGGCTTGGGGACGAAAGGTGTATGGCTTGCGACGTGAGATGTTGTTTTAAAGCCTTCGCTTCAGAGGCCCCTGCATACCCCCTCCCCTAAGAAAGCACTTCCCCCAAGCCTAAACCGTAAACCGTAAACCCCAAACCCTAAACCCTAAACCCCAAACCGAAGGTTTTGGAGTTCAGGGATTTCGGCTTTGGCGCCCCATCGCCAGGAGAAATGCGCCGACTTTCTCCCGCAGAAATTCCAGGCGCCTCATGTTTAGTTGAGATGGGTTGAGGGTTTGGGGGTTTGAGGTAGGGTTGTGGGGTTTGGGGATTTGGGGTTCAGGCCTTTGGGGTTCAGGGTTTAAGGGGTGTACGGTTTCGGGGTTTAGGGTATTGAATTTGGGGTTTCAATTTTGGGTTTTGGGTTGTAGCGTTTTAGGGTTTATCCTAGGTAGGAGAAGGGGGACCCTTAAAAGGGAACCCTTAAAAGGGAACCCTTCTTAACCTTCTTCTGGCTCTCTTAAACAGGGACCTTATTCAGAGGGTCTATGTCCCCAAGGGTCACCCTAATCCTATCCTCTAGTTTAAGGTTTAGGGGTTACAGGTGTAGTAGCAGCTGTCCTGGTAGGCCTCCGACCATGCCATTTTTCAGCCCAAAGGGCTCAACAAGGGTTGAGGGTTTAGGGTTTAGGGTTTAGGGTTTAGCGTTTAGGACTTAGAGTTAGGCTTCTCAAGTCTCCGGGATGTGGGGCTTAGGGTTTAGGGTTTAGGGTTTAGGGTTTAGGGTTTAAGGTTTAGGGTAAACAGCCCCTAACCCTACACCCCAAAAACCCTCTCAACCCTGCAAAACGAAACCCTACATAACCCTAGACCCTAAACCCCAGATACCCATAAACCCTAAAACCCTGAAACAACAAACCCTTAAAACTCAACCCTATACACCCTAACCCCAAGCCCTAAACCCTAAACCCTAGCCCTAAACCCTAAACCCTAAACCCTAAACCCTAAACCCTAAACCCTAAACCCTAAACCCTAAACCCTAAACCCTAAACCCTAAACCCTACAAACCCGAAACCTCTTCCCAGAGGACAGCGTGCTTGGCGGCCCGGGCCTTGCCACCACCCTGACACCGTGCCAGCCAGGTGACGCTTCCTTCCTAGGGTTTTAGGGTTTAGGGTTTGGGGTTTAGGGTTTAGGGCTTTGGAGTTTCTATGGTTTCTAAGGTTTCTAGGGTTTCTAGGTTTCAGCCTAGGGTTTAGGGTGTGCGGTTTCGGGTTTTAGAGTTTAGGGTTTCGGGTTTCGGGTTTTAGGGTTTAGGGCTTTTGGATTTTAATTAGGGTTCAGGGTTTGGGGCTTTGTGGGGGTTGATGGTTTAGGGTTTCGGGTTTTGGTTGTATGTAGCGTTTAGGGTTGGTCGGTTCAAGTTTTGGGTGTTTAGGGCTCCACCAACGGCAAACCCTCTACGGAACTGACAGCCTGAGAAATCTGGGATGCGGAGCCCTAAGCCCTCAAAACCTACCTAAACGATCCCAAACCTTACTGTATGTTCCCTTAGTAGCTGATGGAGTACACTTTACACTTTCTGGGATAGTATTATCCCCTATGGAACTGACAGTGTACACTTTGTGGGGGCTCATGAACTCAGCAACTAAGGTCCTACAAACCCTAAACCCTAAACCCCAGTTGGCTTTTCAGTGGCGCCCCCAAGCCCTGCTCCAGCAGCTTAGGGTTTAGGGCCCATTCTGGGCCCAGTTCTAAAGCCCAGATGCAAATAAGGTTTAGGGTTTAGGGTTTTAGACTCTTATTGGGGGGGGTGAACTTCTTTCCCGCTGCCGCTTGGGAAGCCGCCCTAGACCCCTAAACCAAAAACCTTAAACTCTAAACCATAAACCCTCAACCCTAGCCCTAAACCCTAAACCCCAAACCCTAAGCCACCCTAAACCCTAAACTCGAACCCACTTGGGGTTTAGGGGCTTTGGTGGATTTGGCGGCTCCATCCCCTGAAAGGTCTGGCGGGCCCGGTTTGCCAGCCCTGCCCCGTGGGGCTATGGGGTGACGGCGAAGGACGCGGCCTTTCAGTGTTGGCATAGGATTCGTTTCGCAAGTTTCTAGGGTTTGGGGTTTTGGAGGGTTCAGGGTTTGGAGCAGGATTTCAGGCTTCGAGGTTAAGGGTTCAGGGTTTACAGGTTTCGAGTTTCTGGTTTCCAGGGTTTAGGGGCTTGTTAAAGGGTTCAGGGCTGTAGGGTTTAGGGCTTCAGAAGGGTCCAGAAAAACTCCTCGGGCCGGCCCTGCCGCCGCGCTCAGAAGGGAATCGGAGTGTGGGTACGGCTACGTACTGTGCGCAATGCGGAGAGGGAAGGGGGGGGTTGATGGTTTAGGGTTTAGGGTTTAGGGTTTAGGGCTTAGGGGTCTCCAGGAACCGTGAACCCTAAGATGAAGCTTCCAAACACTGAGCTCTTGTTGGCCAATGGTTTTCGGCTCATTTGGGTTCTAACCTCTTCAACCCCAAGCCGTAAAGCCCGAACCCTACGGAAACAGGGGTCTTCCTGCACTCGAGGCCCTAAGTCTGGGACGCCCAGCAGTGCGCCGGTTCTTCCCTTATAAATTGACAAACCCTAGTAAACGTTTAAACCCTCAACCCAGAAGCCCTAAACCCTCAACCCATAAGCCCTGCAACCCTTTCCCCGGGGCTTGAACAGGCACCTGTCAAGAGTGCACCAACCATCTCGGCAAACATGGGATCTACACCACGGAGGCCCTACACTGGCTTATAATTATAGGGTTGAGGGTTGTGGTTTTAGGGTTCAGGGTTTAGGGTTTGGGTCCTACACCCCACATCCCCCATAGGAGCTTGGGGTTTAGGGTTTGGGGGTACCTGGGACTCAATCCCCAAAAACAACCCAAAAGCCCCAAAGTACCACAAACCCCCAAACCCCCTTTTGTGGCTTGAAGGGTGTTGAGGGCCAGAGAACTGGCCAGATGTCCAAAGCCAAGGCTATCAGAGCTGTGCAAGGGGTAGCTTGGCCCCCCACTGATTCTCAGCTTCGAGGTGTCCTCCCCGAAGCCCTAAACCCGAAACCCGAAACCCTAAACCCTAAACCCTAACCCCTAACCCCTAACCCCTAAACCCTAAACCCTAAACCCTATACCCTAAACCCTAAACCCTAAACCCTAGACCCTGTCCATAAGCGCAGTCCGCATCCTGTCATAGTCCAGGGTCAGGAGCTCTTAGGTCTTCACAGCACTGATGCTCCTTTAAAGCTTGAGCTCCAGCTTAGGGTTTAGGGTTTAGGGTGTAGGGTTTAGGGTTTAGGATTTAGGGTTCAGGGTTGTGGGCTGTTCTCTACTAATCCCTTCTGAGGTTCTTAACATACTTCGCGGAGCCTGGATTCGGGGTTTGGGGTTTAGGGTACTCTAAACCCTAAACCCTAAACCCTAAACCCTAAACCCTAAACCCTAAACCCTAAACCCTAAACCCTAAACCCTAAACCCTAAACCCTAAACCCTAAACCCTAATCCCAGTTCCGGGTTCAACAAAAAGGGCATAGGGCAAAGCGGGGTCCCGGAAATCTGGGACCCAGCCATGCGCCCGGAAAGGGTTTAGGGTTTAGGGTTTAGGGTTTATAGTTTAGGGTTTTGGTTTAGGGTTTAGGGTTTAGGGTTTAGGGTTTAGGGTTTAGGGTTTAGGGTTTAGGGTTTAGGGTTTAGGGTTTAGGGTTTAGGGTTTAGGGTTTAGGGTTTAGGGTTTAGGACCACGTGCAAGCTTACCTTGTTGTTGGGAGGTGGACCTTTCGTGGAGGTTATCTGTAGCTACATTGCTTGACGGTAGGTGCTGGATCCTAAGCCCTAAACCCTAAAGCCTAAACCGGGCGACGTTATTTAAGGCGTTGCCGCTGAGTTCGGTCCCTAAACCCTAAACCCCTACCCCCTAGACCCTAAACCCGAAACCCCTACACTGTTGATTTGAAAGGTTGAAATGAAAGGGTCATCGATTGTAAACCCCTAAACCCCTGAACCCTAAACCCTAATCCGAAACCCTAAACCCTAAACCCTAAACCCCAGGGCTGGGCCAACGAGACCTGCCCGTACCAATGCATCCCGGGCCTTCCTGCGGTGCAGATCAACCCCGCGACCCGGTGGCGTCTGAGGCTTTCAGGGTCTACGGATTCCCTGAGGGTTTAGGGTTTAGGGTTTAGGGTTTAGGGTTTAGGGTTTCGGGGCCCTTGAGCCAGGGATTCAGAACCTCAAGAAGCTCCGATAGTTAACCTTAAACCCTAAACCCTAAGCCACCCAAAGCCCTACGTAGGGAATGAGGGAAATGAGGTACCCTACACAATCCCTTAAAGGGTATTCATAGGGCCCTACTTGGTGGTTCATTGTACTTAGGAACCCAATTGTAACTGCACGTATAACCCTATTGGGGTACTTTATGGGCTTTTATGTGGATTATAGCTACACTGATCATGGGTTACTAAGTACCCTGAACCTCCAGGTATAAGTCCCAGAAGCTGCAACCTGCAGCAGAATGCCCCCACCCCAACCCTTTCTTAGGGCTTAGGTCTGGGGTTCGTGCGGTTCTCTACCGGTGTTTGGCTGGAGCCGTGGGGTTTAGGGTTGGCCACAGAAGCCCAAGACGAACATGGGAGTGTACCAGGGCCAGCTATCTTCGTCGGAGGGGGGCATTGGCGCCGTAGGGCAGACATGCAGGACTTACTGAGACGTGCCTAGCGGAAAGTCGCTTCCGCGAAGACCCTCGTGCATAGGGCCCCTAAACCCTAAACCCTAAACGCTGCAGTGAGGGGCCTCCTGGTTGCATGATACAGTAAAACATCTTACATGAGTTTGAGGGCCCCAACTTAACCTTGAGGCCCCTCAATACACACAGCAAGGTGCACCCCTGGTTTACGGTTTAGGGCTTTGGGTTTAGGGTTTTAGGGTTTAGGCCCCCTCGCAAGCATTCCAGGACTGTCTGAACAACATCGACTTCGCCGTGAGCTTCTTCGGAGGCAAGGTTGGGCCCTTTGGCCTGGTTTAGGGCTTTGGTTTTAGGGTTTAGGGTTTAGGGTTTAGGGTTTAGGGTTTAGGGTTTAGGGTTTAGGGTTTAGGGACATGAGGAGCGTGTGGGGCCTGAGCTTTACTTGGAGGTTTCAGGGGGTACTTAGTGACCCATTGTAAGTGTAGTCAGAAATGCAAGCCCCTTAAGCACCCTGAAAGGGTTATAATTGGGTTCTAAGTAAGTACAGTTATTATTGGGTTACTAAGTACCATGAACCTCCAAGTACATTAGAACATAGTTTACACTAGGTAGGCCGGGTTTAGGGTTTAGGGTTTAGGGTTTAGGGTTTAGGGTTTAGGGTTTAGGGTTTAGGGTTTAGGGTTTAGGGTTCCTTGTGGGGAGAGGATCATATGCAGGCAAATTGTTCAGAGGTTTTACAGGGCCATCCTCGGGCGGGATTGGTTTTGCTGTTTAGAGTAGTCCAAGAGTAGGGTTTAGGGTTTAGGGTTTAGGGTTTAGGGTTTAGGGTTTAGGGTTTA
Source organism: Symbiodinium natans (assembly GCA_905221605.1). Taxonomy (NCBI): domain Eukaryota; class Dinophyceae; order Suessiales; family Symbiodiniaceae; genus Symbiodinium; species Symbiodinium natans. The sequence goes on along the minus strand of CAJNDS010000391.1, from coordinate 50,210 downwards.
GGGTTTCTAGGGTACATCCAAAAATCTAAGTCCCTGCAGTGTGGGGCAGGGTTGCTGGCCGGGAGATACTGGGGCTGATGGGCTCGGGGGTCTGCGTGGTTTGTGCGGTTTAGGGTTTAGGTTGAATTCTGCTACCTGTAGGGTTTAGGGTTTAGGGTTTAGGGTTTAGGGTTTAGGGTTTAGGGTTTAGGGTCTAGCAAAAAGCAGTTTATTCCACCCCACATATCACAGCATTGCGTACTGCATGAAGGTTCGCCGCGTGCTTATCTAATTACACGGGCCGCGAGCAGCGACATTCATGTTAAACCCTACTAAACCCTAAACCCTAAACCCTAAACCCTTACCACAAGCGGCACCCGCTTTTTCAGTCCCTGGACTTGACAAGCTCCACCTCCAGCGATGAAAGACGATGTGCATCTGACCCCAAGACCCTGAGCCCCAAGACCTGAATCACGAATTGACTGGAGGTTTCCACAAGTTCGGGTGCCCCTTCAAGAACCCCCCCCCCCCCCAAACAAAAACACATCGAAAGTCAATTAGAATGAGTTTTTCTTCACAGGGCCCCAGATACGTGGTCACCAATGTTCAGAAACCCCTCAACACCCCATAGATCTGAGGGGTAACCCCCGCCCTAAGCCCTAAACCCTAAGCCCTAAACCCTAAACCCTAAACCCTAAACCCTAAGCCCTAAGCCCTAAACCCTAAACCCTACACTGAGGTTCCTGGCTGCAGTTGCCTGCCCCATCCTGATGTTTATGGGGGTCCGGCTCCTTGGCATGTGGGGTTTTAGGGGTTTTGATTATAGGGGTTTTCTGAGGGTTTAGGCTTTAGGGTTAGGGTTTTGGGTTAAGGACTTTAGGTTTCAGGGTTCTGGGGGGGCGTTGGGTTGAGGTTTTAGGGTTTTGGGGTTGGGAGGTTCCATGTGATGTGCCCTAATCCCTTCGACCATATTCCGTGCAAGAATAATCCTTACCCTGCGGGCTTGAGGAGGTTGCAAAGCTGCGGCTTCTACATCATCTTGCCATCAAATTAAGCGGAGAGGATCGCGTTTACCATATGTCCATTTTTCGTAACATGTGCGTAGTACCCCTCGTCTAAGGTAGCCGCACCGTCGAACCCCAAGCTCCAAAACCCCAAGCTCCACCAGACCCGAAAACTAACCCTGCTGCTGTACTGGCATCAGCCCTAAGCCCTTAAACCCTAAACCCCTAAACCCCTAAATCCCTAAATCCCTAAACCCCTAAACCCCTAAACCCCTAAACCCCTATAACCCTAAACCCCCTTAAAACCGTGCAACCGAAGTGCCAGGCTGGCACATCGCTGGCGGCAGCAGCGGAAGAGGCGAGTTTCATCCGTGGACGGATCCACCATGATCCTCGGATCGGGTTTGGGGCCTAGGGCTGCCGGTTAGGGTTTAGGGTAAAGGGAAAAGGGTAAAAGGGTAAAAGGGTAAAAGGGTAAAAGGGTAAAAGGGTAAAAGGGTAAAAGGGTAAAAGGGTAAAGGGTTAAAGGGTAAAGGGTACAGGGTAAAAGGGTAAAAGGGTAAAAGGGTTCAGGGTCTTCTTGACCCCTCGTTCCTCTAGCTTAGCCCTGTGCAAGACAACAGCAACAGAGACACCAGCAACTCGAAGCAAAAGTTCTTTTGGGAAGCCGGCTAGTCAGGTGTCAGGGGCTAACTCCTACCTAGCCACCGATATGCAAACGCCTCCCCCCTCAAAACGGACACCCACACACACACATGCACAAATAAGCAGCACAGTAAGCAGGGACATTGCCTGAATTGGGTTCTACTTCCCCTCCCCGTACAAGTATATCTAGGTCTCCGTCCTCCTGGCAGGGCCCAAAGTCCTACATCGTATCCTGGGCTTGAGAAGCTGGCAAGACCCTAAACCCTAAACCCTAAACCCCAAACCCTAAACCCTAAACCCCAAACCCTAAACCCTAAACCCCTAGTGCAATCCGGGGCCCTGGGCTCCGAGCCTTGCGAGCCGCCCAAGGAATGGCCTGGATGATGCCAAAGCGCTCGGTGGTGACCGACTTCCGGCGAGGGGTTCAGGGGTTTAGAGGTTAGGTTTAGGGTTTAGGGTTTAGGATTTATACTTCAGCTCCCCGAGTCACAATAGGGTTTATATAGGGTTGAGGGTTTTGTGGTTTGGGGTTTAGGATTTATACTTAGCTCCCCGAGTCAAAAAAGGGTTTATACAGGGTTTAGGGTTTGTGGTTTGGAGTTTAGCGGTTTAGGGTTTAGGGTCACAAGAGTGTCGTATTTAGTAGCATGGGGTTCTTGGGAGGTTTACAGCGGCCTCAAGGGATTCGGGTGTTCATATGCAATTGTTTTTTGCTTTAGTTTCGTGGGGGGGGGGAGCTGAACCCAAAACGTTTTTCAAGGCTCCCTGCCATCGGTCTGGTCCGTTGGGGCTTGAAGTGAACTTAAAACCAAACCTCAGAAGCAAGAAAGTTGCTGGGGACCTCTCCAACCTCACACCCTCCAACCTTTTTGCACCCACTGGGAACCATAAAGCCCGAGGGGCTTAGACTTTAGGGCTTCGTGGTTTAGAGTTTAAGGGTTTAGGATTTAGGGTTTAGGGTTTCAAGTTTACTGAACTCGCCGACCTAGACTGCGGCAATGTTGCTGGGCACCCCTAGAGGCCTACGCTCTCAACCCCCCGCCGCACCCTAACCCCTGAACCCTAAACCCTATGCGCTGGTCGCACTGGCTCCCCCGGAACCCAAAGCACCCTAAACCCCAAACCCTAAACCCTAAACCCCAAACCCCAAACCCTAAACCCTAAACCCCCTGAACCGCTGGAAGCCCTCAACCGGACACTGCATGCACGAAAGAGCCCCTGTTTCTTAGTAGGGAATGGCCCTATGCAAGCCCTTTAAGGGATCATACAGGGCATAGCCCTATGTAATCCCTTTAAGGGACCCCTTTAATATTTACAGGTATATATAGGGTACCTCGTAAACCCTAAACCCTAAACCCTATACACCAAAACCCTAAACCCTAAACCCTAAACCCTAAACCTTAAACCTTAAACCTTAAACCCTAAACCCTAAACCCTAAACCCTAAACCCTACATAACCCTAAACCCTAAACCCTAAACCCTAAACCCTAAACCCTAAACCCTAAACCCTCCCTACTAGGAACCAGCCAGAAGAGCTCCTGAGGCGGTCTGTGGCACTTTCCCCCAGAGCAGCTGCCCCTTCACGCAGCTTTGGCGGCACGAACTCCTAAGCCCCAGGGTAGGGTTGAGGGTTTAGGGTTTAGGGTTGAAGGTTTAGGGTTTAGGGTTTAGGGCTTCAGGGTTTAGGGTTTAAGGGGTTCTAAGGAAAGATGGCGTGAACGAAGACAGCTTCGCGTCGCCATGAAGAGATAGTGGATGAAGAGCAGACAGGAACAGAAATTTCAACTTGGGCACGACTTCTTCGAGGCCCGTTTTGTTTTGAGTACTTTGCGCGGAGGGTTAGACGAGTTGAGGGTTAGACGACTTCAGGATGTTTCAGATTTAAGGACCCCCCCCCCTCCACAAAAGTCCTAGTATGTTCAAAAGGGTACGTAGTCGGAACGGATTCAATGGTAATAGTAACGCAAATGGACCCTTTCTTATGCTAAGGAGTGTAAACTCATTAAGTGACAGCAACGAGGAGCCATAACATTTTGCATATTCTGCCCGAAACTGTAAGCCCTAAACACAGGTGGCCCTTTGTGCATAAACCTCAAACCCTAAACCCTAAACCCTTCTGGGGCTTAGAGGGTTTAGGGTCTGCTGCTGACCCATCTTGGCCAAGATTTGCCTTAGAGGCTCGCGAGCGCGTGCGCGCGCGCTCGCACAGCAAAAAGAAAGAGATGGCATCCCAGAGGCCAGTCGCATGAAGTTGAACCTCCGGAGGAAGCTTAAACCCTAAACCCTAAACCCTCAAATCCCTCAAATCCCTAAACCCTAAACCCTCAAATCCCTACAGCAGGAAGCAAGCCAGGGTTGGATTTGCCTGTGGCTCCAATGTCTGTGGTGGCCTTATGGAGCCTGCCTGGTCCATCCAAGTCACCGGCTTAGGTTGTAGGGTTTCGGGTTTAGGGTTTAGGGTTTAGGGTTAGGCTTTAGGCTTTAGGCTTTAGGCTTTAGGCTTTAGGCTTTAGGCTTTAGGCTTTAGGCTTTAGGCTTTAGGCTGTAGGCTGTAGGCTTTAGGCTTTAGGGTTTAGGGCTTAGGGTTTAGGGTTTAGGGTTGAGGGTTTAGGGTTTAGGGCGTATGGCAGTCAGCAAGTCCAGCTTCAACAAAGGGTCTAGGGTTTAGGAGGCCCCTCATCCCAGTCTTTGGTGGTATTCGTAGTGTACCTCATGATTTGGGTGACAGACGGTGTGCCAAACTCCGGTAAGCCCTCAGCTAGAAACCCACTCAACCCAAAGCCCATGAAGCCCTTTCATCTCCGATCCGCTTCCTAGCACCACCCCCGGCCCCCTAAACCCGAAACCCTAAACCCTAACACCCCCGCCCCCCCTGCCCCGAAAGACCAAGATGACGAACCCTCATCCTCCATAGCTCAGGTTCGACGCATCTTCCTCCAGGGGCACAACTCCCCAGAGCTCCTTGTCAGCAGGTTTAGGGTTGAGAGCTTGTTTAGCGGCGGGTTTGTTTGGGGTCCGGGGTTTGGGGTTTTTCCAGGGCGGGGTTGTTGGTTGTAAACCCAAAACCCTAAACTGTACCCTCAATCCTACCTAAACAGGGAATACTTGGGCCTTAAGAAAAGTACTTAATATGTAATATATATATATATATATAAATATATATCGGGGCTTTGGGGCCCAAGTATGTAATTACAAGGTGCATGGACCCTTAGGGGAATATGTGGTGCGTGTGTGGCTCGTCGGCCAGTAGAGCTGATCCGGTCGTGCATGTTGTTTTTTCCTGGCATCCCCTCCCAGCCCAGATAGGAAACACGTTTAGGGTTTAGGGTTTAGGGTTTAGGATGGTTTAGGGTTTAGGGTTAGGGGTTTAGGGTTCAGGGCTTAGAGTTATAGGGGTTTAGGGTTTAGGGGTTTAGGGTTCAGGGGCTTAGGGTTTAGGGTGCCAAGAAAAGCGCCCCAAAAGGGAACTTTAGCCTCTAAGGGGACCCTAGGGTTTCAGCCTCCAGCAGGTGGGGGTGTCCTACTTCACATGCATGAAGGTCATCGCAGATTAAGGGCGGGCTCTCCGACAAGCCCCTTCCCCCTCTCCCCCCCCCCCCCTTCCGCCCCCCCCCCCCCCTCCCCCGCGGTCTAGCAAACCATCATGCTAACATTGGGGTTTCCGCAAATAGGGGTACCGTTTTTGGGGGGTCCCTTCAACAGGATTGTATGCTATTTGGGGTAAAAAAAAAAAGGGGTACCCCTATGTTGGGAAACCCCACATAGTTTGCTACAGCCCATGCATCCTTTTGGGGTTGAGCGCCTCTTGTGTGTGCAGGGTATACAGGTCTCCTGGCCATAATCTCCGTGTTTCCACAACTTCCCACCCAAGGCACCCCAAACCCTAAACCCTGAGCCCTGGGCCCTAAACCCCTAAACCCTAAGCCCTAAACCCTAAACCCTAAGCAGGCTTCCATGGACTCTGCCTGGCAGTGGGACAGAAGCGCCACTCTGGACCCAGAGGGTATGTTTGGGGTACGCTACTGAACCCTAAACCCACTAAACCCTCAACCCTAAGCCCTGAACCTTACTAGACCCTACTAAACCTTGCCAAGCCCTACGAAACCCTACTAAACCTACTAAACCCCACTAAACCCTCCTAAACCCCACGAACCCCTAGTAAACCCTAAACCCAAAGTCCCTGTTGATTCCCATTTGCTATCCCCTGATACCCCAAGCGCCCGTTGGATTGGCGGGGAAGATTCGGGGGCCGCAGGTTGGGGTTTTCAGGGTTTAGGGGTTGCTCCAATTATCGGATGCAAGTCACCACACCCTAAAGCCTAAACCCTAAAACCTAAACCCCAAACCCTAAACCCTAAACCCTAAACCCTAAACCCATTCCCGGCCGACTCCCCAAGCCCGGATGCAAAAGGGTGTAGGGTTTAGGGTTGCATGTTTACGAGCACCAGAAGGGCGAGTTGTAAGGAGGGCGACTGTATTCAGAGCACTAAGGAACTCAAAAGAAGCCTGCAACTTGAGAACCCTAAACCCTAAACCCTAAACCCTAAACCCTACTTCCCCTTCAGAAAGGCTCGAGGGGAGACTTTCTTCACCCAGATGGAGAACCCGGGTAGCCACGTGCTCCGTCTCAGGAACTCTGCCGTGTTGGTTTCTGCCATTCCAACCCTGCTCCAGACCAGCATCCGGCCGCATGGCACCAAAGAAAGGGTTTAGGGTTTAGGGCTGAGGGTTTGGGGTTGAGGGTTTAGGGTTTAGGGTTTCGGATTTTACCTGGAGCCTTCAAATGACGTGACAGACGTGCCTTTCCATGAAAACAGCCTTTTTCAGGACATGGACCCAAAAACAGCCCGTGAGGCGGGATTTGGCTAGGCAGCCGACAAAAAGGCTACGTTGAAGCTTATGACGGTGTTCAGCTCGAGGACGTTTGCTTGCTACATTTTCTGCGGATTCTTGCTTGTTGAAGCAACGAAAGCATGAAGCCGCAAGCAGGAACCCTGAATTTGCAAACTCAAACAACAACCTGAAGCCAAGCCTTGAAAGCCTGAAGGGCCCCAATTTGGTGAGAAAGACCCGGAAGCTTTAAACGTGCAAGCGCCCCGCTTCTCGAAGCCATCACGCCCCAAGCCCCAAAGCTTTCCGAAGGCGGCTTAGAACCTATGGGTTTAGGGTTTAGGGTTTAGGGTTTAGGGTTTAGGGTTTAGGGTTTAGGGTTTAGGGTTTAGGGTTTAGGGTTTAGGGCCTGAAGACCTGACCGACCGCGCTAGCTGGAATCCGATGGCTCCCCCGGCCTGTATGCTGTGGAGTTGTACACACTGTACGGTTCTAGGGCTTAGAGATGTGTAGGCCTTGCAATCGTTTGCAGTAAACCCTAAACCCTAGACCCTAAACCCTAAACCCTAAACCCTGAACCCTAAACCCTAAGCCCTAAACCCTATAAATAACTCACTGCCTATGCTTCCAGAGGCCCGAGAGCTGGGCCGAGTTGGTCAAGGAGCTGCGTGGACGAAGGGGTTTAGGGTTTAGGGTTTAGGGTTTTGGCCTATTTTGGTTTTGGTGTTGGGGTGCGCAATCGGTTGTAGAAGGACTTTTTGCTCCAAAGGGGCAGCAAGGGGTAGGACGTCAGCAAGAAGAGCCCCATAGCAAAGAACGGCAAAGCAACGTTCGCAGGTTCAGTCAAATCTGCTCCACGCAAGACATGCCAAGGGGTTTAGGGTTTAGGGTTTAGGGTTTAGGGTTCAGGGTTCAGGGTTTAGATGGGTTTAGGGTTTCTGAGCCCTGCTGGTGAAGCCCTAAACACCTAGAGTTGCTGGGCCCGAGGTTGACGAAAACCATGACTCCGCCTCGGAAGGAGCCTGGGCCATTTTTCGGAAGCTTGTTTCTTGCACCTCTGGGGTTTAGGGTGTAGGGTTTAGGGTTTAGGGTTTAGGGTTTAGGGTTTGGGGTTTAGGGTTTAGGGTTTAGGGTTTCAGGTGAATTGCAGACAGTCAAGGACCCTTGAGTCTTCTTAATGGTTTCGAGGCTTTCCGACCATGCAAACGAGTGACGCATAGGTCAAGTTCAAGTTTTTCCCTGCAGCCGCAAACCCGACCGTCAACCCTGAACTTTCAGGGTTTAGGTTTAGGGTTTAGGGTTTAGGGTTTAGGGTTTAGGGTTTAGGGTTTAGGAGCCCCCTTCAGCCCTACCCCCCCCCCCCCTCCCCCAAAGTTCGTGCAATACCCCGGCGCAGACAAGGAAAAGTGGTCCTTGAACGTCTTGTGGCGCCTTTGCTCGAAGAGGGTATCAAGGGCTTCGAAGCCTTAGTCCCTAAACCCTAAACCCTAAACCCTAAACCCTAGACCCAGAGGGTTTTCGAGGGACTGCTTCAAACTGTGTGACCTGTCTGGCTTGAAGTTCTGCACCTTTCGTGTGGGGGGAGGGGTGGCGACAGCGGGAGGGCCGAGTAGTGCAGTCCTTAGAGCGTAGGGTACCAAAGAAGCAACCCTATAAACCCTTAGGGTCTTGATTATAGTGTAGGGTACCGCAAGGGGGCCCTCAGAGTTTCTACAGATCCAGGGAAAGGACAGGCAGGACCTTGGGATACTGGGTTTCCAAAAAAAGGGCACCTCATTCGAGGGTTCCTAAACAAAAAAATTGGGGGTTCCTTAAAAAGAAAACGGAGTCTCCGTACTCTTGGAGGCAGAATAAGGGGGGTCCCTACTTGGGGAACTCCCCGGGGCTTGAAATCGCGAACATCCAATTCAATCGTACCAAACCCCGAGCCGCGTTGCAAGAAGCTTGGGCCATGGGCGAGGTGCTGCAGCCCACCTCTCTGCGAGCTGATGGCCTGGATTTGGCGGCGTTCTTGGGCAGCCTTGGGTAGGGTTCCGGGCTTTTTTAAAATTTAGTGGGGCCTACCCTCAACCATAAACCCTAAACCCTAAAGCCTAAACCCTCAACCGTAGTAGGGTTTGATTCTGGACTTCGGCGGCTCTACCGCGGGGAGGTCTCTCTGCGTGCAGAGTTGCTTTCGGACGTTGTTCCCTGTTTCGATTGTTTGCCCCTCCGGGGGGCCAAATTTCAAGACTTTTCAGCCACTGACCTGGGGATGTTCCCCCTTATGCTAACAGAGTCCTTAATAGGGATTGTAGTCCCGAATTAAGGACCGTTAGTGTAAGGGCGAACATCCCAACACTAACCTGTCCTGTCTACGAGTATGCTATTGTCAATCCGTTGAGGTCACGGGTGCCAGTGGAAACCTTAGTCGTAGAGTCGTACCCTGTCTCTTTCCCCACAATCTCTGAAGCCTAACTCCTGAGTTTTCAAACATCCCCACACATGGACCCTCCGCACCTGAGGTAGACGTGCAAGAGCTGTTGACCGTCAGTTGCGAGCCTTCAATCAAGGTTCCTCGCCGGCGGAGGAGGTACTGCAATGCTACGTTGTCACGCTTCCTCTGAGCATTGCGATTAAGATTGCTACCTGGAGTCTCCTATGTGGTCCCTTTTTGGGTTAGCTATAGGGGATTCTGGTATACTACCCCCAAAAAGGTACTACATAGGAGCCTCTAGGTAATGTTCTCCATGCTAGTCATATATGAGTAGAGTCGTTGTCGGACTTCCTCTTGGCATTGTATGCGGCTTAGGGTTGGACCAGCAACTGCCGCGACTGCAATCACTCACTGAGCTTGGACCCGTAGCTTGATCCTCGAATGGTCCACCGTGTAATGTGGTGTAGGGTTTTAGGGATTAGGGGTGGTGTTTTTGTGGGGGTTTGAGGTTTCGGAGGGTTGAGGGTTTAGGGACAACCTACATTGTTCGCAAACCCCGAGGAGTGCGTCGCCCGAAAAACGACAACCCGATAGCCTGGTCCAAGAAGCTTTCGGTGAGGGCCGGGATCGGTTTGCTGGGATCCGGCCTATTTAGCACCAAAGTCCGCAGACGCAGAAACCCCTAAATCCTAAACCCACAGCCCTACACCCTGCACCCAAGCCCTCAGACCCTACAAACCCTAAATTCTAAACCCCAAACCCTTACAAACCCGGCAAACCCCAAACCCTAAACCTCAAATCCTAAACCAAAATCCTAAACCCTAATCCCCTAAAACCGATATTCGCTCTTCGGAGATGGTGAGAAGCCCCAAACCCCTACAAACCCTGAACCCCAAACCCGAAACCCAAACCCTAAACCCTAAACCCCCAACCCTAAACCCTAAACCCTAAACCCTAAACCCCTAAACCCTAAACCCTAAACCCCCTAAACTCCCCTTCAAGCCCCTCAAAGGCCTCCTTGGCCGTGGTGGCCTCTGGAAACCGGACGCCCGCAACGCGGCGCGGCCCGACGTCCGCTTCGGCTGCGACGACAGGGCCGCAGCCTTCAAGTGAAGGTTTAGGGTTTAGGGTTTGGGGTTTAGGGCTTGGGGTTTGGGGTTTGGGGTTTAGGGTTTAGGGTTTAGGGTTAGGGTTTAGGGTTTGGGGTTTGGGGTTTAGGGTTTAGGGTTAGGGTTTAGGGCTTGGGGTTTGGGGTTTGGGGTTTAGGGTTTGGGGTTTGGGGCTTGGGGTTTAGGGCTTGGGGTTTAGGGCTTGGGGTTTGGGGTTTAGGGTTTGGGGTTTCGGGTTTAGGGTTTAGTGTTATAGGGGATAGGGTGGGATAGGGTCTGGGGTTCAGGGTTTGGGGTTGAGAGTGGGTTTCGTGATGGGCTTCAGGGGTTCTGTGTGCAGGGTCTTTGTAGGGTTTTCTTGGCTTTGAGTCTTAGGTCTTAGTAGTAGGGTGATAGCATGAGGATCCTGGTCCTGGCTTCAGTCCTTTGTTTTTTCCGGCCTCCGTGAAAAGGCGACCGTTGGCTACTTGGATATCTTCGACCACTCCAGGTCTCCGCTTGACTCATGGCCCTGCACAGGGAACTTGGGGGCTCGGAAGATTTCAGGGATGTGGGCTTCGAACAGTAAGACTAACTGCAGCAAGACTAAGAGTGCTGTAGTGATCGTGATCATAGCAGTAGAAAGGGAGAGCAATGATAGTGGCAGAGGAATCATGGTCGCTATGAATACTGTATACTGGAGACATGCAACTGCAGGGCCTGTAGGGCCAGGCGCAAGCCTGTCTGCGCCAGGCTTCAACTGCCCCACAAGTCCTGGCGCAGAGCCGCCCACGAAGTAAGCAGCCCAAAAAGGCCCTCAAAACCCTGAACCCTAAAATCCCCTAAACCCTAAACCCTAAACCCTAAACCCTAAACCCTAAACCCTAAACCCTAAACCCTAAACCCTAAACCCTAAACCCTAAACCCTAAACCCTAGTCTACCCTAAATCCTGAAGCCACAAGCCGCGAAGTGTGGAAGCAGGTGCAGGCATCCCAAGCGTTCCATTCTTCAGAATCAGTTTCAAGCCTAGTTGAGCACCCCATGCTCTTTTTAAACATGGTGCACGGTTCATCTAACCCTAAGCCCGCAAACCCTAAAACCCCTATCAACCCTTATCACCGCAAAGCCTGAACCCTAAAACCTAAACCCTAAACCCTCAAAACCCTGAAGCCTAAACCCGAGAAGCTAAACCCTCATAACCCTAAAGCCTAAACCCCAAACCCCAAACCCCAAACCCCAAACCCCAAACCCCAAACCCCAAACCCCAAACCCTAAACCCTAAACCCTAAACCCTAAACCCTAAACCCCAGCCCCTAAACACTAAACCCTAAACGCCTATAGGGACCATGCTAACCACCAACCCCCTTAGAACCGCAGAAGCAACTTCCAGGACTGGGCTCCAGCGGACCTGCGGAAGAATGAGTGGCTTGGCTTAGTTTAAGTATAGGGTTTGGGGTTTAGGGTTTAGGGTTTGGGGGTTCAGAGTTCAGGGTTTAGGGTTTAGGGTTTAGTTTTTAAGTATAGGGGGCGGGGGGCGGGAGGGGGGGTGGGGGGGTGGGCTAGGGTTTGTAGGGCTACGAAAAGGTTTTTAAGAGAGAGGGTTGGAGGTTTGTCCCACAAGGAATTTAGGGGTTTAAGGTTCAGCGTTTTTTTCGGGCTTCAGCAAGTACTGGCTTTATGGTGTACTGGGGACGTCTTTTAAAATCCCGAGCTCCTCAATTTCCCCCAACCTCAAAAGCCCTCACTCTGTTACCCTAAGTGAGGGCCTCATGCCTGCATGGATTCAGGCAGGGGGTCATGCAGGGCGCATGTAGTGCGGCGGTGCCCCAACAACGCAGAGCGTTTTACACAATCGTCGAGCGCATGCTAGCTGGGCCTTGGACGAGGCTACAGGATCGTTGGGATTTACAGGGTTGTAGGCCTATGATACTTCGGCCCTCCCCAGGTAACTAACAGTTCATGCTGCAGTCGAATTCTCGTGACAGCCGCATCTCGCAGCCATTCAACGGCCCGGATTTTGCCGCAGCTGCAAGAGATGGCGTCCGCAGCGGCGTCTGATGAGACCCGGCCGTTTGTGGACGAACCCTCCCTGTTGAGCCTAAACCCTGAACCTGAAGGTTTAGCCCTAACTTAGTTGTAGCGTAGATAACCTTTAACCTTTTTTGGGCAATAGAATCCCCTTATAATCCCAAAGGTTAACCTTTAGTTCCCCTAGGTACTGGACAACTAGGCTAACCTTTGGGCATGGATTTGTTGGTACTGGAGAAGGGCTTGAGAGGAACAAAATGAAGGCTTGGCTTTTTGGGGTTTTGACGTCTTTCGGCTTTCAGCTTGCCATGGGGATACAATGTCAGCCGGGTTCAGGAGGGGACCCTAGCCCCTATATAGCTCGAAACCCCGAAATCCCCAACCCCAGAACCCCAGCACAGAACCCTTCACCCTGAAATCTTTAGAGCCGAACAGTAAACATCATACCCAATTTCCTGAAGCCAAAAATGCCTAAACCCTGCACCCCAAAAGCCGAAAAGCCTAAACCCCTCAAAATCCAAAAGCCCTAAATCCCAAGCCCCGACAGTCCTGAAGCCCGAAACCCCAGACCCCAAACCCCAAACCCCAAACCCCAAACCCTAAACCCTATAAACCCTCAATCCTCAACCCTAAACCCTAAACCCTAAACCCTAAACCCTAAACCCGCAACCCTAAACCCTAAACCCTAAACCCTAAACCCTAAACCCTAAACCCCAACCTCTGAGGCGACGGTGCTCTCAGTCAAACTGGCCAAACCACAACGAGAGCGCGCGCGCAAGCTTCCACAGGCCTGGTCCGGCTTAGGGTCTTGTAGGGTTTAGGGTTTAGGGTTTAGGGTTTAGGGTTTAGGGTTTAGGGTTTAGGGTTTGGGGTTTGGGGTTTGGGGGTTTAGGGTTTAGGGCCCCGGGAACCCGAAGCCCTCAACCCTATAAGCCCTAAACCCCTCTAAACCCTTGACCCCTCAGCGCTTAGGGGCCTTCGATTCTTTTGGGGGTTGGGAGGTTTTGGAGATTTGGCTTGTAGGGGGTTAGGGCTTCGGGTCTAGGATGCATTGGCTTGTAGTAGCTTGAGGTTGCAGAGTTAAGGAGGCGAGCTGAGCTTGCCAACGAGTTGGGTTGAAATGTGCAGAGCCACCCCGAAATCCCAATTCCTAGGAGGGTCTCAGACAGGTTGCACGGGGGGTCCGATAGAGGTTACAGGCGAGGGCAAGGGCGCAGAGAAGTTCCTGCAAGTTAACGGGGGGTCCTGGTTTTGGGCATAGGGATACCCCCTCTCCGGTATAAGGGAGAGAACGACCCTAAACCCTAAACCCTATAAACCCTAAACCCTAAACCGGCTTGGGTACCGGGCCCATCGTGGGTGCCACCGACCTAGGGTTTGGGGTTAAGGGTTTAGGTGTGTAAGGGTGTTAACAGTGAAAGGAGTAGATGACTTTAAGAGGTGATACATGGTTGCAGGGGGTCCAGCTGCGCTGTTTTTTTTTTGGTCTTTCTCGGAGAGAATTCCCTGGCCCGAAAGCAGGTTGACGATGGCTCCCCGCTTGTGAGTGGCAACCTCAAGAAAGAGCAGGCCAGCTGCTGCAGCATCTGGGATTGGGTTTGAGATTTGGTTTTTGCGGATTACCCCTAAACCCTAAACCCTAAACCCTAAACCCTAAACCCTAAACCCCTAACCCCCTAAACCCTAAACCCTCAAGCCCCAAACCCCGGGTCTGCCGACTCAAAACCCGGCAACCCAGGAATTCTGTTTGGCCTGATGCATTTGGCGGTCGTTCCTAGTCAGGGGTTTAGGGTTTAGGGTTTAGGGTTTAGGGTTTAGGGTTTAGGGTTTAGGGTTTAGGGATTCCTAGTTTTCTTTTATTGGCCCCAAAATTCCCACATGGGTAGTTCTCTAAATTAGTGTACCTTTTTGGGGGAGCTTTTTAAAGGGTGCCGCCTTATAATGGGTACCCAAAAGGGACCCTATTTAGAGAACTACCCATATAGCCCGTGTGCAGCCCATAGGCATGTTCTGTGATCGGAGCCCCCAAATCCACCCCAGTGAGTAGGGAAATTGGGGAGTTAGGGTTAGGGTTGCTGGTTAGGGAGGTGAGTGCGCGACGTCCCTTCAAAGAGGAATGTAGGCACCGAATTCCTGACCTGCCCATTCAGAACGAATGCGTATAGCGTTTGGGAGTCGGTTGGTGTAGAGTTCCCCTAAGCCTCAAACCCTAAACCCTATACACCCTAAATTCATGGGATAAAGGAGGGACCTTGGGGGTTATTTAGGGGCTACTTAGGTATATAGGGACTATATAACAAGGTATATAGAGTAAGATAGGGGAAGAAGATGAAGGGTTCCTTCTAGGGGTCCCGCCTTTTTCCCCGTAATGGGAACTCCTAGACCCCCCAGCACCTTCATGCCAGACGGGACAGGACAGGACTGGCACGTCCGCCACAAAGCTAGCAGTCAAGCAGGAGCTGCAACTTTGGGGGTTTCGGGTTCAACCCTAAACCCCAAACCCTGCATACAGAGTAGGGCTTAGGGTTTAAGTTTAGGCTACTTGGTCGAATTCAGGGTGCTGACTCGCTGCCCTGGCTATGAATTGTAGGCGGGGCCCCAGGGCCACCCTAAACCCTAAACCCTAAACCCTAAACCCTAAACCCTAAACCCTAAACCCTAAACCCTAAACCCTACCCTAAACCACATGGTGCCCGGTTCAAATTTCAGGTTCACCTCGGGGTGAAGAATCCAAGGTATGGAGAGCTCCAGGCCCCGACTTTTGTGGAGCTTTTTACACCCAGTTCCCTAGACCCTAGAAACTATAAACACTTTGTAAAAAACATGCAAACCTTAAATCCTAAAGCCCTAAACCCTAAACCCTAAACCCTAAACCCTAAACCCTAAACCCTAAACCCTAAACCCTAAACCCTAAACCCTAAACCCTAAACCCTAAACCCTACTTTCAAAAAAAACCACTCTCAGAACGCATTCTTCCCCAGCTTCTCGGTTTTGGCTTGGGGAGTTTAGAGGGGTTTTGCGTACGCGCCTTGGGTTTTGGGAAGCTCTCCCGATCTGCAGCCTAGGGTTTAGGGTTTAGGGTTTAGGGTTTAGGGTTTAGGGTTTAGGGTTTAGGGTTTAGGGTGTAGGGTGTAGGGTGTAGGGTTTAGGGTTTAGGGTTTAGGGTTTAGGGTTCAAGAAATATCAAGAAGTACAGAGTCGCCATGGCCTAATCGCTTCTAACACATCCGCCACACGTGCGTTGGATAGCTTCTCCAAGTTATGGGTTGCGAATCAGGGCTTTGAGGGTTTAGGGTTTAGGGTTTAGGGTTTGGATTACACAGGGTTTCGGGACTATGGCATGTGTGCAGGAGCTGGCAAAAGACACCAAGATGGAGCCGGAGAAAGGGGCAGTGCCGGTAAAGAAAGAAATGAAGCAAGAGGAGGTGGCAAGATGCTTTGCTTCTTGTGAATGGAGTTGGGCGAGTTTCTTCCTAAGGGGTCGCGGATCTTTCCCGGTTGCTTTTGGGGTTTAAGCATAGGGTCTTTGGATGTCTTTTGGCATTCGTTCGGTGCTTGCCGGCCGCAGGTGCAATGCCAGATGCAGGAGGAGGCAGCAAGCGTCACGAAGAACAGGTCGAGCGTGGCTGTTAAGCAGGAAGTAAGGATCGAGACATGCAAGATGGAACAGGAGACAAGGAAGGTGACGCACGAGGTTAAGGAGGAGAGCGAGCCGGGTTTAATAAAGGAGGTCAAGGATGAGTTGAGGGAGCATGCGAAGGAGGAAGTGAAGTTCTTGAAGGATGAGGTGAAAGAAGAGCTGATGGACGACGTGAACCAAGTTAAGACGGAGGTCAAGGAAGAGGTGATGGATGAGGCGCTTCAAGCACAACCTTTGCGCCCCTTATAGCTGGCATGAGCATGACCATTGCGTGGGCCGTGCGTAAGATTGCGGGATGTTGGGGCACAATCCTCGAACCTTGCGCTGCATGCTCATAACGAGACACCTGTGTTGCTCACGTTTGTTTAGTCCGTGTGGGTGATATCGACGACGTCTGGGTGAGTACAAGAACCTCGTCCGTGTCTTGCGTGCGACGGTCACGGATAAGACACGCAGCCTGCATTACCTGTTACGCCGCTACGCGACCCTGCTCAAAGGAGATGGTGCCTGAGAACGAGGTAAAGCAAGAAGCGAAGCGTGAGATCAAGCGGGAGGCTGCCTGCTAGCTTGCGTCGTGCACCCTGCACTTTGTATGAAGCACAGTCGTAGAGAGCTAGCCTCGTTCCATTGCACACGCATTCCGATGTGGGTCCTGGAACAGAGAAGAGATACAGCAAGTTGCTGTCTTTGGTTCTCTGTGGACTAGCATCAGATAACATCAGTCGCAGGCCGCAAATCTGACAGAAAGTCCAAATCACCAATGCCTGTTCCGAGATGCAGATAAGTTTTGTTGCGGGCTTGTTGCAGGCCCTTACCTGGAACAGCCAGACGCTGCTCAGCTTTGTGACGTCTTAGTCTGGGATATTGGGTGCGCAGGGTTTGAATTGAACTTGGCAGTTCTTCTGAGTCCCAAAAGTTACGGGTGTGCTTGTGGATGTTGCTGTGTTCTTGACCTTTGCAGACATGAGTACTGCAATCCGGACTGTCCGAAAGCTGGAAAGGTATTATAGTACGTCAGAGAAGTCAAACTGTCTGAAGTTCCTCTTAACCCCTAAACCCTAAACCCTAAACTCTAAACATCTCTAAACCCTAAACCCTAAACCTAAACCCAATTCGCCCGTCTAAGCCATGATCCCCCAAGCTGGTGCACACTTCAAGCAGTGGTCCGATCCCTCCTGGGCGAAGCATAGTCGGAATTCTTCCAAACCCTAAACCCTAAACCCTAAACCCTAAACCCTAAACCCTAAACCCTAAACCCTAAACCCTTGCCCCCGCTATTGAAAGCAGCCGGAATCCACACAAGCTGCACCTACACCTTGCATGGCATCACGTGTCGCAAGTTAGGGCTATTTGGCTAGCCACGTACACTGTGCATTCGCTCAGGACCAGATTGAAGCGGGAGTTTGTGGAGGAAGAAGAAGCCGAAGAGGCTCGGCAGGTTCGTCCCAGCAAGAGGCGCCGCATCAGTCACAAGAGGCCAGGCATCTGCCCTTCGTCGTTCGAGTCGCGACTGCCAGAGTGGGCCGAGAAATGCCTAGCATTTCAAAGCTCTGGCAAGACGTGGCTGCCCACGAAGCCTTGCTGCCCAGCAAGCCCGTTCCTCGGACTGGCAGCTGCACCGTGGGAAGGGCGCCCCAAAAACCAGGCAACGGCGTGCGTGCGGCGCCTCAGCAAGGGGCAGTTCTGTGAGTTCAGGAACTTCTTCCATCAGAACCCGCACCATGCCCTCTTCAACGATTTCGGCAAGAACCCCAGCAGAAAGGCGAACGGTCCCAAACCTGAGCACTTGCAGGATCCAGCTGCGAAGCAACACCGCGCAGCCGAGATGATGAAGATGTGGCCCTGGATGCACGACCTTCCGACGCGGGCGTGGGCCGGCCACGGCTGGCTGGTGGAGGAGGACGGCATGCGCCAGCTCTCACCCACGGGCGGCGGCTCGGCCATGAAGGGCCTCGAGATCTTCGAGGCCTTCGGCACCCAAGCCTCGTCTCCGACCTCAGGGGCCGCCCCGGAGGTCGGAGCCCAAGGCCAGGTTCTTACGAGGAGCTTCCGCGGCCTGGACCGCCAGAGCGGGGTGCAACACATCAGCTGGCACAGATTGGGCCGCTGGCAGCTCTCTGTCCAGGAGGCCGGCAAGCGCCAGCGGATCAACTTCCCCATCTCCAAGCACATGGCGGAGGGCCTTCCTGAGGACGAGGCCGTGGGGGCGGCACTGGAAGAGGCGAAGACGCACCGCCAGGAGCTGGTGCGCCAGGGCAAGCTGAAGCCCCCGAAGCCCGTCGCCGTGAAAACCGCCGGTTCCGCGGTGAGGGGCGTCCATGCCCACAAGGGCTCTTTTCAGGTGAAGCTCACGAATCCCCGCACCAAGAAGCGAGAACTCGGCGGCACCTTCAAGACGCTGGCGGAGGCCGAGGCCAAGGCGCGCGAGCTGGCCGAGAAGCTCGGGCTCCAAGCCGAGGGCGGGGTGGTGCCGGTGGACCGGCTCGCGGAGGCCCCGCACTTCGAGCCGCTCGGGCCGGAGAAGGGGGTGAGGTGGGTCCTCGGAGAGAAGGCCTGGCATGCGCAATGCAGTGTCGGAGGGAAGAAAAGGCACATGAGGTGCCGGCCCAAGGATTTCTCGGAGAAGGAGGTGGAGAAGGCCTGGAAGCAGGCGGTGGCCTGGCGCGAGCAGCAGGAGAAGGAGAGGGAGCAGGCGGAACGGGCTCAAAAGCGCTGAAGGCCGAGGAGGGGCGTCCTCCTGACTGGCGAGTTGCCGCACTCTGGGCTGCCACTCGTGTAGCAGCTCGAGTTGCGCATCTAACATATCTCTCACTAGGATCCCGCCTTGCATGGCCTCCCTTAGGCAGATAGACTCGATCCACATTGAGTGCAAGCGCAAAAAAAAGGCCGGGATCCTGCATGTCACTATTCAGCAGATGGTACATGCCGGTGCCACTTCGAAAGTCTACACTTCGCAAAACTGAATGATATAAATACTCCCTGAGCTCCGACTCAGTTGTTTTGAGGTTTGTGTCTTTAGAAGCCTGAGCCTTCGGCGTGTAGGGAGTGGCATCGGTGGTGACAGCTGATATTTTGGCAAAGTTGCACCCGAAGCACCGAAGCCTCAAACCCTTTACTAGAACCCTAAAGGCCCTAAACCCTCTAAACCCTTCAGACCCTTAAAACCCTCTAAGCCGTAACCCCTACGCCCTCAAAGAATCGCTCTCAAACCCGTCAACCCTTCAGTCCACAGACCCCCGAAACTCTCCCCGGCGAAGCCCGAGACCCTACAACTTAAAACCTTGCAGCCCAACAGTCCTCTAGAAGACCTAGCACCCAAAACACTAAAGCTAACAAACCTTCACCCGAAACCAGCAAATCCCTCCAAACAAGAGGCCCCGACCCCTGCCATCACCGCGTTTAGCACCCGCTGAACGCCCCTGAAAGCCCGTTTTACGATGGGCTTATGGGTCGGAGGGAAGATACTAGGTGTCCTATTGGGGATACTTGCAAAGAGACCTTGCTTCATTCATTTAGACATGTGGGCACTAAACCTCATAAGCCTTCGGCTTAGTGTCTGTTAGCTGTCCCCCAGTTCCGCTCACTACATAGGGCATAGCGTCGAACAGGAGGATCTCCAGGTTTAGGCTTGAGGAATACTTGCATGGACATAGGTGGGCTTTAGGGTTCAAGGGGCTTGTATGCCCGAGAGTGTTTGGGGGTGTCAGCTTGGCAAACAGACCCCTAACGCCTCAAACTCCGCAGCCAAAACTCTGCATCTACCACAGCCGGTAAGGGGCGGGCGGATGTTTCAAGTTTGAGTTTTTGCGCCTCTTAAGCAGAATCCTTCTGACCAGGTCTCCCGAAACCCTATAAACCCTAAGCCTAAACCCTAAACCCTTAACCCTTAAACCCTTAAACCCTAAACCCTAAACCCTAAACCCTAAACCCTAAACCCTAAACCCTATCCCTAAACCCTACAACCCCCCCCCCCCCCCGTGGGCGCCCTCACTGCCAAGGCAGCGATTCCTAGCTGCGGGCCATGGCACCTGGACGAACCCGCCCCTTCGAACTTAGGGTTTGGGGTTTAGGGTTCAGGGTTTAGGGTTTAGGGTTTCGGGTTTAGGGTTAGGTTATAGGGTTTAGGGTTAGGGTTTATAGGGCTTGGGGCTTAGGGCTTAGGGTTTAGGGTTGGGTTTAGGGTGTAGGGTTTAGGGTTTAAGGTTTAGGGTAACCCACCCCTTTGGGCCGTTGAATGCGTTTAGGGCTTAGGGGGTTTAAGGTTTAGGGTATGGAAGTCCTGGGTTAAAAAGGGTTTAGGGTTTAGGATTAAGGGCTTACGGGTTTTAGGGGGTTTACGGGGGTTTACGGGGGGTTTACGGGGGTTTAGGGTTTATCGTTTGGGGTTTAGGGTTGGAGGCTCCGGATTCTGGGTTTAGGGGCGTAGGGCTTAGGCAGCAAACTTCAGGTTTCGGGGCCCCGGTGACAAACAAAAGCTCTCCACAAACTGTAAACTCCAAACCCCAAACCTAAATCCCAAGCCCTAAACCCTAACCCTAAACCCTAAACCCGAAACCCTAAACCCTAAACCCTAAACCCTGAACCCTAACCAACAAAAGGTTCGGGATCCCAAACTCCCAAACTCGAAACCCAAAACCCCAAAAGATCCTCGCCCAAAAACCCTAAACCCTAACCTCCCTGAAGCCTTAAACCCCAAAAAGCTTACAAAACCCTAAATCCCCAGTCCCCTAGCCTCCCTAAACCCCAAACCCCAAAAGCCCTAAGCCCCCCTAGTCCCCCAGCCCCCCCATGAACCCTAAACCCTAAACACTAAACCCTAAACCCCTAAACCCTAAACCCTAAACCCTAAACCCTTAAACCCTAAACCCTAAACCACAAGGTTCGAGCTCCCTGTGGTCGATCCCCTCTTCCAGGGCCTCGCGCAGACCCTGGGGCGCCCCGGGCACGGCTTGGTTTTTTTAATTTTGGAGTAAGGCTATTAGGGGGAATAAGGGCTTAGGGCTATTGGGGGGAATAAGGGCTTAGGGCTATTAGGGGGAATAAGGGCTATTAAGGGTTATCAGGGGGAATAAGGGCTTCATTTTTAATGTTGGAGGCTTAGGGCTATTAGGGGGAACACGGGCTTTAAAGGTGAAGGAAGCTATATAGGGTTTAAGGTTTAGGCTTCATGTTTAATTTTGGAGGCTTATAAGGCTATTAGGGGGAACAAGGGCTTTAAAGGTGAAGGAAGCTAGGGTTTAGGGTTTAGGGTTTAGGGTTTAGGGTTTCGAGTAAACCCCGAACCTGTAGGGTTTAGATGGGGCACAGGTTTTTGGGTTTGAGTGTGCAGGGGGTTGAAGCTTTGCCGCGATGGCGTAGTCGTTGGGCTGGACATGGCGGTCCCTTGAATTCTGCGTCGAGACTTCGGGACTTGGTTTGCTTGGGATCCTCAGAAAGGCTAGGACCCGGAGTAGGCCCTTATTCCTGTTTGTTAGGGGCACCCTTTCTCTCCTAGGTGACTCCTGGGTCTAGAAATAAAGGGCAGTTACATGGGCCCTGAATATGGTCCCTAACCTCCTCTTTAAAGGGTTCTGATGAATCGGCCCTTGTTTTGTTCGGGTATATAAGGGGTATATAAGGGGTCCCCTTTAAAGGGCCCATACTAAGGGACCATGCAACTACCCCAAGCTATAAGGCGACCTGAAACCCTCAGAAGGGTCAAGGAGGACCTTTTGGAGCTCTTGGTGAAGGGCTTGGGGGTTTACTGTTGATGCGCTGAGTGGGTTCGGTTCAGGATTTGGGGTTTGGGGTTTAGGGTTTAGGATTCTATCAGGTTGCCGGCAGCTTCCTCAGTCCGTGCTCAAAAAAGGGTTCGATTTTATGTTTTTAGGTGAATAGGGAATCCGGGATATAGGGTACGTTATGCCCCTGCACCCTCTATCGCCCTGTGAGGGCCTTAGGGTTTAGGGTTTAGGGTTTAGGGTTTACGGTTTAGGGGGCCTTATGGGAATTCCATCTTCGGTAAGTTATCGGAGCCCCAGGAGCAGAGGAAAAGCTGGAGTCGAAGGGGCCAAGGGGTCCCACGAAACCCTGTACAGTTTCGGGTTTAGGGTTTAGGGTTTAGGGTTTAGAGTGTAGAGCATCTAGAGCCTTGAGAAACCCTAAACCCCCGAAGCATGGGCTGTGGGCCCATCCCCAAGATATGGGCTCGTCCCTAAACCCTAAACCCTAAACCCTAAACCCTAAACCCTAAACCCTAAACCTGTTTGAGAGCTCAGATCAGAGATCTCGAAACCCGACTCGCACCTCAAACCCTGAGGCTTGGGGTTGTGGGGACCCAGGGATGGGAGAAGGGTTCAACCCTAAACCCAAAATCCTAAACCCCTAAACCCCTAAACCCCTAACCCCTACCCCTCCCCCACGGTTCAATCCTGGGGTCACAGGGTGCCCGGAAGAGCGAAATCTGCAGCAGGCACAGCGGCTCTGGCGGGGCGCAGGTCCTCTTCTCTCTGGTGTGCGCCCGGGATCAGAAGATGCCCCAGATCTGAGGGTTTAGAGTTGAGGGTTTGAGGGCAGGGTTTAAGGGTTTAAGGGTTTAAGGGTTTAAGGGTTTGGTTTAAGGGTTTAAGGGTTTGGTTTAAGGGTTTTAGAGTTGAGGGTTTGAGGGTTTAAGGGTAGTTTCATGGGCCACCCGAGGGCGTCCTCAAACCCAAGAGGGGTTTCGAGTTGTGGTGTAAGGTTTCTAGGGATTTTGGTTTAGGGTTTACAGGGTTTACAGGGTTTACCGGGTTTTTGTGGGTTTATAGGGTTTATAGGGTTTACCGGGTTTATAGGGTTTATATGGTTCAAAGGGTTTAAAGGGTTTAAAGTTTAGGGTTGGGGTCTGGGTGATGCCCGGGAGTTGATCTGAACTCTAAGCCCTTATTTGGCAGCCCCACATTATCTGGCAAGGCCTGGCCTCGTAGAGACAACAAGGGCCGGAGTCACCCTAAACCCTAAACCCTAAACCCTAAACCCTAAACCCTAAACCCTAAACCCTAAACCCTTTAACCCTTTAAACCCTAAACCCTAACCCCCTAAACCCTAAACTCTAAACCCTTGCTTTCTGGGTTGAAGCAGAAAAGGTCCTCAAGCCCCCAAAAGCCCGGAACCCTCAGAGTCTCAGAGCTGTGAAGTTGAGGGTTTGGGGTTCAGGGGTTTAGGGTTTAGGGTTTAGGGTTTAGGGTTTAGGGTTTAGGGTTTCGGGCTCCGACTTTAGGGTTTAGGGAAGCCCTGCCCGAGACCCCTCTGACCCAAAGCCTCAAGCTCAAGCCCAAGAGCTTGCCTTAGCGTAGTTACATGGCTTCGGGTTTAGGGTTTAGGGTTTAGGGTTTAGGGTTTAGGGTTTAGGGTTTAGGGTTTAGGGTTTAGGGTTTAGGGTTTAGGGTTAGTTTAGGGTTTAGGTAAGAGAGCCTGCATACCCCTTCTCTACTGGCACATACTTCAGAACCCTTTAAAGAAGGTAAGGGAACATATAGTGAGCCTTAAGTAGAGCTTAAGCAGACGACTAACCGGTCCAAGCTTCTGGTAGTAGGATGCTTTGTGAAAGAACCCCTTCTCCGAATTGGCCACGCAACCTTAAACCCCGAATGTCTGCAAGCCGTATGGGTCTCTAGGGTCTTGGTTTAGGGTTTAGGGTTTAGGTTTAGGGTTTAGGGTTTAGGGTTTAGGGTTTAGGGTTTAGGGTTTAGGGTTTAGGGTTTAGGGTTTAGGGTTCAGGGTTCAGGGTTCAGGGATCAGGGTTTAGGGTTTAGGGTTTAGGGATCATGTGCTTTTAGGGCTGTCTAGGGGGTTCAATTCTTCGAGGCACGTTCAACCTCTTCAGCCGAGTCCTCCCGGCGGCAGAGCTGGAGGCCCTGTAAACCCCAAGGTTTAGGGTTTAGGGTTTAGGGCTTAGGGCTTAGGGTTTTAGGGTTTAGGGTTTAGGGTTTAGGGTTTAGGGTTTAGGGTTTAGGGTTTAGGGTTTAGGGTTTAGGGTTTTAGGGTTTTAGGGTTCAGGGTTTCGGGCATAGCGGCTCACAGCTGGACACCTTACCAGATGACGCCGGCACCCACTCGCGCCCAACACGGGTAAGTGCAGTCTTGCCAGAATTTCGCGTTTCGGGTCTCAGCCTCTCGCTGGACGTTGTTTCGCCCCAAAACCCCATACCCTAAACCCTAGAAGCCCCAAACCCTAAACCCTAGAAGCCCTAAACCCTAAACCCTAAACCCTAGAAGCCCTAAACCGCTTAGAAAGCACATCTCGAAGGCTGCAGCCGCCGAGGCTGCTGACAGCGGAGAGCTGGGCAATGCAACGCCTGCTGGTTTGGAGCATCATGCGGCTTCGGGATTTGGAGGAAGGCTGTTTGAGGTTTTATAGGGTTTAGGGTTTAGGGTTTCGGGCTTAGGGTTCTGTATGTGGGAGGCGGAATTCTGGCCACTCTAAAGTAGCGCACAAGCACGCGCGCCATGTTGTCTCGAGCCTGCAGCCGAGGGGAGTTGCTATTTTGGCGGCCTCGGGTCTTATTGGCGATAGAAAAGAAATCAAAAGGGCCTGCAGGGCTTTAGGGTTGAAAGGGCTTCTGGTGATTTGTGGTTCTGTGGCTTCTGGGTTTTGGGGCTTCTGCGGTGGATTTTGGGTGTGGAAACCCTATATAAACCCTCAGCCTAAACCCTATAAACCCTGTAGACCCTATAAACCCTATAAACCCTATAAACCCTGTAAACCCTATAAACCCTATAAGCCCTATAAACCCTATAAACCCTATAAACCCTATAAACCCTATAAACCCTAAACCCTAGCGAGTTTGCGGCTTCAGCTGAGGACTACGCCTGCCCTCTGCACGCTGATCCACGAGGCTTCGGAGCTTCGGGGCTGGGGGTTTCAGGGAGTTTCGGGTTGAGGGGTCAGTTTAGGGCTTGATTAGGGTGTAGAGTTAAGGGTTTCGGGTTTAGGGTTCAGGGTTTAGGGGTCAGTTTAGGGGTCAGTTTAGGGCTTGATTAGGTTTAGGGTTTCGGGTTTAGGGTTGAGGGTTTAGGGCTTTTGGACACTTCGGCTGTGTGGGGGGGGGGGGGGGGGGGGGGGGGAGTTGAAAGCTTAAGTAGGTTGTGTCAGGGTTGACTTGACACGCTGAGGCTTGGCTTGCGGTGCAAACCCGACCCATCATAAACCCTAAACCCTAGACCCACAGTTGCCCCGTGGAGCATGGCTAGACGTGCGGCAAAAAAAACCTAAACAACCCTATCTCCCAAATCCTAAACCCTAATCAAGCCCTAAAAGGGCCTAAAAGGGGCTCGGTTCTTTGATATGCCGCCCATGAACTCAGAGCCACGAGATGCACCGCGTTGCCGGACTCCGGCAGCGGCAGCAGCCTGGCCTCTCCTTGCTTGCTTAAGGGTTTAGGGTTTAGGGTTTAGGGTTTAGGGTTTAGGGTTTAGGGTTTAGGGTTTAGGGTTTAGGGTTCGGTACTGCAAGCGTAGCTGATCACCCATGGAAGAGGAGGCCCATGGAAGAGGAAGCCGGTGATGTTGGTTCGGATGCAGAAGACACGGGAGTAGCAGCTGGCGTAGTTGATGCAAGTTTAGGGGTTTAGGGGTTTAGGGGTTTAGGGTTTAGGGTTTAGGGTTTAGGGTTTACAATGCAAGTGCCTCATTGGTCTGGCCTCTTGGAAAGTCCGCCACATGACCAGACAGGTGCTGCTTCAAAGCGGTGGTGCCGCCGGTAGAAGGGTACCCTTTGGAACGTGGCCGTGTTGGCGGATACACGCATATGGGGCAAAAAGGGCACTCAACCCTAGCAGCCTCCCAAGCCCTGATCAACCCCTAATCCCTTGCAAGCCCGAACCCCGGCCCCACACGGTGCTTTACTGGCTGGTTCTTTGTAGGGTATGAGGGAATGAGGAACCCTATTAATATATAATCCCGTAAACCCTAAACCGTAAGCCCTACATAATCCCTTAATGCGTATATATGGTTATCTAGGGCCCTAGTTTAGGGCATGGGTTGCTGGAGGGCTGCCACCTCCCTGCGGTGCAGGTCGAGAGGTGCAGTCACCAGCATGGCCTGCAGGGCTCCGTGGAGGCACGCGACTGAGGCATTGTGGGTTCCTCAACCCTAAACCCTAAACCCTAAACCCTAAACCCTAAACCCTAAACCCTAAACCCTAAACCCCAAAAATGGGTGCCCTTGTTGCAATAGGGTTACCGCGTTACCAAGATACCGTCAGGGTTTATGATAGGGGGGAAGCCCACCTAGTCCGCTTCCCTCCCAGACTCGAGACAAAGCAAGATCCGGTTACCCAAATACTTCCCAAGGCTCCTTGAGGGTTGAGGGCCTGGAGGGTTTAGGGTTGAGGTTTAGGGTTTAGGGTTTAGGGTTTAGGGTCTAGGGTTTAGGGTTTAGGGTTTAGGGTTAGGGTTTAGGCTTCAGGGTTTAGGGGGAGCTCTCATTCCTTGAGGTGCAGCTTGCGAGCGTCGCGCGGCCGAATGGGAAGCCCTCTGTTGTGCCAGGCCTGGTTCGAGATTGCTGTTTATGAACCGTTTCAGGTTTACCCGGACTCCCAAAGTATGCAAACAAATGGCCCAAAACGCATAAACAAGGGCCATGGTTTTGCACATTTTGGGGGTTAGGTAGGTGCTCAAAGCTTCAAGCGTTTAAGGGTTCAAGTGTTGAAGGTACAGGGCTTAGCTTTGTTCAGGCTTTTTGCTGGGTTGCTTTGGGTCGAGCGTATACTCTATAGGCCCTAAATACCAGCCCTACGCCCCCAGCCGACTGGCCCTGGAAGCTAACTTTGAGAACCCTACCCTAAACCCTAAACCCTAAACCCTAAACCCAAAACCCTAAACCCTAATGCTTGCAGACGCCCCAAAAGTCCCGGTACCCCTGAAAGAAGGGCCCCCTTTTGGAGGTTTCAATTCTTTTCGGCTCCAAGTATAGGACTGCTTCCTTCATCGGGGTGTTCATGTTTCAGGGCTGGCACTACTCTTCCGCCTCAAAACAGAGGTGTGGAGGATGGTTAGAGCTTTGGGGTTGGGATGTTCCCCTTTATACTCGCAGTCCTTTCTGGGGATGATTCTGGGGGGTACTATATTCCCTACTAAGGACTGTTAATCTAAGGGGGAGCATCCCAAATTTGGGGTTTAAACTGCTGGGGGCTTATAGATCAGGCTTGCTTTGGGGGTTAGTTGTGGAATTTGCAGGGCCCTAAACCCTAAACCCGAAAAAATCCCTAAACCCTAAACGCTCACAGCCCTCCTTCCGCAGGCCCCTGTAGATTGCCAGTCCCTGAGCCTTACGCCCACACCCCAAGCCCTGCACGCAATATCTTCGGCCCTAAACCCTAAACCCTAAACCCTTAACCTCAAGGGACTCAAGGAGGAACCCTTGTAAGGGACCTTTATTTAGGGGCTACTTAGGAATATGGGGACTATTTAAGGTTTTATGGTGTTGCGCTGTACGTTCTCGGCACCCCCTCCCCGCCCCCAGGCCCCCATATGGTCTACGGTCTCCCCTAAACCAACCCTACACCCTAACCCTAAACCCCAACCCCCAAACCCTAAACCCTAACCTCTAAACCCTAAGCCCTAAGCCCTATAACCCTAAACCCTAAAGCGTAAAACCTTAAACCCCTGTACCCTTACCCTCAACCCCCCTTCCGCCACTTGACCGCCAGGGCCCTCAAGACCCTCCGAGCCACTCGTGGCCGATTCCTTTACCGATCTGGTGAGGCGCACCGCAGCTAAAGGGTTTAGGTTTGGGGTAAGGGTTAAGGGTTAAGGGTTTAGGGTTTAGGGTTTAGGGTTAAGGGTTTAGGGTTTAGGGTTTAGGGTTTAGGGTTTGCGATCTGCCGGAACTGAGGTCGAAGCTTACTTGCGGAGTTGGTAGACTTTGCGGCGGCTGGTGGGTTGCAGACCATATGCAATCCCTCCCCTGAGTCCCTAAATCCCTAAACCCTAAACCTAACCCTAAACCCTAAACCTAACCCTAAACCCTAAACCCTAAACCCTAAACCCTAAACCCTAAACCCTAAACCCTAAACCCTAAACCCTAAACCTCCCGAAGCCTTCAACTCCCTCGTTCCCTCCAGGCAAATGCCCGCCACATTTGGCGACCCTTTGCCGGACGCCGACAACGCGCTGGAGCCAGGAGTTCGGGATTGCAGTTGAACTCATCAGTCCGCCCAAAACCGCCAAGTGTAGGGTTCACCCCAAACCCTAAACCCCAAACCCTAAACCCTAAACCCTAAACCCTTCAGAGTTTAGGGTTTAGGGTTAAACCCCGCACCTTGAACCCATCATTCCTGAACAGTCCTGTATGAGAGGGATTGGGCTCCCCAGCGACCTATCAAGAAGCAAAATGGCGTTTAGGGTTTAGGGCTTAGGGTTTAGGGTTTAGGGGCAATGGTTCCGGAATTAGGGTATTCCAGACAAGTACTGCATGATCCTCTTGGGTGCGAACTTCCAGAATACTTTCGCAAAAAGACCATACCAGGAACGAGGTTTGGGTGGTTGCTCAAGAGAGTCCTAATCCCTACTTAGTTACCACAAGAGTACTACCCTCTAATTCCTGGGTAAAGAGGATGTGTGTTGAACACCCAGGCCCCAAGACCCCAAAACTTAGGGTTCAGGGTCGAGAGTTTAGGGTTCAACCCTAAACCCTAAACCCTAAACCCTAAACCCTAAACCCTAAACCCTAAACCCTAAACCCGCTTATTCTCGAGGTTTTGGGCAACCAAGGGTCCATGTTCAATCGCATGAGGCCTCCGAACTACACAGGCAACCCCACGGCCTCGAGATCAGGATGGCCTTTCGGCCTGGTAAATCCCCAGAAATCAAGGTTTAGGGTTTAGGGTTTAGGGTTTAGGGTTTAGGGTTTAGGGTTTAGGCCTTCATTTGCAGTGGGCTATGGACTACTTGGAAGAGCCCATCCTGGTGTGGGGGTTTCCGACAACAAGGGGCCCCTTAATAGACCCCTACTTATATAAGATTGCCCTAAGATAGGGACGTACCATAGGGTACCCCGAATTTCGGAAACCCACAAATATCTCGCAGCTTGGCAGGTGAGGACCTGAAGCTCTGCTTGGTCTTCTCCGGAGCCTCGAAAAGCCCTAGGGCTAAGAGAAGAAACCCTGGAACTCTGGGTAGCCCAGAGGTGCCCTTTACCCTTTTTTTTTTGGGTTCTGGTTTTCCCTTATAAGTTAACCAACCCCAAAGAAAGGGTGCCCTTATTATAACTATGGTTACTGGGGTACCAAGGAGGCCAACAGAAGACACCCTGGAACTTTACATTTTTGACGTCAGAATACGTGACCCATTCTGTTCCATCGCCCATAGGAGGCTAGATGCAGAAGGGTTTAGGGTTAACCTGGACTGAGCCCACGAAGAGAGAGAGAGAGAGAGAGAGAGAGAGCGAGAGCGAGAGTCAAATAAGAAAGGGTGCTATTCTGAGCCAATGTCATGATCTCGGTGCACTTAAGCAAGCGGACCTCTTTTCTACTTCGGAGGCCAGCCGGAATGTTTGAGCCTTCACGGCACCTTTATTTGAGATCTAACCCTTAAAGCCCTAAACCGAAACCCTTGAAACCTTCCCAGAAAGGGCGCCCCCAAAGCCACAAAACTGTGAGGCCTGTCAGTTACCAAGTCTCCAAGCTTCTGACGAAGTTTTTGGGTTGCCGGTACCACGCCCGCCCCCCCCCCCCCCCCCCCCCCCCCCTCCCCAGGTGTAGAGCTTGGGTGTTTAGGGATTTCGGGGAGTTCTGCCCTAAACCCTAAACCTTTTTAAACCCTAAACTCTGTAACCCGAAATCCCTAAATGGCCCGTATTGCGTGGCTAGACCGGTGGCAAGAATCCCTAAAAGGCCTCCTTAAAAAAGATGCCCGAGGATGGTCTCAAACAAGTGTTTGGGAGGTTGCTCTTCGTGTTTGGGGTTTAGGGCTTAGGGCTTAGGGTTTAGGGTTTAGGGTTTAGGGCCCTAGGGTTGAGGGTTTAGGCACTCCGGACTCTCCAAGAATGGCAGCTCAGGAAAGCACCATGCTGGCAGGGGTCTCCTCTACTCGGCGCCTTGCTAGGGTTTAGGGTTTAGGGTTTAGGGTTTAGGGTTTAGGGTTTAGGGTTTAGGGTTTAGGGTTTAAGATAGGGTTTAGGCTTTAGGGTTCAGGGTTCAGGGGTCAGGGTTCAGGGTTTAGGGTTTAGGCTTCTGGCACTCCCTTGCATCCGAGCCAGGCAGTCCCACAACACCTTCACTAACGAGCACACCTGAACTCATAAATTCACGGGAAACTTTGGCTCTTAGCGACCGGAAATGTTGGAATGCAATTTTGCGACCTAGGAGGCTTCGAAGAATTAGGGCTTAGAGTTGAGGGTTTAGGGGCCAGAGCTTGTGCTGGCAGCCCCAAAGTCCGTTGCTCAAAAGGGTTGGAGGTTCAGGGTTAGAGGTTTACCCTCAACCCTAAACCCTAAGCCCTAAACCCTGATTTTCGGGCGCACTGGGGTTCGGCATTGAAACCGGGGGGGTTACATGTGGGCTTCGCGTTCAGGGCCCCTTGTAGCCCCTGTAACCCTTGGAGCTTTGGCCCTGGAACCTTGCGGCTTCTAAGGGTTTGGGGTTTAGGGTTTAGGGTTCAGGGTGAGGCTTCTCAAGTCTTTATAAGGTTTAGGGCGCCGGATGCATCTCAACCCAAAACCCCCGGACGCCAGCGGCCGAACATAAACCAATGTGGGAGCTGAAGAAAGTTTTTTCGCATATCATCCCTGCCAGGCCCTGTGCGCTGGGACATACTCAATACCCATTCAACAAGAGGCCCCTATATGGACTGTGAGCGTTGCGGGGAGTGGGATGCCCTGAACCATAAACCTCAACCCTAAACCCTAAACCCTAAACCCTAAACCCTAAACCCTAAACCCTAAACCCTAAACCCTAAACCCTAGCCCTATAAACCATGACACCTAAAGTCTGCAGGTCTCTGACCTACTTTCCAGCCCCCGGGACGCCGCGCTGCAACCTCTCGCGAGAGCTTCTGCTGTCGGGACAGGTGGGGGTTAGGGCTCAGGGGTTTAGGGTTTAGGGTTTAGGGTTTAGGGTTTAGGGTTTAGGGTTTAGGGTTTAGGGTTTGGGTTCAGGGTTTAGGGGCTTAGGGGTTTAGGGGTTCAGGGTTTGAGTAAGGGACGCAACCAAAGCCTTAACCGCAAACCTCGAGCTGGATACCCGGCGAGTGCCGCCACAGCTTTCCGCCAGCTCTAAACCCCAAACCCTAAACCCGAAACCCTAAGCCCTAAGCCCTAAGCCCTAAGCCCTAAGCCCTAAACCCTAAACCCTAACCTCCTACATGTTTTTTTTTTTTTTTTTTTTTTTTTTTTTTTTTTTTCCGAAATTCCTCCTGAAACCCTTCCGCAGGGGGATAGGACCGAGGGTTCGTCCCTATGAACCCTATAACTACTTCCTAAAAACCCTATAAAACCCTCGTAAATTGGGATGTTTCCCCCTATACTAACAGTCCTTAGAAGGGATTTAGTAGGGGGTACCATCATCCCTATCGAGGACTGTCAGTATAAGGGGGAACATCCCAACCCATAAACCCTAAACTCCCAAACCCTAGAAGAAAACCCTTCTCCCCCCCCTAAACCCTACACCCTAGACCCTAAACCCTAAACCCTAAACCCTAAACCCCTAAACCCCAAACCCTAAACCCTAAACACCTAAACCCTAAACGCCTAAACCCTAAACCCTAAACCCTAAACCCTAAACCCTAAACCCTAAACCCTAAACCCTAAACCCTAAACCCTAAACCCTAAACCCTAAACCCTAAACCCTAAACCCTAACCCTAAACCTCAAACCCCCCCAAAAAGCATGAAGGCCTCCACCCTCGCGCGCAGCTTCTCAGCCTCCACGCGGCATTTGCCGGAGTTCAGGGCGCCCTATAACCCAAAACCCAAGCCCTAAACCGTAAACCGTAAACCCTAAACCCTAAACCCTAAACCCTAAACCCTAAACCCTAAACCACACCTATAAACCCTAAACCGTTTGGGGTTGTAAGGGGGTTTGGGTTAACAAGGAAACCAGCAAAAGCGGGTAGTATAGAGGGGGGTGGTAGGAAAGCCCATGAACTTCTTTCTTTTAAGGGGTATAAGGGGGGACCCCGAAAACGGGGAGGGAGCCTTTACCCTACTCCCCATATGACCCTATAACCCCTGTTATATACGTTATATCGTCCCTATATGCGGTCCCCTCCTTTAGTCCCTTTGTTGTTCTCTCTCGTGGTAGCCCAGTGGTACTCATTTTTCCTTTTTTCGGGGTTCATGGTCCCCTTATCAGGCTACCAAGTTCTTGACATATAAAGGGGGACCTGCTGGCAAATTGTTGGGCGGCTGAGGCAGGTTTAGGGTTTGGGATTTATAGATTCGGGTTGGCTTGCTGCTGTTCTGCTGCCCCCGAAGCCCCAAACCCTAAGACAAACACTACCTGAAGCGTGCTGAGGCAAAAGCCTCGAAGCTTGAAACAAAAAGCCCCGAAGTCCCTAGTGCAACGATCCCCCCAACCTCCAAAGTTGACAAATAGTAGAAGCCCTCAACATCTTGAGGGTTTAGGGTTCAGGAAAATGGGTTTAGAGTTTAGGGCTATAAAACCCTGAACCCCTAAACCCCTAGACCCCAAACCTGAACCTCGAAACCCTAGACCCGAAAGCCCTAAACTCTAAACCCCTAAACCCCAACAGACCCTCGTGCTTTTCCACTACTATCTGCTTAAGAACCCCCACCCCAACAAAAAGCAAAAATATTTTTCCTTATAAGAGCAATATGGGGAATTTATGCTTTTTTGGGGGGATTCTTAAGCAAGCGGTGGAAGCATTCCCCTAAACCCTAAAGCCTACACCCTGGGTACTCCCTAAACCCTAAACCCTAAACCCTAAACCCTAAACCCTAAACCCTAAACCCTAAACCCTAAAGGTCTGGGCGCCCGCCTGCGTAGGGCCTTGATCCGCTGGCGCTGTCGTGCGTTGCTGCCCTGGACCTCGGGTTTAGGGTTTATGGTTTAGGGTTTGGGGTTGAGGGTTTGGGGTTTAGGGTTTGGGGTTTAGGGCTTGGGGTTTAGGGTTTTGGGGTTTAGGGTTTAGCGTTTAGGGTTTTGAGGTTTAGGGTTTGGGGTTTTGGGTTTAGGGTTTTAAGGTTCAGGGTTTTCCGCCTGTCCTTACTTGAGAATCCGAAGCCTTCGTTTCTGAAGGGTTATGCTTCTCAAGCCCCCTAAAAAGTAAGGATTCGTAGGCAACCGAAGCATCCGCTCAAGCGAAGTTTTCTCCAGACTTTGTGGTGCTTACTGTAACTTTAGATCCCTAGCCTTTCTGGGTTTATGGGGTTTCCTAAAATGGCAGTCAAAAAGAGTGCAGCCAAGTAGATTCCTTATGAACCCGTAAGTTCAGGGGTTTAACCCCCGAAACCCTGTTTCTGAACCCTTTGTTGGAGGGCATAGGGTTCAGAAACACCAGGCCATCAGGGCCCTAAACCCTAAACCCTAAACCCTAAACCCTAAACCCTAAACCCTACGGCCCTTGTGGGCAAGGCAACTTGAGAGAGACGTCCTGAAGTCAGGCTGAAACCCTAAACCTTACAGTCGGTTTAGGGTTTAGGGTTTAGGGTTTAGGGTATTACACCCTAAAACCCTATACGGCTTGCACTCCCAACTTAGCCCCTTGGGGGTTAGGGTTTAGGACTAGGGTTTGGGGTTTGGGGTTTAGGGTTTATGGTCAGTCCAGTCTGGGTTCAAACAAACCCTAAACCCTAAACCCTAAACATTGCAAAACGCGAAACCATACCGCGATCAACAGGACCTGCACCGCCCAGAACCTGCAACGTGGCATTGGAAAGCTTGACAAAAAACACAGGGTTTAGGGTTTAGGGCTTAGGGTTAACTAGGGTTTGGGGTTTAGGATGTCTCTTTGATGCTTCAGGGCTTTTTGGGGCTTAGGGCTTAGGATGGTTATTACTCTTTGATGCTTCAGGGATTATTGGGGCTCCGGGCTTGGGGTTTAGGATGTTCATTTGCTAAGTCGTTGCAGGTTTCAGGTTTGGATAACTCAGGCATGATTTGAATAGCGTGGCGGGAAGTGTGGCCCAGTTCCAGGTGCGCATCCATAGGCGACGTTATTTCGGGCCTCCACGTTCCAAGTTTTCGTGGGGCGTCCTTCGTGCAGCACGGCCTACATTGCATCGACAGTCCTTCCTTCGTTGGCTTTTCTTGTACCTTCGGTCAACAAACTGCCCCCTGGGATGTTTCTGGGTTGGAGGCACAGGGCTTTGGAAAGTTTCACCGGCGTCCTCAACACGAGGCATGTGTCCTACTTGCTCTTGGTAGTGCTCTTCTTCACGATGATCCTGCTGAACGCCATGGTCTGTGCCGCGAGGCAGAATCAATCAGGCGTACATGCTGAGCAGTCGAGAAAAGACCTCAACACACCATTCACCTTTTGGGTAGCAGGATCCCTACCAAGTTCGAAACCCTTGACGGCGAGACTCTAACCCGTACACCCTGAAACCTTCGGCACTCATGTGTACTGAAGACTGAAACTGCTTCAGGCCACTGCATATAGGCTGATGTCATGCATACTACTCAAGAAGTGCAGTCTTGCCTCATCTTCCAATTTCTTTCGTCAAGACTTATTCATGATCTTCCGCCTGAACTCGGTAACGCAGACCCTTGACCTCCAGAGCCACATGTCAAAAAGGCTGTGCGCAGCCGTGTAAACCTACACTCGCAAGAGCCCTGTTCCCTTTTTGTTGAGGGTCTTCAGGGGTTAGGGTTTCGGGTTTAGGGTTTAGGGTTTCGGGTTTAGGGTTTAGGGTTTCGGGTTAGGGTTTAGGGTTTAGGGTTTAGGGTTTAGGGTTTAGGGTTTAGGGTTTAGGGCCCAGAGTCGAGTGCCCAACCCCTGTAAACTCTGCAATCTTGGGATGTTCCCCCTTCTACTTACAGCCCTTAAGAGGGGGTTTAGGGTTTAGGGTTTAGGGTTTAGGGTTTAGGGTTTAGGGTTTAGGGTTTAGGGTTTCGGGTCTAGTATAATTCCCGTTAAGGACCGTTAGTATCAGGGGGAACATCTCAACTACGAACCTGAAGGCTGCTTCTGAAGGGCCTAGAGGGGGGGGGAGCCTTATGCAGGACCTTAGGGGTTAGTTAGGGGCTACTTAGGGATATAGGGACTCTATAAGGTATATGTAGGGGCTCTATAGGGGAATAAGATTAAGGCTCCCTTCTAGGGGTCACCCTAAACCCTAAACCCCAAACCCCAAACCCTAAACCCTAAACCCTAAACCCTAAACCCCTTAAGCTTCAGCCCAGGTCGTGCTTGGGTTTAGCTTGTGCCGCATCTCGTCCTCGCCCTATGCCGCCGTGGCGACGTGGCTCTTGCTGCTTGCCTGATTTAACCCTAAACCCTAAGCCCTAAACCGATCTACAGGGAGGGGCGCCCCAAGTTATAAGTAGAGTTATAGGGGCCCGAAACGGGTTTTAAGGACCCTAAATCAGGTTCGGGTTCTAAGTCCCTGAACTATGGCAGAGTAAGGGGGGCCCTCCTTGTAGGGTTCAGGGGGTCACAAGCCAAGTTTAGCCCACACCTCCCCCCCAAATTTTATGAAGACGTGTCAACAAGTTCTGCCTGCTGTGTTGCAGTTTTAACTAAGCAAATTCGGGCCTGCCTTTTCTTCTTCATCTTTTTCGTTTTATCAAAAAGCCTTTGTGTTGAAAAGGCGCTGTATATCAATGTTGCTCCGATGTCAGCTTCAAACACAGAGCCCTGCTTCAAACCGTTTTTTTGTTTTAAATTTTGTGGTTAGATTCGCGCAGTTGAAAATTAAGTAGAGGTGTTAATGGGGTTTAGGGTTTAGGGTGTTTGGAGCTCCGCTCGGCTGAGAGATGGCCCTGGACCCATCAGCCACAGCACATCTGCTCCAATCGTCTCGGCAGGTTGTAGCGAACCGCAGATTCTCCCGAAAAAAACCTTTAAACCCAAGAAAAACCCTACAAGCCCTATAAGTCCCATAACCCCTTATAGACCACCCTATAAACCCTATAATTAAGCCCGATAAGCCCTATGAACCGTATACGCCCTATTGGCATCTTCAACTACCTCTAAACCCTAAACCCTAAACCCTAAACCCTAAACCCTAAACCCTAAACCCTAAACCCTAAACCCTAAACCCTAAACCCTTTCGTTCCTCTTCAGTTCATGGCTCGTTGACTTGCAGCCTTGCGTTGCTCATCTCCTATATGAGGTTCCTTTTTTAATATTGGAGAGTGTATATATTGGGTGTCCTTTTTAGGGGTACAAGAAATATAAATATAAATATAAATATATATATATATATATATAAACCCTATTTCATATAGTTTCTTGTTGTTCCTGGTTGCGTGCTCTGTTTCACTTGCCCACTTGTCCCTCGTGCGTTGGCTTCCCGTCGCGATGCTCAATCTCGTGCGTGTCTAGGAGCAGCCACCTGACTTGACGACTGCCCATAGGCCCAACCTCCTTTTGCCGGAACATGCTGACCACAGTGTTACCTGCAATGTCTGGTTGGTTCAGAAGCATTGGGACTTCCAGTGCTGTGCTTTCCGGCGTTTCTGAGCCAGCATTACATTCCCAGTTTTCTGATTTGTTTTTGCGGAGTGCATCGAGAAGCCGTGCTAACATGTCTCGCGGTGAAGCAAGTCAAAGTCACTTCGATTCTCTGTCCCGTTGTTGCGTTCTGTCGTTTGCGCAACGCAGTCCTCCGAATCATGCTGTGGTCGCAAGGGAACAATTACAAAGACGGGCGCTTATCCCAGCAAAGTTCAGAAGGGGAGCTCGTCTGTGGGGGGGAAGAACCCTAAACCCCTAAACCCTAAACGCGGCAATGTTCGTGTTATGTGAGCGGGCAACAAAGTGGAAGTGAAATGGAACGCAATCCTAAGTCCTCCAAGAAGAGGTACCCAACGTAAAAAAGGTAATCACTTAGTTATATACGGATACTTAGGACCCACGTTGGTGCTACGTAATCTCCTGCAGGGCAGACATCTACCTTTTTTTCGTGCTTTCTGGCAACAGTTGCCAAAGGGTTTAGGGGCCTAGCCCAAAATCTCTTATTCTCCAAGTTACCCTAAACCCGTAAATCATGAACCCTAAACCTTAGACCCTAGCCTAAACCCTCAACCCTGAACCCTAAACCCTAAACCCTAAACCCTAAATCTTGCCCAACATCTCGTAAGCTTGAAGCCCCCGGTGAACAACTGAGGCTTCCGACACCCTTCGCGCCGGTACTGTCGCCCTGCATAGGCTCCTAGGGTTCAGGGTTTAGGGTTTAGGATTTAGGGTTTAGGGTAACTTGGGGGATAAGGCTTAGCCTAGAGTAACCCATCCCCTCAAAGGGGGATCCGACACCCGGGGTTGATGCGCACGGACTTCCCTCATGCCCAAATTATACATAGCGTGGAAAAGCGCAGCCGTTCGAGGTTACTTTCTGGCTGAGCATGGTGATCGGTGTACCTGCCTCCCCCTTCCCTCCTTTATCACAGCAACCTGAACGGGCAAATCGTTGCAGGAGTTCAGAGACCAAGAACGACCCTTGAAGCAGCAAAGAAGTTCTCCTGATTCCCATGTTTCTTCTTTAATTAAAGGGTATGAAATATACTCAAGGTATCCCGAAACCCTAAACCCTAAACCCTCTGGTGCATGGTGAGGCTTCTCGGCGTTGATTCTCAAAGAGCCCTCATGGGGCCGGATCCACTCGGAGATTGCGTGCCCGGGTGCGCAGTCTGTGGGTTCGGCTTTCGTGCCCTTTTGCGCCGCTGTACCCTAAACCCTAAGCCCTAAGCCCTAAACCCTAAACCCTAAACCCTCAGCCCTAAGCCCTAAACCCTAAACCCTAAACCCTAAACCGAAACCCTAACCCTAAACCCTAACCCTAAACCCTAAAACCCTGAACCGGGGTTAGGGCTGGTGAGTGATCATTCCGGGCCGTGAGACGAAGCTTGTTACAGAAGGCTTGGGGGAGGACACAGGGTTTGGGGTTCAGGGTTTAGGGTACGGGTTTAGGGTTTTGGGTTTAGGGTCTAGGGTTTCAGGGTTAGTAGGGTTTAGGTTGTATGCCCGGCACTGTTCCATGTAGGCCGATGAGTCCTTGCTAATAACGATTGGCGTTACAGGGCGCGTCGCCTGCTAGGTAGTTTAGGGTCTTTCTTAGTAGAGTAGGTGACCGTTTAACCTTTTTGGGGTAGTAG
This sequence comes from Symbiodinium natans, assembly GCA_905221605.1. Lineage (NCBI taxonomy): Eukaryota > Dinophyceae > Suessiales > Symbiodiniaceae > Symbiodinium > Symbiodinium natans. The sequence continues at coordinate 12,347 of CAJNDS010000391.1, read as the reverse complement.
AATCCCCTTATAAACCCAAAGGTTAGGGGTTAGGCGGTAGGGTTTAGGATGCTTGTGAAGCCCAAAAAGACAGCAAACAGTGGGGATTCCGTAAGCTTGAAGCTCGAGCAGACACCCGAAGTATAAGACCCCAGCCTAAACCCTAAACAGCATACATGCGTGGGCGGTTTGTTTCTAGCACGTGACTCAAAGTGATTGCATGCCTCCATTGTGCGCATGTGAGCCTGGACACCCTAAACCCTAACATACCTTGGGATGTTTCTTATACTAACCGTCCGTAATAGGGATGAAAGAACCCTAAAAAAGAATCCCTACTAAGGGCTGTTAGCATAAGGGGGAGCATCCCAATATATACCCTCATTAAACCCCTCAACAAAAAGACCCTAGGATCCGAAGCTTCGCGAATGTGCTGCTGACCAGCGTTGCGTTTTGGCAGGCGCTCTTCGGGCCTGTCGTCGGGGCAGACCCACTACTAAGCCCTCAACTTTAAACATCCGAAACCCTAAGCCCGCAAAGTTCCCAACTTGGAGCACCAATACCCTACAGACCCTATACCTCTACGAAGCGGCTTAAATACCATACGCGCCGTACAACATAACCCCCCGGAGGTCTCAACCCTTCGTGACCCTGCAAAGGCCCTGCAAGCCTTCTACTGAGCTCTCAACCCTGCATATCTATAAGCCATGTAGGCCCTACTTGGAGGTTCACGGGCACTCAAAGCCCGAAACATCTTATCAGTCCACTTATAACCCACGCAGAGGACCTGGAGGGCTTCTGAGTACAGTTGTATTTGGGGTTCTAAGCTCCCTGAACCTCCAAATCCCCCTAAACCCTAAACCCTAAACTCTAAACCCTAAACCCTAAACCCTAAACCCCCTAAACACCTTGCAACCCTAAAGGCGCCATAAAACCTCGACCAAGCTCTCAACCCTTAACCGCTACCCCTGGGCCCAAGGTCCTATCTCCCAAGTGTCCCATGTCATACCTCTAACCTCTCTACCCTAAACCCTAACCCCTAACCCCTAAACCCTAAACCCTAAACCCTAAACCCTAAACCCTAAACCCTAAACCCCAGGAAAGCCCCGAGTTCTGAAGCCAGTTGGAGCTGGTCCTTCCCCTGGGCATGGCCCTGCTCTTCGACGCCCTCGTGGGAAGCCCAGAAGAGCGTTTGTGTTTTGTAGGGTTTAGGGTTTAGGGTTTAGGGTTTAGGGTTTAGGGTTTAGGGTTTAGAGGGTTTAGGGTTTGGGTTTAGGGTTTGGGTTTAGGGTAGTTTTGTTCTCTACCATTTGCTTAAGAACTCCCCCCCCCCCCCCCTCCCGCATCAAAGAAGAGTAAAGAATAACTACGAACCCCGAGCCGTTGGTGGGAGTGCTGCCCAAGTCACCCTAAACCCTAAACCCTAAACCCTAAACCCTAAACCCTAAACAAGAACACCTGAGAGGTGGGCTCTGGTGCGGCGGTCTACGCAGGCCATTCAGGGTGGAGGGTTTAGGGTTTAGGGTTTAGGGTTTAGGGTTTAGGGTTTAGGGTTTAGGGTTTAGGGTTTAGGGTTCGTTTTTTTCAACCAAGGAGGGCTGTTCGAAGGTTGAAGGTATCACCAAGACCCTGAACCTTACACCCCAAGACCCAAACCCTGACCGCCAACCAGCACTGTCAAGTTCGTTTCGTTTCAGCTTGGGACCAACTGGGATTCTTCCATGTCAGTGTCTCTGTTGGTACGTTTTCTTGTTTGGGAAATCCTCTCATGAACGGTGCCTTAAGAGCCCCAAACCCCCTGTGTTGTAGGTAATGATAGATTAGAACTCTTCGGTAGCAGCCTACTTTAAGGCAAGTCTGGGCTCATCACAGGCACGTAGGGACCCTACTTTGTGTTTAGGGTTTTTTGGGTTTAGGCTTAGGGCTTAGGGTTTCGGAAGAAATTCAAAGAAGGGCCCGGGGCTAAACCCCGAACCGAGACACAGACAGTGCCACATCCTTGATGCCCTAAGCCCCAACCCCTTGAACCCTGAACCCTCCTTAGGGTTTAGGGTTTAGGGTTTAGGGTTTAGGGTTTAGGGTTTAGGGTTTAGGGTTTAGGGTTTAGGGGTTTCAAATCCAAAAACACTGCACCGCTTAAACAGTAACGCGATCAACCTTGCAAGCCTCCTGCCCTAGAGAAATCATAAGCCTGTTCCCTCTGCCTCGCCACCGCCACAAACACCCACAGTAGCAAAGATGCCTAAACCCCAGATAATGCCCTCATCCTTACAGCCAAAACACTAAACCCTAAACAAGCGAGCGTGAGAGTCGAACTCTCCAAACCCTGAACCCTAAACCCTAAACCCTAAAGTCCTTCCAGAGCATGGACGAGTGGCGCGCCAAGGACGGCCCCGCCATAGTTCGCAATCTTCTGGCGCGGCGGCAGATGGTCTTGTTGTTCAAGCCGACGTACGGGCGGCCGGTGCTGGTCACCAGCCCGTCCATTGGAGTCCGCCCGTATCCTCAATACATCGTGCCGTGGCAGTGCCTCAATGCAGACCTTCGCGACAAGCCGGTGAACCCTGACTCCCAAACCCTAAAACCCTAAACCCCAAACCCTAAACCCCGGACCCTAAAACCCAAGCCCTAAGCCCAAAACCTCAATTCTTGCTTAACCCTTAAGCCCAAACCCTAATCCCGAAACTCTACTGTAAACCCTAAATTCTTAATGCGGAAACCCTGAACCCCACAACCCAAACCCCCCCCCCCCCCAAAAAAAAAAAAAAAAAAAAAAAAAAACACCCAAGCCTTAAACCCCAAACCCTAAAACCCTGAACCCTAAACCCCAAACCTTAAATCCAAACCCTAAACCCTAAACCCCAAACCCTAAACCCTAAACCCCAAGCAGGCCTAGAGATGTCTTCCGCCGACCTCGCAGCAGCCGACGACAGCGTTGGAACCTCCCTGGAGCTTCAGGCGCCCGGTTTTTGGGGCAGGGAGCGGGTTTAGGGTTTAGGGTTTAGGGTTTGGGGTTTGGGGTTTAGGGTTTAGGGTTTCGGGTTTAGGGTTTGGGGGGCAAACCCCGGACCCTAAACCGCTAAAACAATGCTGTCAGGTCAGTGGCGGCTCGAGGGGGCCTGGGTCGTACTTCGCCCGCTCGTCCACGCAGGCCCGGGTTTAGGGTTTAGGGTTTAGGGTTTAGGGTTTAGGGTTTAGGGTTTAGGGTTTAGGGTTTAGGGTTTAGGGTTTAGGGTTTAGGGTTTAGGGTTTAGGGCTTAGCGGGCCAGCATCCATCGTGCTTGGAGTGTTCAGTGGCTGAGGGTTTAGGGTTCAGGGGTTGAGGGTTTAGTATTGAACATGGGTTTGGGTTGCAAGGGTGCAGGGGCTTCGGGTTTAAGGATTGTTGGGGCGCAAGGCTTTCTAGGCTTCAGGGGGCTTTGGTTGACACGCTTGACGCCTTCAAATTTCAGTTCGCCCGCGCACGCACCATATTCCATGCAGCCTGAACCCTAAACCCTAAACCCCAAACCGTGGATTTCTTAGAGTCGATGCGGCCTGGCAACGCTGTTTGTTTCTTCGGCGTGTGGCTTCGCAGCCGGAGACGTGGAGCATCACTTGGGGGTTTAGGGTTTAGGGTTTAGGATTTAGGGTTTAGGGTTTAGGGTTTAGGGTGGGCTCTCCAACTGGCCCCCTGGTCGTTTGGACATGGCCGGCGTCTCGTGCACGAGTCACGAGAGCTGCTGCGAAACTTTAGGTGCGACCAGCCAGACCCCATGGCAGGCGCGCGAAGCCTAGCCTAGCAAGACAGAATAAGCCTGCGAACCTGAAACTCCCTATTTAGGGAGTTTAGGGTTCAAAAGGGTCCCTGTCCCTGCCTGCGGTTCGGCCAGATATGCGGGAGCGAAAACAAAGCCCTGTTGAACTAGGTTAGGGAGTAAGGGTAATAGGGAACTCCCCCCAACCCGGGACCCGAAACCCTAAACCCTAAACCCTAAACCCTAAAGCCTAAAGCCTAAACCCTAAACCCTAAACCCAAACCCTAAACCCTAAACCCTAAACCAGCCGGGAACCGTTGAAACCCTTCACCTCTAAACTCCACAAACTTCCAAGGCGGCGCCGGCCAAGCCGAGAGAGATTTCGATGATTCTTGCACTTAACCTTGTGTTGAGGGTTTAGGGTTTAGGGTTTAGAGTTTAGGGTTTAGGGTTTAGGGTTTAGGGTACTTATGACCCCAACTATCACTGTACCTACAAGCCCCCTAAGTCCACTAAGTAGGTTATAAGTAGACTTATAATTGGGGTTAGAGAAGTACCCATGAACCTCCAAGAAGGGTCCATGTAGCTAAATGGGGAATACTTGGGCCTTAAAGTACCTCCTTTCTCGGGACTTTGGGGCCCAAGCACATGGGGTTTGGGGTTTGGGTCGTTGGGTGCATTCGCCTCCCCCCCACGCCCACTTAAAACCAAGTCACACCCAAGGGCAAACCTGTTTGCCATGTTTCCCATGTTTCCCTGTAAGAAGCCCGTCGCCCCCTCCCCCTCCCCCCCCTCCCCCCGCACCCTCCCCCAAGCCAAGACCCGAACCAGTGCCGACCGACAAGTTCCATGTTTAGGGGGCGGTGAATATCCGAAGGAATCCCGAAACCCTAAACCCAAACCTCTTTGGGGGGGGAGGGGGGAGGAATGAGCCGGGGCTTGGTGCGAAGTTTAGGGTTTACAGGTATTACAGCAGAGTTTGGGGATCTGAGTTGTGGATCTTCAGGAGATCTCGGCCACCAGTGCCGGGGCTTCCCTAGAAACACCAAAGCGATGTCAGGGGCTTCCAGGGGAGCCAAAGTCCCTTTTTTTGTTGGCTCTATGCAGCCTAAACCCTAAACCCTAAACCCTAAACCCTAAACCCTAAACCCTAAACCCTAAACCCTAAACCCTAAACCCTAAACCCTAAACCCTAAACCCTAAACCCTAAACCCTAAACCCTAAACCTGAACCCTAAACTCGAGGAGCATGAATCAGTCCAGTGCTCAGGTGGCGATTGCACCCTTGGGGCTTGGGGGGCCCCTAACCCTAGGCCTCAACTCTAAACCCAAGATATTTAATGACACAGAGATGATTTCAGCTTTGCGGTTTAGGGTTTAGGGTCTAGCCTAGGGTTTAGGGTTTAGCGTCATACCTGCAGAAGAAAGGAACAGCCGGAACAGCGTTATATTATCATCACATTCTTGTACAGTAAGATGGTATTGCCCGAGCTGAGCTGCACCTGCCCGAACAATCTGAGCATGAATCCAAAGCTCGAAAACCGTCTTACCTCCGCGAAGGCTGAGCACCTCAACCAGAATACGAAAAACACCAAAAAAAGACTTCAGTTTAGGGTTTAGGGTTTACGGTTTACGGGTTTACGGTTTAGGGCTAGAGTTTCAGCTAGGGCTTAGGGTGTAGGGCAGATCTGCATATTTGACGTCGAAGGGGCGTTTGGGCTTTCTAGGGCTTCCCGCTCAGGACTGTTCTGCCCAGCATGGGGTCACCGAGCCCCTTGTCTACCCAGCGCAGCTCCCTTAAGGTTTAGGGTTTAGGGTTGAGGGGAAACCCTATAAACTTTTATGTTTAAATCCGCCCTAAGAACCGTAAACCCTCTCCAAACCCTAAATCCTGTATAAACCCTAACGCCCTCGTACAGCAGGGTCGCTGGGGCTTTAGGGTTTAACAGGTCTGGGGAACCCTAACCGCAAGCCCTAAACCCTTAGCCCCTTCCTCAAACAGGCGGGTGACAAAAAGAACCCTAAACCCTCCCTAAACCCCTCCCTTAACCCTTAACCCTTAACCCTTAACCCTAAACCAAATGGCTACGAGCTGAGAGCGCACCAACCGGCTTTCTATCGGCACCTATCGGCGCTTTTACGCTCACATCCCCACACCCACAGCCTTCGCAAAGTCCGATGGCAACTGGCCGCGAGTTGGGATCGATCGCGCGACGATCCAGGGCACGCACAGGGCCGGCCCCCGCGCCCACTGCGGGCGGAGGGTTTAGGGTTTAGGGTTTAGGGTTTAGGAGCCCTCCGGTTTGACTCTATTGCCGACAAGCTGGTCAATGCAAACCAAGGCTTCCTCACCGCAGGCGCGGTCCCGTTGGACGTTTCTCGTCTGACTTTCGCGCAGAAGTTCTGGACCCCGCGCTAAGACCAAAGCAGCGACTACCCCCAATTAAGGGCGTCTTGTTTAGGGATTAGGGTTTAGGGTTTAGGGATTGGGGTTTAGGGTTTAGGGTTTAAGGTTTAGGGATTGGGGGGTTTAGGGTTTCCGGTTTAGGCTCTAGGGTTTGCGGTTTGAGGTGAAGCCTAAAGCTCTAAGCCCGCCCTTACACCCGCAAATCCCTACGAGCACCGCAAATTGTCATCCCTTCCAGACGGACTCCGAGGCAACGAAGCGAACTTATTCGGACTTATTCGGTTTTATTCGGTATGACTTGTTTGGCGCCTATTTCTGGAATGGTATTCCCAAACCCTATAAGCCCTACGAAGCTCAAGCTATAAACAAAAATGCCATCAGGCCACCTTCAATGCTAAACCCCAATTGCAAACAAGAATGATGCACTTAAACCCTAAACCCTAAATCGCTAAACCCTAAATTACTACCACCCTAAACCCCAAACCCCAAACCCCAAACCCTAAACCCTAAACCCTCTGAGGTCTCCGGAGCACACCCCGAGCGCGGGGGGAATCTGCGGAGTCAGATTTCGGAGTAGCCGAGGCACCAAGGGTTAGTCTAGGGTTAGTCTAGGGTTTAAGGCTTTTGGGTTTATAAGGTTTAGGGTTTAGGGTTCAGAGTAGCCTGGGCAATTACCCTGAAAAACGGGACAGATGCCAACAATAAGCACTACGAACCCTAAACCCTAACTTTAACCCCTAAACCCCAATCCCTAAACCTTAAACCCTAAACCCTACACCCTAAACCCCGAAGCCCTAAACCCTAAAGCCTAAAGCCCGAAGACCTAAGCCCTGGGTGTAAGGGGACACCCGGAGTTGAGGGCTCGGCGGTCTTCATCCCAAAGTAATCGAAACAGTGCTACATAGAGGGACCGATAACCCTAAACCCTAAACCCTAAACCCTAAACCCTAAACCCTAAACCCTAAACCCTAAACCCTAAACCCTAAACCCTAAACCGCACCGAAAAAAAAGTGCGAAGAAAGGAGTGCACCTTCGTAAAAGGTGTGGGTCCCTTTTTTGGAGGGTATCATATGTAGGCGACTCTTGGTAGGGTTGAGGGTTTAGGGCGACATGCTTTTGTGGCTCACAGTGACAAGGGCAAAACCAGGCTTAGCCGTCTATTGTGTTCTTAAGAGAGGGGGGTTCAAGGGGGGTAGGTACCTAGGGAACCTTAGGGAAGCTTAGGGAGCCTTAGGGAGTAGTAGGTGGTATTAGGGAACATTAGGTTGCATGCCCCCCTTGAACCCCCCGTATCCCTAAACCCTAAACCCCAAACCCTAAACCCCAAACCCTAAACCCTAAACCCTAAGCCCTAACCCCCCCAAAGAACCCTAGAAACCTTGGGGCTGCACTCCAGGTCACCTCCCCGTTCTAATCGGTCGAGAAGTTGGTCCACGTCTTACGAGTTGAGCGCAGGCGCAAGGGTGTAAGGTTTAGGGTTTAGGGTTTAGGGTTTAGGGTTTAGGGTTTAGGGTTTAGGGTTTAGGGTGAAAGTCACCGAAATTCCGGTTAGCCAGCAAGACTTTTGTGCGAGGGCATCGGCTTGCCTGGGCTGTTGATGAGACTGGAGTTGATGCTTTACAGACAAAACAGACAGCCCGACCAGTATTAGCCCGACCAGTATTGACGCGACGCACCCACATGGGTTTGCGTCCGAAGCCCAACCTTTGTGCATCTTTCCAAATCATTCAAGCAGCGCATGCTAAAACGCAAGCCCTAAGCCCTAGTCCGAGGAAAACGAGCGAGAACCCGAAGTGAGACGAGCAGTATCCCGGTCGTGAACTGAGCGCGCGGCTCCCACGACATCGTGGCTACCCTCTGCCTGTTGAAGCTGTAGCGTCCTGCTTCGCATGCTCTTCGGTTAGGGTGTAGTGTGTAGGGTGTAGGGTTTAGGGTGGGTTTTAGGGCCAGTACGGGTTGTCTAGGACCCAGAGTAGGCCAGTATTCCCATTATTTAGGGTTTGGGATCCTTTATAATTAAGCCCCTTGGGTCTAGTTTAGGGGTTATACAGCAGCTGGAGCAAGTTGGCACCCACAATGACCAATCTTCAAGCACTGCCACAGTGGTTGGTCACCCAAGACCCCCCTAAGGCCTTGACGGTCCCGAAATTATCGACCCCACCACATGTTTAGGGTTTGCCTTAAGAACCCAAAACCTTATTTTTGGAGGTAACCTAAGAATCCAACAAGGGACTTTATAAGAAGAACCTACCAAAAAGGGTAGGTTTTAGGTTCTTACAAGGGGCTTTATAAGAAGAGCCTACCAAAAAGGGAGGTTTTGGGTTCTGAAGGTAGGGTTTTAGGTGTCGCCGCGGTTACTCTCAAAACCCGAAACCCTTAACCCCAAACCCTAAACCCTAAACCCTAAACCCTAAACCCTAAACCCTAAACCCAGTTTGCAGCGCCGGTGCGGAGCTGAAGTGGTGCTGGTGCTCGAGACAGCGGACGGACGTCAGAGGTGAAGAAAAAGTGGCTATTCAGCCCCTTAACCCCCCTGTAGGCCCCAAAACCTTGAATTCTAGAGCCGGCACCCTAAGCCCTAAAACCTAAACCCGAAACCCTAAACCCTAAACCCTAAACCCCTGCCTTCAACTCGAAAACCCGATAGACACCCAAAACCTGAAACCCTCAAGCCCGAAACCCTACCCCCGAAGACCCGCTTTAGGCTTGGGATCTCCTACATCTCATCTCCCGACCGAGGTTTTTGCTTGCTGGGGTCGCTTCTCTCTCTCTCTCTCTCTTTCTCTCTTGCTCTCTTGCTCTCTTCCTCAACCCCAAACCCTAAACCTTACGCCCCAAGCCCTAAACCCGAAACCCGAAACCCGAAACCCTAAACCCTAAACCCTAGGCCTTCGCCCCGCGGCAGAGGTGGGCCCACGTTGCACGCGACCTGTGTCGCTGCGAGGGTGTCAGGCTTCGAGGAGGCGGTCCTTGGAGCCTCAAGGGTTTCAGGGGTTTAGGGTTTAGGGTTAGGGTTTAGGGTTTAGGGTTTAGGGTTTAGGGGTTTAGGGGTTTAGGGGTTTAGGGTTAGGGTTTAGGGTTTAGGGTTTAGGGTTAGGGTTTAGGGGTTTAAGGTTTAGGGTTTAGGGTTTAGAGGGCTGGATGCTAAAAGGGTATAGGGTTTGGGGGTTTAGGGGTTTAGGGTTAGGGTTTAGAGGACCCTGAATCCTAAACGTAGAAAGGCAGATTTGACAGACACCCCCAACCCCACACCTGGAGAGAGCAGCCCTAAACCCTAAACCACTAATTACAGACTTTTCAGGGTGCCCCGCCGCATCGCAGGACGCGGCGCATTGCGAGAGGCGCGGACGCTGTGTGCCGAAGCTGGCCGGCATGAGGGTTTAGGGTTTAGGGTTTAGGGCCCTTCATATGGTCCCTTACCTCCTTTAAACCTTTAAAGGGTTCTGAGGTAGGGGCCCGTGGGTTGTACAGGTTTTATAAAGGGTATATATTAGCCAGCCCTAAGCGACCGTGTAACTACCCGAAGGTGAAAATACCAGAAAGCCCGAGTGAAGGGTTTAGGGTTTAGGGTTTAGGGTTTAGGGTTTAGGGTTTAGGGTTTAGGGTTTAGGGTTTAGGGTTTAGGGTTTAGGGTTTAGGGTTTAGGGTTTGAACCCTCCTGACCGGTAGTTTAGGATTTAGGGGGGGGGGGGGGGATCGGAGTTGAAGAACCGGGCGCAGCTGCATGATGTTTGCCTGGTGGGAAATTGTGTGTTGAGGTCAAGATAAGCCATGACTGAAAGCCTAAACTGACAGTCACCCCTACTGGTACTGGGGGGTTGCAGTGCGTGGAAGCGCGAGTTATCTGTAAGCCTAGGCCATTTTTCGTGATAGGTCTTGGGGTTCTGCCTTACAGTAGGTGTGCCATCAGAGTAGACTGCACAAGGTCTTGTGGGCCAGACCCTGCATTATCGGTCCTGTTTCGGTACCCTGCGCAATGTGGTAGATTAGGGTCAGAGGTGGCCGATAATCTGTGATTTCGCGAAAGAACCCCCCCCCAAGAATAAAACACGTTCTTCTTTTTAAAAGGGCAATATCGGGATTTTCATTTTCCATTTTTTACTTTTGGGGGGGTTCTTAAGCGAATACTAGTACTGGACAGGCACAAAGATTTTGTGGCGGTCTTCCCAAAGTTTTCAGATCTAGTCTGGGGGTGGTTTAGAGGGTTTGGGGTTCTAGGGCTTCTTTCCCCTTGCGACAGCCCCCAACCCTGCAAGCCCCAAATGCTCGATTTTCTGAGGAGAACTTTCCTGATAATCGTGCTTCTCCGGTACATCTCGCCCTTTATTGGGACGTATATAGGCTGTGTCTTGCTCTCCCCCCCCCCCCCCCCTGGGGGTCAACGATAATAAGGGAGCCCTTACATAAACCCCCCAATGCAATAAGGTTCCCCTAATATCGTAAACCCTAACCCTAAACCCTAAACCCTAAACCCTAAACCCTAAACCCTAAACCCTAAACCCTAAACCCTAAACCCCCAAATAGTCAGCAAAAAAAAGACGCAGGACTGGGCACTGGCATGCCAAAGGAGGCGCCTAGTCGGCGACCAAGAAGCCGCGCGCAGGCCGCCGATTTCAAAGAATCCCAGTGGAAACCCCAAGGGTTTAGGGTTTAGGGTTTAGGGTTCAGGGTTTAGGGTTTAGGGTTTAAAGTGAGAAAGCATCCTAATGGGAACCCCAAACTGGGAACCTCAGGAATATAGTGGGGAAGTTAAGGAATCTTCTAAGAAAGACTCAACATACCTCTTGGGCATACCCTAAAGAGCAATTAAGGGGATATGGTAAAATCCTTCCGCAGATTCTCCTTTATTTAGGTTAAGGAGTATGGGTTTGGGATATATGTGGACCCGTCCTAAACCCTAAACCCTCAACCCTAAACCCTAAACCCTAGACCCTAAACCCTAAACCCTAAACCCTAAACCCTGCTATGTCCTTGGGGTTCCCCTGCTTGGGGTTTCCCACGAAAGTCCCTGTACTTATTGAAGGGCACTTCGCGGTTCGGCGTGGCAGCTTCAGGGTTTATAGGGTTAGGGTTTTGGGTTTAGGGTTTAGGGTTTTGGGTTTTGGGTTTTGGGTGTTGGGTTTTGGGTGCTGGCTTTCTGCATAAGCCCTAAACTCTTGAGGCAGGGCAAGCGCCTGGAAGCATGTATCTCATACTGGGGCTGCACTTGATCCAATATCCCCCCCCCCCGCTTTCGGGGCCCAATTCCTAAGCTTAAGCCCTTACCGCAAAGCCGTTTTAGTAAAAGAACCCCCCCCCCCCCCCCCCTGAAGCCCATCATTGCCCGAAAGCCGTTTTATTGAAACCCCAAAAAGCGCGACCCACATTCCTGCAATGTGGCATCGAGGGAGACCCTGAAGCCCTAAACCCTGAAACCCAGACAAGAACCTCCTAAACCCTAAGGCCTAAGAAGCGTTTTTCACGTCTCGATGCTCGAACAAGCATCCTCGCCCGCATTTCGCCAGCGTGAGAGTCGAAACCCTAAACCCTAAACCCTAGCAGCCCCTAAACCCCAAACCCCAAACCCCAAACCCTAAACCCTAAACCCTAAACCCTAAACCCTGAACCCTGAACCCTGAACCCTGAACCCTAAACCCCAAACCCCAAACCCTAAACCCCAACCCGTGGCAGGCCTTAAGAGCGAGGGCCGGCGCGGCAGCCAGCCCCTCTCTTCCGGAAGATGGGGGCCGACTGTTTGGGATGAGGTCGGCGTTTTGGGGTTTAGGGTTTAGGGTTTAGGGTTTAGGGTTTAGGGTTTAGGGTTTAGGGTTTAGGGTTCAAAGTTTAGGGAGGAAGGGCGGCCGACTGTTGGGATGGGGTCGAAATTTAGGGTTTGCAGGGCTTAGGGTTTATGGTGTGTCGAAGGGTCGTTATTGGGATGTTCCCCTTGTGCTAACAGTCCGTAATTGGGATTAGAGTACCCCCTAGTGTAATCCCTACTAAGGGCTGTTTATATAAGAGGGGGACATCCCGAGGTAGTTACGCGGTCCCTCAATATGGTCCCTTACCTTCTGTAAAGGGTTCTGAAGTATGGGCCCTTGGGTTTTATAGGGTATATACGGGGTATGTAACCCCATTCAAGGGCCCATTATCAGGGACCCCTAAACCCTAAACCCTAAACCCTAAACCCTAAACCCTAAACCCTAAACCCTAAACCCTAAACCCTAAACCCTAAACCCTAAACCCTAA
>CAJNDS010000390.1:120000-151059 GCA_905221605.1 Symbiodinium natans | reverse complement strand
GGGGGGGGGGGGGGGGGGGGGGGGGGGGGGGGGGGGGGGGGGGAGCCTTGCCCACTATATGACGCTAAATATATGACCTTGCCATGACCTTGCCCGCAAAATATATGCCCTTGCCCACTACATGTATGACCTTGCCCGCTCTATATATACATATCTATATATATATATATATAGCGGGCAAGGTCATACATTTAGTGGGCAAGGTCGCCATGTAGCGGGCAAGGACATGTATTTAGTGGGCAAGGTCATGGCCTTGCCAACTATTTATATGACCTTGCCCGCTAAATGTAGGACCTTGCCCGCAAAGTCATTCACATTTATCTTATATATGAAAGAGTGGTTTAGGGTTCAGGATTCAGGGTTTAGGGCTTAGGGTTGAGGGTCTTAAAACTCATGAGTAACTTAGGAATAAACAGGGTGCCCTTAATTGCCCTATGCATCAGCCACAGAGAAAACCGGGATCCACATGGTAATTTCCAGCGAAATGCGAACTATTGGTATTTTCCTGCGAAACCGCATGCTTGAATGTGCATCAAAAAATCCAGCGAAGAACCCAGCGGAATCCATGACAAAACCCAGCGAAACCTGTAAGAGAAACCCAGCGAAACATGAGGACAAACAGATTGGGTTCAGGTTTGGGGGGCGTCAAGGATTCACAGGTCTTCACAGGTCTTCACAGGTTTTCACAGGTTTTCACAGGTTTTCACAGGTTTTCACAGGACATTCAAAACTATTGAAAACCCAGCGACAGCCATTCAAAACCCAGCGAAGGGACATTGAAATCCCAGCTAGGAACCCATAGGACTCCATGGCATGAAGTTGTGGAATCGATGGAAACTTTCCAGCGCACAGGAAACTTTCCAGCGGAGCAGGTTCACATGGTAGTTTCCAGCGAAAGTGCTAGGTTTTTCCAGCGGACGATGGTTAGGGTGGCTTAAACAGGGGCTTAGACGGGAACCCAAACGCTAAAACAGGGAATATGGGACTACTCTGTATCCTGGAAATCCTACAACTTAAATTCTTGCAAGTATAAGCTCGAAATGCTAGACCCTACCCTCCCTCTAGCCCCAAAAACCCTAGGCCCTAAACCCCACACAACTCCAAGGCAAAAAAACACCATGGGCAACGGCTTGTAGAGAAATCCTACATCTGAATCCTTTTTCCCCCAACTCCTATACCCTACACCCTTCACCCTTTCGCTCTCCCAAAGCCCTAGGAAAGCCGTGGCGCAAAGAGGTGATGTACGCAAAAGTGTCGGTGCTCATGTAGAAGGATGTGTACACAAGTAGCCTCTCTGGGATGACGTCAACTAGGAAACTAAGGGCTTAGGCTTCAGCATTCAACTGCCTATTAGAGGAGTTCAGGAAGTACAGAAATGAGAAAATTCAGGAAATGAGGAAGTAAGGGTTTAAGGGTTTACCTCTTTTGGAGAAAGGCCACCTAAAATCTAAACCCTAAACCCTAAACCCTAAACCCTTTTGGGTCAAGGGTTTAAGGTTGAGGGTGGCATCTTGGGGTTCAGGGGTTTGAAGGGTCTTTAAGGGCTTCGGTGGGGGGTTGAGGACTTTAGGGCTTGAGCTTGGGATGTTGCCCCTTATACTAGCAGTCCTTAATAGGGTTTAGGGTTTAGGGTTTAGGGTTTAGGGGTACTGTAATCCCTATTAATTAAGGACTGTTAGTATAAGGGGGAACATCCCAAGCTTGAGGGCTTCATCTGAACCTTACGTACGCCACGCTCTGTACCTCTTTTGCTGCCGGGACTTTAGTTTGCGCTCGGGGGGCTTAGGGCTCCAGAAGCAGTAGAGTTCAATTAGAATCAATTTGGGGTTTTTGGTTGGGGTCAGGAGTTTCGTTGACTGCTTTAACTGTCTGTCCCTCTTTTGGAGCGGAGGGTTTTCCGAAAAAGACGAAGTACTCTATGAAGACAAAGCTCCTGGACTATTCGGGACTAGCAATCCCGATTGTTCACACTCCCCCCCACAACCCTAAACCCTAAACACGTCACTAAACCCTAAACCCTAAACCCTAAATCCTATACCCAAGGACAAATTCAAACTACTCTCGAAGGTAGGTGGAGTGGTGCGGAGCAGATCGGCACTGCAAATCTATCTAAACCTGAACCCTAACCTCCAATTCATTCAAAAAGCCTACAAACCCGAACTAACCCTAAGCCTGAATCCCAATAACACCCTGCAAGCCGACGCTCCGGAAACCCTACGCCCAGGAAGTGTAGTAGATTTGTTTTGAACTCCTATTTGGTGTTCAGTTCTTACATCTAGCCAAATTTAGCCCTCAACACTCAGCCCTATTTAGGTGTTGAGTTTATCGTCTAGGTTTCAGACCTGAGGGATTTGGAGCTTGGAATGTTTCTGTCCACATATCTAGGGTTTAAGGTTGCAGGGGTTGAGTTCAGCAGTCCTGAGGGTTTTGGAAAGGGTACGCCAGAGTCCCCAGCCGCAAATGAAGACCTCAAGGCCTGTGAAGACAAAGGTCTTTGGGTTTAGAAACCCTAAACCCTAAACCCTAAACCCTAAACCCTAAACCCTAAACCCTAAACCCTAAACCCTAAACCCTAAACCCTAAACCCTAAACAGGTGCCCAAGCCGCATGAGAGACAGCGGCCCCTCGATGATCCGCTCGCTTTGGCCCAAGCGCAGGAAGTCATCCGTACGAAGCCTAGGATTTGGGATTTACATAACCCTAGGGTTTAGGGTTTAGGGTTTAGGGTTTAGGGTTTAGGGTTTAGGGCTTAGGGTTTAGGGTTTAGGGTTTAGGGTTTAGGGTTTAGGCAAACCCTATATGACACCCGCAACACCGCAAAGCTACAAAGAGCAAAAAACAGGCCTAAACTCAACAACCCAAGCCCTAAACCCTAAACCCTAAACCCTAAGCCCTTCCTAGGCTGCCCAGCAACCTTGGACTGAAGAGGGTGCCCGTTTTGGCTTCAAGGGGTTTATAAAAGAACCTAAACCCTAAACCCTAAACCCTAAACCCTAAACCCTAAACCCTAAACCCTGAACCCTTTTGCAGAAAGGGGTTTAGGGCTCCGGCATGCTCGAGGTCCGTAGACCTGGAAGCCCCAACTCGACAACCTAAATCCTGCACACAAAGTCGTGTTTGGGTTTAGGGTTTAGGGTTTAGGGTTTAGGGTTTAGGGTTTAGGGTTTAGGGTTTAGGGTTTAGGGTTTAGGGTTTGGGGTTTGGGGTTTGGGGTTTGGGGTTTGGGGTTTGGGGTTTGGGGTTTGGGGTTTGGGGTTTGGGGTTTGGGGTTTGGGGTTTGGGGTTAGGGTACTTCCACACAAAATCCTCGAAGCTACTCAGGCAAACCTCAAGCCAAACCCCGAAACCCAAGCTGCAAAATTCCAAGCCCTAAACCCTGTAAACCCTAGCCCTAAACCTAAACCCTAAACCTTCAACCCTAAACCACGAGTGGCAGGTGACCCATACCGAAGCGACTCGTTGAGTGCCCGGTAGAGACGGCGCAGGCCCAATGTCCCTCGGGGGCGCAAACTTCTCAGGAAGCCCCAAGAGGACTTCGGGTTTAAGGCTTTAGGGTTTAGTGTTTAAGTTTCTTATCGGCTTCGGTTTTAGGAATTTAGTAGGAGTTTAGTGTTTAAGCTCCTTACCGGCTTCATTCAATTTTAGGAATTTAGTAGGAGGCTACGCGTTTACTTAAACCTTAAACCCTATAAGGAATGAGGATACTACTGGGAGGCATCCCCTTCTTTCCAAACTGAAGGCCTCCAATACCCTAACCACCCAAAAGCGACTTCTCCATGTTCTTACCGTTACTAGTGAGGATCTAGGGCGAAAGTTTTTCGTTCGGTGCTAGGGGTAAAGAACTTGGGGCAGGTGTTGGGCTTCAGGACGAAGGCTCAGAGCTCTTCACGGGCGGTGAGCAGCACGATGAAGCCTTGCACCCCAGCGAAGATGTAGTGGTAGTACTGCAAGTACTGCACGATGAGAAACCTGAACTAGGGACAACCTGTAACTAGGGTTTTTGGGCCAACGAACCATAAGTGAAACAAAACCAAATAGAAGCAAACAGATATAAATAAATAAATTATATATGTATATATATATATATATACTGTATATATATATACTGTGTATATATATATATATATTTATATATATATTTATTTATTTGTATCCCTTCAACAAGAGTCCGAAGAGGTGCAGGGTGTAAGCAGGGGGCGGGTGGGGCCCGGGCCGGTAGCGGTACCAGGCAACCTACCTGAAATTGAAAAGTCAGAAGTAGAATCGAGGGTTTAGGGTTTAGGGTTTAGGGTTTAGGGTTTAGGGTTTAGGGTTTAGGGTTTAGGGTTTAGGGTTAGGGGCCCCCGACCCGGCTCATTGAGGGTTGAGGTTTAGGGCTTCGGGCTTCGGGTGTTGTGCTCTCAGTTGGTTCTTTCGTAGAAGAACTTGAGTCTTGAGCTGTAGCCCTCTTATCTGCAGGTTGCATGCTAGCTTGTACACATTCGGCAAAGGCTCCAAAGCCACGACTTCACGACTGGATGTCTCTAAGCTAGACCCTAAGCCCCCAAACCCCAAACCCCTAAACCACTAAACCCCTAACCCCTAACCCATAACCCCTAAACCCTGAACCCCTCAACCCCTAAACCCTAACCCCTAAACCCTTAAACCCCTAAACCCCTAAACCCCTCAACCCCAAACCCTAAACCCTAAACCCCTAAGCCCTAAACCCTCAACCCTAAACCCCTGAGTCCTAAACCCTAAACCCTGGCCAAGTCGCATGTCGGAGCCGAAGTCGAGAATATACAGCCAGAACTCCCAGCGAAGCCTGTTTAGGGTTTAGGGTTTAGTGCTTTAGGGCTGAACGTGAGGGCAGATGCTAATATAGGCGCATGGACCGATTTGGGTAGACATGCATGATCAGACAAGCCGCAGGGTGCTTAACACTAAACCCTAAACCCTAAACCCTAAACCCTGAACCCTAAACCCTGAACCCTAAACCCTAAACCCTAAACCCTTGCTGACCAAGGCGCGATACACGCTCCCACCAGGTAGACTGGATTGTGCCGTGCAGCGTCAGCTCCTCCTTGAAAGGAGAGGTTTAGGGTTTAGGGTTTAGGGTTTAGGGTTTAGGGTTTAGGGTTTAGGGTTTAGGGTTTAGGGTTTGGGGTTTGGGGTTTGGGGTTTGGGGTTTGGGGTTTGGGGTTTGGGGTTAGGTTTTAGGGTTAGGTTTGAGGCTTTCGGATTCTGGTTTAGGGTCTAGGTTTCGGGCTTAAGATTTGGAGTCTTAGGCGTCAGTGTTCATCGTTCAGGGATCCGTTCTCTGTTCTCTCCCTTTTGAAAGGGCACCCGGATGAACGTCCATCGAAATCTATACCTGACCAAGTCATACTCGGACCCCTAAGCTTGTATCCCTAAGAGCTTCGCCTATGTAACCCTAAACCCTAAACCCAAAACCCTAAACCCTAACCCCTAAACCCTAACCCCCAACCCCCAACCCCTAAACCCTAAACCCTAAACCCTAAACCCTAAACCCTCCCCAGATCTTTAACAAGGGTGCCCACAAACCCAAGGCTACAACCTTACCGGGAGTCCCATGAGACCATGCGGGGGCCAGCAAGCCACGGTCTTGTGCCCCGGGCTTCCTTGACCTGCTCCCTAAACCCTAAACCCTAACCCTAAACCCTAAACCCTAAACCCTAAACCCTAAACCCTAAACCCTAAACCCTAAACCCTAAATTCCTAGCAACCCGAAACCCGAAAGGAAGTGGTGAGGACTCTCCTAAACTTACTTCTAAGCCCAAAACCCCAAACCCAAAACCCTTCTGGTAGGGTTTGTGGCTAAACTTCCGTAAGCCCTAAACCCTAAATTTTGGTACAGCAAACCCCAGAAAGTTGGAACATGGTTTGAGCTGGGCTTCCCCTTAGGGTACCATCTGGGGTATGGGATAAGGATGTTCCAACTTTTTGGGGTCCACTGTAGCAAGACCCAGGAGTAACCAAAGGAAAAAAAGGCATCCATTTCTTGCTTCTATGGGGATGATAAGGGAAACCCAACCCTAACAGAAGGCAGAAAAACAAAGGAAATAAGGGCCTACTCCGGGTCCTAGCCCTAAACCCTAAACCCTAAACCCTAAACTCTAAACCTTTGGGGCTTACGGACCTGAATCTGCTCCGCCAGGGCAACGATCTCTCCCTCTAGCTCCTCTCGCGCACGTCCGCAAGTCCGCGACAGTCGGGCTTGGGGGGTTATAAGGCTGCTTCGGGTTTAGGGTTTAGGGTTTAGGGTTTAGGGTTTAGGGTTTAGGGTTTAGGGTTTAGGGTTTAGGGTTTAGGGTTTAGGGTTTAGGGTTTGGGGTTTGGGGTTCGGGGTTTAGGATTTAGGGTTTAGGGTTGCCTAGGCTTCATTGAGGCCCTGAGGGTCCATGTACCTGTGTAGTCTATACTTCGGCCTTAAAGGGGTTCCCATATAGTAGCTTCAGGGCCCAAAAATACTGTAAATGGGTACATGGACACTTGGGGAGGTTTTTTTGAGGGTTGTTCAGGGCTGTTGAGAGCTTTAGGGTCCTTTTGGAGTTTTGTGAAGGCCGCTTTTTGGTTTAGGGTTTAGGGTTTAGGGTTTAGGGTTTAGGGTTTAGGGTTTAGGGTTTAGGGTTTAGGGTTTAGGGTTTAGGGTTTAGGGTTTAGCGTTTAGGGTTTAGGGTGCGTTGAAAGTTGAATGGGTGGGCAGACCCTGCAGTTTTGCAGGGGATTGTGGGCTTTGGGTTCAGGAACTGAAGGACTTGGGGTAAGGGGCGGTGGGGGGTGGGGGGTTGAGAGGTTTAGGGCTTAGGTGGTACAAGTTTGGGGTGTGGTTGTCTCGGGGTTCACGCATTAGGGCGATTAGATCCCCTAAACCCTAAACCCTATAAAGCCTAAATCTTGGCAAGCGGTCGTTCCAGAACCCTGCATCTTTTGTCTACTTTCGCGCTCGATCTGGTTTGGGGTTTAGGGTTTGGGGTTTAATTAGGGATTAAGGTTTAGGTTTAGGGTTTAAATATAGGGTTTAGGGTTTAGGGTTTAGCCTTTCGGCGCGCTTGACTGTTGGATACCGTCTTGGCTTCGGGTTCCGGAGTTCGGATCGTAGGATGTACCGGAAAGTCAGGGCTTAAACCCAACTGTGAGAACTGCAAAAAGGAAGCTTTCTCGTCTAGAACCAAGCTTGCAGAAGGTACATGAAAACCCCTATACCCTATTGGGGTGTATCGAGCCAAACCCCAAACCCCAAACCCCAGACCCCAGACCCCAAACCCCAAACCCTAAACCCTAAACCCTAAACCCCAAACCCTAAACCCTAAACCCTAAACCCTGATTTGGTAAGGACCCCAGGCAGTCCGCGTCGGCTGGAACTGACCATGGCTGGCCAATCCAGAACCACCAGAACCTTGTGTTGTGGAGGGATTAGGGTTTAGGGTTTAGGGTTTGGGGTTTAGGGTTCGGGATCAGGGTTTAGAGTCTCTCGGGTAGGGCAAGGCTTACGGTTTCTGGGGTTTCGGGTTGAGGAGGGAGTAACCCGCTTAAGAGAAGAACAGGGGCTTGGGGCAAAGGGTTCCTCAAGGAAAGGAGCATTTCTCCACCCCCGCCCCCCGCCCCCCTCCCTGTTGCAGGGAAGAACTTGGGGCGGACCAGAGACCCCTTGACACGAGATGTTGTTCTTAAGGAAGGATGAGGGAGGCCTGAAACGGAGGCAAGCTGCCTATGGAAACTTAGGAAAGCTCTTCGGGAGTAGTAGGATGTACTAGGGATTGCGTTAACACAGTTTCCGAATCAACTTGCCCAAAACCCATAACTTGCCTAAAGGCCTAAACCCTGGAGGTTTAGGGCTAGGGTTTAGGGCTTAACTAGGGTTTAGGGTTTAACTAGGGTTTAGGGTTTATCAAGAGGCTCGAAGCCCTCTGCGGAGCCGAAGGGCAGGTGGACAAAGATTGTCACGCCGGGGGCGACGGCGATCCTTGGCTCAATCACAAGGAACCCAGAGGGTTCCATCTGTTGTTTCGGGTTAGGGTTTAGGGTTTAGGGTTTAAGGTTTAGGGTTTAAGAAGTGTACACTTTCAGTTCAAAAGGGGACTATAGTATCCCAAAAAGTGTAAAGTGTACTCAATCAGCCTACTAAGCTATCTACAACTTGGGCAGTAAACCAAGACCACAACATACCACAACCAGCTTGATCTCTGGAATCTCCGAAGGCAGCCGGGAAGTCCTTTCTCCAAGTTTCTGATCCTAAACCCTAAACCCTAAACCCTAAACCCAAAATCTTAAATCCTAAACCCTAAACCCTAAACCCTCAACCCTAAACCAAACTTCGGCACAGCCTCTGCCATCTCCTGGAATGTCCTTTGGGCGCCTTGCCGGATTTCCCGAAGGCGCCAAGTCCGGTTCCCTCGATGGCCGACTTTTCCGCACCCGTGTTCGAAACGAGGCGCAGAAACAAGGGTTTAGGGTTTAGGGTTTAGGGTTTAGGGTTTAGCTATGGCAATTTCGCGAGAAAACAGAAGCACCTTCGGTATGAGCACAGTCAGGGCGGCTTCGAAGGTGGTATATCTTATGATTTTGCCAAAGCCGTGGATATCGTGCCGCCTTGCATCATGTTTTCATGCCTCGAGGAGAGACGCTCAAGCCCAAATTTGGGAATGACGAGGTGGAAAGCTTTCCAAAGCTAAGGTGAAAGGTGCCTTGTGTTCCCACCTATTCTCCCCAAAAGAGGTGGAAAACATGAAGGTGCCTCGCATTGTCGCTTTCGGCTTCTTTCAACTTTCGCCATTTCAGCTTTCCAGTTCGAGCCTTGAAGATCCTTTCAACGGTCGCAACGTTCAGCGTTCAGTCGGGCCCACCCTAAACCCCAAAACCCCAAAACCCCAAAATCCCGTGAACCCCCTAAACCCGAAACGCCCTAAACCCTACACCCCCCCTAGTCTATGCAGCCAAGACTCAGAGACAAGATCACGATCATCAGCCACGACCTACATGAAAAGCGCTCTCAGACTTCGGTCACTTGTGGTCCCCAGAGTTTAAGGTTTAGGGTTTAGGGGTACTTTTACCCCAATCATACGTCTACTTATAACCTTCCCTAAACCCTAAACCCTAAACCCAAATCACTGGGGGTATAAGTACCCTGAACCTCCAAGTAGGGCATAGGCCCCCTCGTGTCTCTCGTTGTAAAGTATAAAGGGCCCTGACTTGGGTCCTAAGAACCCTAAACCCTAAACCCTAAACCCTAAACCCTAAAAAGTTGTACATCCTTTAAAGTATACTTGCAGGATCGGGTGATTTAGGCCGCAACCGCGGTACTTCTTGGGGCTATCCTACTTCCAGCCTTTGAGGTTGGTGTTAGGGCCGAGGGGGTGTCTAAAATCCTAAACCCTAAACCCTAAACCCTAAACCCTAAACCCTAAACCCTAAACCCTAAACCCAGCCCAAAGCGCGCCAGAGTTGCAAAGAGTTGTAGCCGAACATGTCCGACTCGCGCATCCGAGTGAGTGTTGCCACACCAATCGTCACCGTACTACCTAGGGTCGAGGGAGGGGTTTAGGGTGTAGGGTTTAGGTTTTCGGGTTTATGGTTTAGGGTTAGGGTTGAGGGTTGAGGGTTTTAGGGTCTTTTACTCTGCTTTACTCTGCTGTCTAGATACGCATAATCCATGATTTAACCACGGTGAGTCACCGGCTCCTTCCGGAAAAACCTTAGGGTGACCAGCCCCTGTTTGACGGCTACAGTAAAAGGTTGCTGCCCCATGCGAATTAAAAGTAGGGCTAGCCCTAAACCCTAAACCCTAATCCCTGCACCCTAAACCCTAAACCCTAAGCCCTAAACCCGAAAGCTCTATAAACCCTAACCCCCCCCCCTAAAAAACAAAAAAAAAAAAAAAAAACCTTTCAACCCCAAACCAACTATGCTCAGTGAAGTCTCGCTGGAGAGGGCCACACACCGAACCCTGAACCCTTAACCCTAGACCCTACACCCGGAACCCTAAACCCGAAGCCCTAAACCCTAGAAGTATCCAAGGCGCAAAAGTTTTGCATCCAGAATGGCCGGCAAGGCCTAGGTTTAAGGTTTAGGGTTTAGGGTTTAGGGTTTAGGGTTTAGGGTTTAGGGTTTAGGGTTTAGGGTTTAGGGTTTTTGGCTTCGGGGTTCAGGGTTTAGGGTTTACGGACCCTAAATTAGGGTGCTCCCAGGGTTCAGGGTGCTCTCAGGGTTTAAGGATCTGGATACTGCAGGCCAGGATCCTACAAGGCAGCGGCTCTCCTCCCAAATGCGGCTTAGGGTTTAGGGTTTAGGGTCTTTAGGGTTTAGGGTTTAGGGTTTAGGGTTTAGGGTTTAGGGTTTCGGGTTTAGGGCTTCGGGTTAAGGGCAACAGGCACTGCAAATGCGGACCTAGGAGCATGCAGTTGCAGAACCAGTCGAGATCCAGCCTTTCGTCCTGCACAGCAGGGTTTAGGGTTTAGGGTTTAGGGTTTAGGGTTTAGGGTTTAGGGTTTAGGGTTTAGGGTTTAGGGTTTAGGGTTTAGGGTTTAGGGTTTAGGGTTTAGGGTTAAGGGTTTAGGGCAACTCACCACAGGGCAACCTCACCATGTCTTGCATTTCCTTGAGCAACGTTCCCTGCTTCCGGTTTTAATGCTCCACATAGCAGGGTTTAGGGTTTAGGGTTTAGGGTTTAGGGTTTAGGGTTTAGGGTTTAGGGTTTAGGGTTTAGGGTTTAGGGTTTAGGGTTTAGGGTTTAGGGTTTAGGGTTTAGGGTTCAGGTTTAGGCGCAGCACAAGATGCGAAACACGAAGGTCAGAGTGCACTGAGTGGCGCAAACCCAAACATCACGCCGAAACCCCTAGAGACTAGAAAGCCCGAAGGCCTTCTCCAACTCAACGCGCTCTTGGCTTCAAAGGCTTGTTATCCCTTCAAGACCACTACACACGAAAAGGCTTTAGGGTTTAGGGTTTAGGGTTTAGGGTTTAGGGTTTAGGGTTTGGGTTTAGGGGTGAAATTCTGAACTCCTTTTCGGCGTAGAGAACTTGTGCCGCCTTCGAGGCCCGCTATTGCAATGCATCTGCACTTGAGAACTCTGATATGCTTGGGCAGCAATACTACCTACAGTAGGACTTTGGGGTGGCCTACATGGACGTGAGAGCCCTAAAGACCAAACACCCTGAGCTGGAGCCCTAAACCCTAAACCCTAAACCCTAAACCCTAAACCCTAAACCCTAAACCCTGAACCCTGAACCCTGAACCCCACCCTAAACCTTTTATGTAGAGGAAACCTTCATATGAATAGCCTCTGATTCGCCCAGCCAATCCGGAAGCGTGTTGCGGCACTGTTGAAAATTACCTCAGAGAAGGCTAAGGCTAGGGTTTCGGTTTCAGGGCCCTAAACCCTATACCCTAAATCCTAAACCCTAAACCCTACACCCCCGCGGCTAAGCACTGATCTCAACTTAATTCCTATCCTACTGGTTTTGAGCAGGGAATGAGGGAGTTAGGTATTCCGGGGAAGACTATAGGGGTACCCATTCCCTCATTCCAGTTCAGGAGTAACGCACCGTAACCCCTAAAACCCTACCCCACTCCAAGTCTAGGGGGTTTCGAAGCACCTGCACTCTGAGGGTTTAGGGTTTAGGGTTTAGGGTTTAGGGTTTAGGGTTTAGGGTTTAGGGTTTAGGGTTTAGGGTTTAGGCTCCAAATGCTCGGGGGAGGTCTTGAGCCGCGACGCAGAGACTGGAAAATTGGACCAGCGCAGCACCGCGGCTTACCTCCTGACAGCTTCCGGGTTTCTAGGGTCTAGGGTTTAGGGTTTAGGGTTTAGGGTTTAGGGTACAAGGAGGGGCCCCTCCTAGTTATAAGTAGAGTTATAAGAGCCCTAAATTGGGTTCTAAGGAGCCTAACTTAGGTTATAAGTCCACAAATTATAGTATAGTACAGGGGCCCCTCCTTGTAGGGGCTTTATTGATTAGAACTGGGTTTTGGTATATTCATAAAGGGACCATATAAGGGAATACCAGTAGTAATCTTGGCTGCCCAGTAACCTAGGCTTAAAAAGGGTGCCCTTTTTGCTTAAAGGGGTTTATAAGGGAACCTAACCGAGTAATTATGTCGACCCCTACAGAAGGGTTACCAAGAGGTGTACGCAGGGCCAAAGACCCCAAACAATAACAAGGTCATGCTGGGCCCCGAAACTCCCAAAACAGATAAATAGGGTTTAGGGTTTAGGGTTCAGGGTTGAGGGTTTAGGGTCATGGGGTCTCCGGCCCTTAGGGCCTCAGGGCAAACTCCGGGTTTAGGAAACTGGGGGCTTGGGGGATAAGGCTTCGAGAAAAACACGTCCTCCAGTGCCCCAACCCCTTAAGCCCCCCCTTAGAGACCCCAGCATGTCTCCTAGGTCCTATGTCGCGAAAGCACGAGCGGACCGCGATGCTTGTACTTCAGTCAGTCAAAACTTAGCACAAGTCAGGGGACTCCGAATGTAGACCCCCAAATAGTAGGAGAGGATCCCCTTATAATGAGGACCCCAATAAGGTACCCCCAATTAGCACCAGTCTGCCGGCCCATACATCGGTATCGAGGATGGGGCCCATAGACTTCTATTTGCTTAAGAACCCCCCCCCCCCCCCACCAAAAAAAAAACAATACTCTTCCTAACAAGGGTAATACAGAGATGATAATCTTGTAAATTAGGTTTGTATATAAGCGAACAGCAGTAGACTTTCAAAGTGCAACTCCACTAGAGATTTTGTGATTGTGCTAGGTCTTCTGGTGGTGGTGTAGGCCCCACCCCAACAACCCGAGACCCAGAACCTTAAGATTGAACCCATGAACCTTAAGACTGAACCCATGAACCCATGAACCTCTTAGACTTCCCTAACCCCTGACACTTCAACCCACAACTCCACAGCCCAAACCGCAACAGAAACCCTAAAACCAAAACCTGCTCAAACTCCGGAACCCGTGAAACCTGCAGCTGAACCCCCTAACCCTGCCCACAGCCCTACACCCTGAACGGCGAAACCCCGCAAAGCACCTAATCCTCCACCCCCCCCCTCACCCCCAAACCAGGAAACCTAATCAGAATCCCCTGAGCGAAACCCTAAGCAACCCACCCAGTACCCAGAATACCGCAAGCCCTAAACCTTAAACCTTAAACGCTAAATCCTAAACCCTAATCCCTAAACCCTAAACCCTAAACCCTAAACCCTAAACCCTAAACCCTAAACCCTGAACCCTGAACCCTGAACCCTACACCGCACCGCGTCCTCGTCTGAGTCGCAGACGTCGGCCTCGACGCCCACCGTGCAAGGGGCCGATGTTGTCTGGGATGCAGGAAGGTTTCGGGTTTTAGGTTTTTAGGGGTTTTAGGGCTTTAGGGTTTTAGGGCTTTAGGGCTTTAGGGCTTTAGGGCTTTAGGGTTTTAGGATTTTAGGGGTTTTTAGGGCTTTAGGGCTTTAGGGTTTTAGGGGGTTTTAGGGTTTTTAGGGCTTTAGGGTTTTAGGTGTTAGGGTTGTAGGGTTTACCTAGGACCCGATTTACCTACAGTTGCCGGGTTATGCCTACTAAAATTGGGGGGGGGGGGGGGGGGGGGGGGGAGGGGACCCCAATTTACCTACAGTTGCCTCCGGTTATACCTACTAAATGTGGGGGTGGGGGGGGGGGGGGGGTTACTTACTACGAAACTGGAGGTAAATAGGGTCTCAGGGCGTTAGGGTTTTAGGGATTAGGGCTTCAGGAATTTAGGGGTTTAGGTTTTAAGGTTTTGAGGTTTCGGGCTTAGCTCCTAGGATTTAGGGTGTTCGGGCTTTCGGGTTGCTGGTTTTAGGTTTTGAGGTGCTGGGGGGCTTTCGGGCTTTTGTGTTTATAACACTAAACCCTAAACCCGAAACTCCTTTGTATGGGAGGGGATGAGGCCAGCAAACTGTAGCGTTGAGGGTTTATGGCAAGCTATTGAGGAGAGATGCCCAAGAAATCTGGAGCCAGGGGGTTAACCCTGCACCATGAGCCCTGAACCCTAAACCCTCTATGTCCTACAGCCCCTAAACCTCTAAATCCTGGCCCTAAACCCTAAACCCTAAACCCTAAACCCTAAACCCTAAACCCTAAACCCTAAACCCTAACCATAAACCCCAAACCCTAAACCTAAATCGCACCCAGAGGCCTAAACCCCAAAGACCCGAGCCCCAGAATGGTCCCTTAACACGGGCCCTCAACAGGGACCCGGGTTTAGGGTTTAGGGTTTAGGGTATATACCCTCTACAACAGAAAGGGGACAATAAAGACCATATTTTAAAGGACCGTACAACTACGCTTAGACGAACTGCGCTTCCCTAAACTCTTATGCCCGATGTGAGGCTTTAGGGCTTTGGGCTACCATGGTTATGAGTTTCTTAGGCCTAAAGAGATTTAATTCGGGATTTAGGGACTTCGGTTTTGAGGGTTTTAGGTGCAGAGAATCAGCTTAAATGGTCCTCCGCGAAGCCCACGGTCAAAGTCGGTGCCAAGCATCTACTGCCTCTACAGCGACGTGCCAGCTGTCGCAGACCTGCCTCGAAGTGTCTTATGTCAGGCGATTTGGCGGTTATTGTTTAAGGGTTTCGGGATCTTAGGGCTTTAGGGAGGGTGTTGGTTTAGGGGAGGTTTAGAGTTTCTTCGGGAGGCTTGGTCGTGGGGGGGGAAACCCGATAGGGATTGGATAGAAGCCTGGGCAAGAACCCAAAACCCCAGCTGGAACTGTGTTCATGGTACTTACAACCCAATTATAACTGTACTTACAAGCCATTTAAGTGCCCGAATATGGCTTTTTTTGGCTACACGTACAGCTATCATTGGGTTCTTAAGTGCATGAACCTCCAAGTAGTGACAAGGCCGGCGTCAGTCCCTAAGCCAGAAGGAAGTCAAGAACCAAGTCTCTCTCTCTCTCTCTCCCAAGCTTCCCAGGCAAGTTTGTCTTGCCTTTCAAGCGTGGGCCCCTAAAATTCAGGTCCCCACCCAGAACTCTAAACTATTCCAAGCCCTAAACCTGCTAAAGCAAACAAATACAATGTATATATATATATATATGTGTGTAAAATAAATAAATAAATACATAAATAAACAATATAAATAAATAAATAATTATATATATATATATATATATATATATGAGCAGCGGTCCACACCTCCCGTATGTCCCGACTGTCGCGTGGAATAGGGTCGGCCCCCTACTTGCAGGAGTTATCTATGAGAGTTGGGTATCGGTTTAGGGTCGGCCCCTATCGGTTCTCGTGCTAGAGCAGACTTGTCAATGTCATATGAGTGTAGGGTTTAGGGTTTGGGGTTTAGGCCCACAGCAGGGGGGACACCCCTTTCCTTTGTTGGGGTGGGTGGTTCCTCTGACAAGGCTTACGCAATCTTGGGGTATGAAAGGGTGGTCCCCCCAGTTTCGGTACGTTACTTGGAGGTTCTGGGCACTCATCAACTATATACTTGTAAGCCCCTGAGTTGTCCAGGTAGGATAAATATGTAGACGTTATACGCACCCATGAAGTCTAGGAGTTTCGGCTTTAGGGACTCAGGGTAAAGGGCTGGAGCTCGAATAAACTTCCCAGTCGCGTCAGGAGCGGCGCCATCGGCATCGAGATGTGAAAAGTTCCCTTGGCTCGTGCTTGAATGGCACATGCGGTATAGACGGCCCGTTCCCCCCAATGTCGTAGACATGTACAGGGTAAGGGAGAACACAATGTCACTATTTTGGGAGAAACAGGGTCCCCTAACGCTAAACCCCATCAATAAGAGCCTGGATCCTTTTGCCTGGCCTTTGGGTTAGCTAACACCTGATGCTCCAGCCTACGGATGCTTGTAACCTACAGCGCACCTGGCCCACCCGCCCACCCCCTCCCTCTCACACTTAGTTCATACAAGGAGGAGCCCCTTTACTATACTAACAATAACCTAAGTTAGGCTCCTTAGAACCCAATTTAGGGCTCTTATATCTCTACTTAGAACCAGGGGGGCCCCTCCTTAGGTCGCCCACATTGACAGAACACACACATGCACCGCACCGGTCCGGTTTAGCGGTCATGAAAAACCCGAAAACCCAACACCGAACACCCAAAACCCCACACCCCCATCCCTAAACCCTAAACCCTAAACCCTAAACCCAAAGCCCAACGAACAACCAAGGCCCAGTGGCCCAATCCGGCTCGTCCGTCTGGGCTACTTCGTACTGCGCACTCGCCGCGAGCCTCGCGAGTGAGGCCGCCTGGCTTGGCTCTTCGATATTCGGGTTGAGGGCTTAGGGTTTAGGATTTTGGGTTTAGGCTTTAGGGCTTAAGGGCTTTAGGTTTTAGGGTTCAGGGTCTAAGGGTTTAGGGTTTGCGGTTGAAGGGCTTTAGGTTTAGGGTTGAAGGGCTTTAGGGTTTCGGGGCTTTCGGGCTTGGGGTTTAGGGTGTTGGGTTCAGCGTCTCACGCCCAAGCATTCATTAGTCAAGCGCTCGGTATCGAAAAAATCCGTATATCTACCCACCCAGTCTTCGGACCCAGAATATTCGGAAACTAGTCTTCGTCCCTGAATCCACATAGCTTGAACCCTGATCCGAAAAAATAAAATAAAAACAGAACCTCCAAGCCTTCCACCCAGACCTCTGAAACCGAGTCTATCATGCATGGGGGCCCAACATACATTACAAGCCATAATTAGGGTTTAGGGTTTAGGGTTTAGGGTTGAGGGTTTAGGGTTAAGGTACAAGGGAGCTTCCTGGAAGCCCTGCTTGGAGGTTCATGGTACTTATTAACCAGTTTATAACCGTACCAAAACTGTACTTATAACCATACTGGGGAACTTAAGGGTCTTATAAGTGGGTTATAGGTACAGTTCCTTTTGGTTAATAAGTACCATGAACCTCCAAGTAGAGCCCCAAACTCATCCGCCAGCCTCTGCGACCAGCGTGTCGTTCGCAACGCCATCCGAGCAGCTGATTCCTTGGAACCGCGTCCGCCGAGGTTTAGGGTTTAGGGTTTAGGGTTTAGGGTTTGGGGTTTGGGGTTTAGGGTTTAGGGTTTAGGGTTTGGGGTTTGGGGTTTAGGGTTTAGGGTTTAGGGTTTGGGGTTTAGGGTTTAGGGTTTAGGGTTTAGGACTGCTGCGGTTTGTTTTGGCGCCAGGGCCTATGCTGCTCAATTGGCCATGCAATGGCCTGCCATGGGAAAGCGACGAGTACGGTCCCTAAACCCTAAACCCTAAACCCTAAACCCTAAACCCTAAACCCTAAACCCTAAACCCTAAACCCTAAACCCTAAACCCTAAACCCTAAACCCGCACAAATGCAAGAATCCCTGAAGCCTCCTTGGGGTCGGGGCATAGGGTTTCGGGCCTCGGGTCAGGGCATAGCCGCAGGGTCTGGGGCATAAGGTTGAGGGCACTAGGGTTTGGGCCCTAGCAGGGTTACGGATTGAGCGCTGAGCCCTAAGCCCTAAGACCTAAACCCTAAACCCTAAACCCCCTAACCCTACACCCTGCACCCTAAACCCTAAACCCCTAAACCCTAAACCCTAGGAAGACCTTCAGCCAGAGCCTCCCAGCTCTGCCATGGCATCCCGCACGAAGCCGCCCATCTGCAGCTGGCAGCGGGCGCTGATGTTACTTGCCACGCCACACCTTAGAAGGTGGGAGGGCAGGGTCCACTGACGCACACTCTAAACCCTAAACCCTAAACCCTAAACCCTAAACCCCGCCCCAGGGACCTGAGAGCCCTGCCAGTGGCCGGTGGAATTCTCGGACTCGCAGACTTGGACGGCCTCTTGGTCTAGGGACTTGAGGTTGGTGTTCAGGGTTTAGGGTTAGGGCTAGGGTTTAGGGTTTAGGGCTAGGGTTTAGGGTTTAGGGCTAGGCTTCAGGGCTTAGGGCGTAGGGCTTAGGGCTGGGGGTTAAGGGGGTTAGGGTTTAGGCCCCTTTGGGGGCTTGAGGAGCTTCGGGTTGGGGAAGTTGAAGGCTATGTATAGCCGAGACCGACCCCTAAAAAACGAGTAAACCTCAAGCCCCAAACCCCAAACCCTAAACCCTAAGAGCCCTAAACCCTAAACCCTAAACCCTAAACCCTAAACCCTAAACCCTAAACCCTAAACCCTAAACCCTAAACCCTAAGAGCCCCAATCTATATACTCCAAGATCTTCAGCTCCCCTCAAAGGGTGGTTTTGGGCCTGGGAGCCTTACAAACCCGACAGCCTTCGAGGGTTTAGGGTTTAGGGTCTAGGGCACGTCGGAGGCAGGTTTGGGGGGGGCTGTCAGAGAGTCGACTGGGACGATCGAAGGGCTCAAACTTTGGGGTTGAGAGTTTAGGGGTTATGGCTAACCCCCTAAACCCTAAACCCCAAACCCCAAACCCCAAACCCCAAACCCCAAACCCCAAACCCCAAACCCTCAACCCCAAGCTCAAGGATGTGTATGGCTTAGGCTCAGAGACTGTCGTTCAGGGCTTTGCTTTGTTGCTCAGGTTCCTTGGTGGTCCTTTGCGGTTAGGGTTTAGGGTTTAGGGTTTAGGGTTTAGGGTTTAGGGTTTAGGGCTGAAGGCTTAAGGCTTAAGGGGCTATGTCCCAAGATATTGTCCTTGGTTTAAGGTTTAGGGTTCTAGGTTTAGGGTTTAAGGTTTGAAGTTTAGCATTCAAGGTTTAGGGACTGATATCCCAAGGTATCATTCTTAAGGCTTAGGGAGCTATCTCCCCTGGGCGCTTCGTGTGTGTTGGCCCGGAACACGCCTCCCACCGGGCCCGGGCAAGTAGCGCGACCAGCGCAGTGCATTTTTAACCCAGCGTAGGGCGCTACTAACTCTAAACTCATCTCTCTGCGAAACAGGCGAACAGCATCTCTTTCGCATCCCAAGCGCCTCGTCTAACTCCGCTTCGGGGATGCCCGAAGAGAAGTAGCCGTAGTCCTTGGCTGAAGCCATGCTCCCCCACAAGGGGCTTAGGGCTTAGGGTTTAGGGTTTAGGGAACCCTAGACCCTAAACCCTAAACCCAAAACGAATTCAGACTTTGGCTTGGGGGGGGGGGGGGGGATTTGGTGTCGAAGGTGGTTTAAGACTCAGACTTGCCATAATTGGGTCGCAAGTGCCCATGAACCTCCAAGTACAAGCCCGACACGCCCTTTCAACCCAGAAACCCCAAGAGCTCTAAACCCTAAACCCTAAACCCTAAACCCTAAACCCTAAACCCTAAACCCTAAACCCTAAACCCCAGAGCCCGGAGCCCATTGAACGCTAGAAGCTCTAAGCCCCCTATGCACCAGTCTCGACCCAGTTTAGGCCATGATCTTAAGACCCTACTTGGAGGTTCATCGTACTTATAATCACCATTTTCGGGCACTTCAGGGGCTTATGAGTGTGTCATGAGTGCAGGTATGATTGGTTAATAGGTACCCTGAACCTCCATGTGTAGGCCCCGTATACACCCCAAAAACCCTGAACCCTACCCAAACCTTAAACCCTAAACCCTAAATCCTAAACCCTAAACTCGAACCCAACAACTCTGAATCCTATACATCCCTGTCGACTCTATAGGCCACGGCCACAAAAACGGGGCTGAGGACCCTAAACCCGAAACCCTAACCCCTAAGCCCTAAACCCGAAACCCTAAACCCTAAACTCTAAGCCCCAAACCCTACACCCTAAGAACCAAGCCCCAAACCCTACGCCCTAAGAACCAAACCCTAAGCCCTCAGCCCTGAGCCCTAAGCCCTAAGCCCTAAGCCCTAAACCCTGACCCTGTAGCTCCTGGTGCAAAGCCAAGGAACTGTGGACGTGTGCCCAGACTCGTGGTACACCTGCACTTGGGTACTTGGAAGTGCAAGGAGGGTTGGGTTAAAGCAAACCTTAACACCCTCAATAGGGTTTAGGGTTTAGGGTTTAGGGTTTCGGGGGTCCATATGTCTTGTACCCCCAAAAGGACACCCAATATATACACTCACCAATCTTAAAAAGGAACCTCATATACACTCACCCATAACAGTAATATAAACCCTGCTTCATGTCACTGTTCGTTACCATGCGTGCACCTCTACTGCCACCTATCTACCTCTGAAGCTTCGAGTGGCTAGACCCAGGAGTAACCTAGGAATAACAACTGCGCCCTTTTTGGTTTTAAAGGGGATTATAAGTCGGAACCCCAACCCTTAAACAAAGGAAATAAGGGCCTGCTTCGAGTCCTAGGTGGTTCTCCGGTAGGGATGTGAGGCTCGAGGGCTTCGGCTGGTTGTTTAAGGGTTTTGGGAATCAACGCGTCAGGGTTTTAAGGGTTTAGGAGTGGGATGTTCACCCGTATATTTGCAGTCCTTTGTAGGGTTATGGCAGGGGGGGGGGGGTACGATAATCCGTATTAAGGCCGGTTAGTATAAGGGGGAACATCTCAAGTTTAGGATTTACAGCGGTTCATTTTGGGCTTTCAGCGTTGTTGATACGGAGCCGCACGTTTTTTATTTAGAGAACTGCTGGGGTGCAGGGGTTTAGGGTTTAGGGTTTAGGGGGGTTAAGGTGCTTGAAGGGAAGTCCTACTCCACATGGCTGTTGTTTTAGGGTTTAGGGTTTAGGGCTTAGGGTTTAGGATTTAGGGTTTAGGGTTTAGAGAAAATCTTGAGCCACAGGGTGCAAGAAGAGTCCATGGAACACTTCGTCGAAGCAAACAGACAACTCTTCGTCCTACTTACCAGACGGTAAGTAGGACTGCTATGGAATTTAGGTACCCCAAGACCCTATTTAGTATGTTTTTTGGGTACCTACTTCCATAGTAGTGCTACAAATAGGGGCTAGGGAATGGATTCTGAAGCTTGGTGTGTGAGGCTCTAGACCCCTGAGCCCTAGAAAATCAAGACCTCGGAGCTGGACGAAGCCCTCCCTAAAGCACCAAAGCCTATGATATCCGCGGAAGCCTACACCCTAAACCCTAAACCCTAAACCCTAAACCCTAAACCCTAAACCCTAAACCCTGAACAGAACTGCTCCCGTAGGTGGCCGACCTGGCGAAAGTGGCAAGAATCGAACTGCTCGGCGGCCTGCTCGTTAAGAATGACCTGGGCCCTAAACCCTAAACCCTAAACCATAAAACCTAAAACCCCTAAAACCCCTAAAGCCCCTCAAACTCCTAAGACCCCTAACACCCCTAAAACCCCTAAGACCCCTAAAACAACTAAAACGCCTAAAACCCCCAAAAGCCCCTAAACCCCCTAAAACCCCAAAAACCCCTAAAAACCCCTAAAACAACCCCAAAACCCCTAAGACCCCTAAAACCCCTACACCTCATCAGGATGGGCTATACGAACCTAGAAACCCCTTAGAAGGGCCCTGTATAAACTGGTTTGTGGGAAGTATAGGGCCGAAGTACCAGGCCCATCCTGATGAACTAAACCCTAAACCCTAAACCCTAAACCCGAAACCCTAAACCCTAAACCTTCTGAATGGGGATGTCCCCCCCTTGCTTGAGGGTTCAGGGTACTTAATAACCCAATCATAACTGTACTGAATAACCCAATTACAGCCACATTAGGACACTTAAAGGGCTTGTAAGCAGGTTATAAGTACAGTGATGATTGGGTTATAATAACCAAGTATACTGCCAGTCCTTAATCGGGATTCTAATCAACTTTGGGGGCGGAAGGGCGACAGGCCTTGCTCAAAGAAAGCTACACCGCCCATCGGAAAGAAGGCCTAACAAACATGGCAGAACTAAGGGCTTCTCGGGTTTAGGGTTGGGATGTTCCCCCTGATACTACCAGCCCTTTATAGGGATTATAGTACACCCTATTGTCATCCCTACTAAGAACTGAGGGGTTCTAGTACACCCTATTGTTATCCCTACTAAGGGATGTTTGTAGAAGAGGGAACGCCCCCAACTTTATGAACCCTCAGCTTGGTGGACCTCAAGCCCTCGACCCCCAAAAACATCTTACAGCCCCGAGGCTGTAAACAACGAAAACCATTTGGGGGGCGGGGGCCATGACTCTTTCTTTTTCTTTTTTTTAAATCCGTATTGGGTTTAAGTATTCATATTAAACATGTAGCATGACTTTCAGAAATGACCCGGAAACCCTATAAGCTACGCCCTGACAGGCACCCAACCAAGTACTCGCGCGCAAGACGAGTGAAAGAGCTGTCCGAAATCAACTACTAGGCTGCACCATCGTGCAAAAAACAAAGTGCTAAGAGCCTTCTGAAATCGAACCCCCCCTAAACCCAAGAAGTATTGAATCTCCCAAGTAAGTTAAGAGTATTCTGAAATAGAACCCCCCTAAACCCTAAACCCTAAACCCCAAATCCGAAACCCCCCAAACCCAAGAAGCATAAAACATCCCAAGGGCCGGCCCAGTCTATCAGTCACAGCTTCTGTATGCATGGACGAACGGGCTGGAAAAGTCGCAAGACAGGAAGGACTGGAAGGGTTTAGGGTTCAGGGTTTAGGGATTGGGGTTTGGGGTTTAGGGTCTAGGGTCTGGGTTTAGGGTTTAGGGTTTAGGGTTTAGGGTTTAGGGTTTAGGGTTTAGGGTTTAGGGTTTAGGGTTTAGGGTTTAGGGTTTAGGGTTTAGGGTTTAGGGTTTAGGGTTTAGGGTTTAGGGTTTAGGGTTTGGGGTTTAGGCTTTAGGGTTTAGGCTTTAGGGTTTAGGGTTTAGGGTTTAGGCTTTGGGGTTAGGGTTTAGGGTTTATGATATAGCTTGGTGGTGGCGGGTTAGAATCCCACTTGGGATGTTCCCCCTTATACTAGCGGCCCGTACTTGGGATTCTAGTACCCCCTACTACAATCCCTAGTCTCAGGACTAATCCTGCACAGGCACTGGCCACAGAGACCAGAGGTTCATAGAGATGTACGTCGCGCAGCCGACTTGTATGGCAGCGGACACCTTGCTTGTGAGGGTTTAGGGTTTAGGGTTTAGGGTTTGGGGTTTGGGGTTTAGGGTTTAGGGCCTGTTTAGGGTTTAGGGTTTAGGGTTTAGGGTTTAAGGTTTAGGTTTCCTGAACATTAAAGCCTGAATCCAATAAACCTTCACACCCTAAACTAAACTCACCTAACAAGAAAGGAACCCTGTGCTAGGAAGGACTTGGGGTATTCAGAGCCCTGGCCGAAGAGGAATCTAGGGTGCAGGCTCTGCACCCTAAACCCTAAACCCTAAACCCTAAACCCTAAACCTTAAACCCTAAACCCTAAACCCTAAACCCTAAACACAAACCACCCTAAGCCCCGAGCGCTTTTCACCCCACT
Organism: Symbiodinium natans; assembly: GCA_905221605.1. Taxonomy (NCBI): domain Eukaryota; class Dinophyceae; order Suessiales; family Symbiodiniaceae; genus Symbiodinium; species Symbiodinium natans. The sequence continues at coordinate 127,855 of CAJNDS010000390.1, read as the reverse complement.
CGTCGCTACCCCACTAAACCTAACCCCTCACTGCCCTACTCCGCCAGGGGCGAAGAATCTCTGAAAGTCCTCGAAAACCTGTTGCCCTCCTTGGGCTTGTTTAAGGTGAGCCGCTAGACGCACGCCTCTGATTCCGCTAAAGCCCTTACAAAAGCGCATAAGCTCCCACAGAACATTGAAACTCCTCAAACAAACGAAAACCGCAACCGCCGCCACCCCAAAACCACTGCAAGCCCCGAAGCCGCACAAAAAAAACCTAAACCTAAAGCCTAAACCCTAAACCCTGAACCCTAAACCCTAAACCCTGAACCCTGAACCCTAAACCCTAAACCCTAAACCCTAAACCCTAAACCCCAACCGCCTAAAACCTCCGCAAAGCCACCTGACACCCTCAAACAACCACAAAGCCCCAAATCAACGAACCTCGACACCTCCCTAGACCCAGGAGTAACCGAGGAATAACAAGGGAACCCTTCGTGGTTTAAAAGGGCTTAGAAGAGAATAAAAAAGGGAACAAGGCCCTACTCTGGGTCCTAGCAACCCTAAAGAAACCCTCAACCTTAAACCCCAAACCCTCAACCCTAAACCCTAACCCCAAACCCTAAACCCTATAAACCCTAAACCCTGAACCCTAAACCCTAAACCCTAAACCCTAAACCCTAAACCCTAAGGGAACCGAGGACCAATGTTCACACAAGTTAAAAGGCCGAAAGGGCACCAGGTAGAAGCAGCCCGCCGGTTTGTGCCGACTTCCCAGACCCAGCTTTGAGTGGTTGCCTTAGGAGGTCTTGAGAGGATTTAGGGTTTAGGGTTTAGGGTTTAGGGTTTAGGGTTTAGGGTTTAGGGTTTAGGGTTTAGGGTTTAGGGTTTAGGGCTAGGACCCAGCTTTGGTTGCCTGAGGAGGTTTTCGCGAGAGGGCCTGTGGGCTTAGGATAGGGTTTAGAGGGTTTAGGGTTCAGGGTTCAGGGTTTAGCGGGGGAGGGCTTAGGGCTTAGAGGGGGTAACGGTTTTGGGGGGTTTAGGAGCTTGAAGAGCTTGAGTGAGGCTTCCCGTGACGTAGGGGTCTAGAGTTTTGGGACTTCGAGGTTTTGAGGACTTGCGGGTTTGGGGGTTTAGGGCTTCAGGGTTTAAAAGGGGGGGGGGGGGGGGCTCAACGGTTTAGCGGCTCAAGGGTCTAAACCCTACCAAACCCCAAACCCTTAAGGCTTATGGGGGTTGAATGCAGAGGGGTTGAGGATTGGCTTGCTTGGAGGGTGTACAGCCCAGGTGTGTTGGGTTTAAGGGCTAAGGGTTCTAAGCCCCCCCCCCAAACCCGAAAAGGGGCTCGGGTAGCTGGGGTTGCACGGTTGAGAGCTCGGAGCCCAGAGAATAGAGTGCTTAGGAGGTTGGGCTCAGGAAGCTTTGAGGTGTCTTAGAAAAAACAACACCACGACCCTACACCCCACACCATACACCCTTAACTCCAAGTCCTGACCGCTGAGCTCGAAAACTCTCTGCCCTGTACGAAAATCGTACCCCCAAATTCTCAGCCCTGGGTCCCGTGCCCATCCTGAACCCCTCATCCCCCCTACATCTTAAGCCCCTAAACGGCCCTAAACCCTACACAAACTCCGAAAGCCCCAACCCTGAAAAATGCCCCCCCCCCCCCCCCCCCCCCCCCCCCCCGCCCCCAAAAAAAAACCTAGACCCTGTACTGTACCACCCTGAACCATCATAACAAAAGTCGCTTCGAGGCGCTCGGGCGCAACAGATGAACCGGGCTCTGGATCACATCCTCAAGGGTTCCAGAATCGTTCCCCTGAGGGTGTACCCGAAACCCTAAACCCCAAACCCTAAACCCTAAACCCTAAACCCCGAACCCTGAACCCTGAACCCTGTAGACCCCCAAGGCAACCTTTATACAGGCACTATATGAATCCCAGAGCCCAGGGGTACAACCCTTAGGGCCTTAGAGGTTCAACCCTGGGAGAGTTAGGGTATTTAGGGCATTTAGGGCATTTAGGGTATTTAGGGTATTTAGGGTTTAGGGTATTTAGGGTATTTAGGGTATTTAGGGTATTTAGGGGATTTAGGGTATTTAGGGCATTTAGAACATTTAGGGTTTAGGGAACCTTTGAACTCCTGCGGCAAGCTGTTTTTGGGCTTTGCGAAGGTCGGAGGGTTGGCTGGGCTGGTCCTTCGCCTGGCGGAAAAGGGTCGGGTTAAGAGTTTTTAGGGCGTTTAGGGGTCTTTTAGGGTTTTCAGGGGTTTTAGAGTTTTTAGGGTCTTCAGGGTGTTTAGGGTTTTTTGGGGTTTTCAGGGGTTTTAGAGTTTTTGGGGTCTTCAGGGTGTTTAGGGTTTTTAGGTTCCCAGTACCGCTATTTTTCTAATTTGTGGCGGGGGCAAAAGAGGGCGGGGGGGGGGGGGGGGGGGGGGGGGGGGGGGGGGGGGAGGGGGCCAATGCCATTAAAGACCATACTGCCAATCAGATCCTCATATATGATGGCAACAGGCCCCCAGGTGCAGTTTTCAAGCGTCCACGGTTCCCAAAATCTATCCAGTTAGGGTGTAATAAGGGTTTAGGGTTGAGCCAAAGGCAAGCTGCAGGCGGCATGCTGCAAAGCATGAACTAAAGCCTGGAGACGTAGCACCGACAATATGATTACTCTCTAAGACAATACGAGGGCAAAGTGCAGTGGAAATTGACAAGATCGAACATAAGACGGGAAACGCACACGACAATGCCGACAGGTGCGGATACGAAGGGAGCAATTTCAGACGGAATGCGGATGAGGGCTTTGGGCTTAGGCCGGCAGAATTTCTACTTCCACAGAGCCCAGAGGGTGAATCCAGAAATGTGTTGGGGAAGGACTGGCTCCCTAAACCCTAAACCCTAAACCCAAAACCCTAAACCCTGGCATTTAGAAGCCCTAAACCAGCCGGGTTGCTAGCAGGCTCCATGCCCGGACGGAGCCAAGAATATACCTTCTTTGCCGGCTTGGGCTTTGTCTTAAGTGCCAAAACCCCCCAAACCCAAACAAGGCAAGACAACCCTGAACCCTAAACCCCAAAATCCAAAACCTCAAACCCAAAACCGTAAAACAAAACCCAAACAGCACTTGGCTGGCCCACTCAAGGTCAGGTCATGGCTGCAATTCAGGAGCCTACATCATCTTACTTACCAGCCCAGTAACCGTGTTTAGGGTTTAGGGATAATAGGGTTATAGGGTTATAGGGTTCAGGGTTTAGGGTTTGGGGTACCCGCTTGTTTTGGTTGGTTACTTTTCTAAGGGAACCCTGAAGCAAAAAAAACGTAAAGGGCACCGCTGGGCTACCAAGAAGATAACGGTTGGGATGTTCCCCCTACATACTAACAGGGATTATAGTACCACCCCCCACCCCGATTTTAATTTTGATAAGGACTGTTAGTATAAGGGGGAACGCTCAACAGATAAGGGTGCAAATTGGGGGTCGCGAAACAAACAAAAACCCCAAACCCTAAAACGCCAAGCCACAAGGGGGTTTCCGAAAATAGGGGGCACCCTTTTGGGGGTTCCATAATAAAGATTATACTATTTTGGGGTATATTACGGCTACCCCTATTTGGGGAAACCCCCATACAGCCCCAAAAAAAGCTCAAACCGTCAAACCGTCAAAGCCTAAACCCTAAACCCTAAACCCTAAACCCTAAACCCTAAACCCTAAACCCTAAACCCTACTGAAGGGTTGGGCCTTACAAGGTTTACATCCGGCCTTTAAGCCCAAGGAAAAGGCCTAAACCCTACACACCTCACTGCTCAGGGCCCCACGGAGTCCGCAACTTTAGGGCTTGAGGTTCAGGGTTTGGGGTTTAGAGGGTTTATAGGGTTTATAGGGTTTACAGGGTTTATAGGGTTTATAGGGTTTATAGGGTTTATAGGGTTTATAGGGTTTATAGGGTTTGTAGGGTTTGTAGGGTTTGTAGGGTTTGTAGGGTTTATAGGGTTTATAGGGTTTATAGGGTTTATAGGGTTTATAGGGTTTATAGGGTTTATAGGGTTTATAGGGTTTTATAGGGTTTATAGGGTTTATAGGGTTTATAGGGTTTATAGGGTTTATAGGGTTTATAGGGTTTATAGGGTTTATAGGGTTTATAGGGTTTATAGGGTTTAGGGGGTTTGGGTTTGGGTTTGGGTTTGGGTTTGGGTCCCTGAGACCCATCAGCGGTGAATTGCTCTGTGGGTTCGGGGTTTCGTGTCTACTCGAAAGTACCTCTTCAGCGCACAAGTAGTTGGCTACTCTCAGGGTTCATCATGGGTTGGTTTAGGGTTTAGGGTTTAGGGTTTAGGCTTTAGGGTTAGGGTTTAGGGTTTAGGGTTTAGGGTTTAGGGTTTAGGGTTTAGGGTTTAGGGTTTAGGGTTTAGGGTTTAGGGTTTAGGGTTTAGGGTTTAGGGGCGTTCCCCCTTAAGGTCGCACCCTTGGGTTTGGCGGCCCTGCTTTAAGATCCTCTGAGGGAGTACTTGGAGGTTCATGGTACTTACTAACCAATTATAAGTAGGGTTTAGGCTCCCCTTCCCTAAGGGTCCATGTACCTAGATAGGGCTTACTTGGGCCTTAAGTACCTCGTACATAGGGACTTTGGGGCCCAAGTACATCATACTTGAAGGTTCATGGTACTTACTAACCAATTATAACTGTACTTATAACCCTACTTATAATACCCCTCAAGGGCCTACTAGTAGTTTTTTTCCCGACCCCTTTAGTAAGTTTGGGGCTTGGGGCTTTGGGTTTCGGGCTTGGGGCTTCGGGTTCTGGGCTGAGGGTTTAGGGTTCATGGTACTTACTAACAAATTTGAACTGTACTTATAACCCTACTTATAATACCCCTCAAGGGCCTTATTGGGGTTATCCCAATTATAAGTAGGGTTATAAGCCCAGTTATAATTGGTTAGTAAGTACCATGAACCTCCAAGTATAAGGGCCATACTAGGAGTACATGAGGAGGACGTCTTGGGGGGTGCATCCTTCGGGGGTCCAAGTTCGACAACCCGAAACCCTAAACCCTAAACCCTAAAACCCTAAAACCTTGAAACCCCAAAACCCTAAAAACCCTTAAACCCTAAAACCCTAAAACCCTAAATCCCTAGATCCCAAAATCCCAAAATCCCAAAATCCCTAAAACCCCAAACCCTAAACTAAAAAAACCTAGACCCCAAACCCTAAACCCTAAACCCTAAACCGTAAAAGCACCGGGGAGTTTGCGGGGCCTGAGCTGCAAATAGTGACAATAGTGCGGACGGAGGAGCACAACCGCCACCAGAGCCACAGAAAAGTACCCCGAGCAGAAAAGGTGCCTTGGCTCTGGTTGAGGGCTTCAGGGTCGTAGGGTTGGGGTTTAGGGTTTAGGGTTTAGGGTTTAGGGATTAGGGTTTAGGGTTCAGGATTTATGGTTTAGGGTTTAGGGTTTAGGGTTCAGGCTTCAGGGTCTAGGGTTTAGGGGTTTAAGGTTTAGGGGTTAGGGCTTAAGGGGTTAGACCCAAGTTTTCAGGTTTACGGGTTACCCCACCACACCCTTTCAGGGATTGGCTCCCAAAGGGGGCCCTGATCTTAAAACAAGCGGTAGGGTTTAGGGTTTTTGGTTTAGGGTTTAGGGTTTTAGGGCTTTAGGGTTTTAGGGTTTTAGGGTTTTAGGGTTTTAGGGTTTTAGGGTTTTAGGGTTTTAGGGTTTTAGGGTTTTAGGGTTTTAGGGTTTTAGGGTTTTAGGGTTTAAATGTTTTAGGGTTTTAGGGTTTTAGGGTTTTAGGGTCTTAGGGTTTTGGGGTTTTGGGGTTTTGGGGTTTTGGGGTTTTAGGGTTTTAGGGTTTTAGGGTTTTGGGGTTTTAGGGTTTTGGGGTTTTAGGGTTTTGGGGTTTTAGGGTTTTGGGGTTTTGGGGTTTTAGGGTTTTAGGTGTAGGGGCGAGGAACACCAGCAGCAGCGTCGTGAAGGAAAAGAGCTCGGCCAGCGTGGACCTTGCGAAACTTGGTTCAGGGTTTAGGATTTAGGGTTTAGGGCTTGGGGTTTCGGATTCAAGGTTTAGGGTTTAAGGTCTAGGGGTTCCAAGCGGACCCTACACTTTCTAGATTTTTGGGGAATTTGGGGACGCGGTAGCTGATCTTCCCTTTGAATCGATGATTTAGGGTACCTAAGCCGCAACTTCTGTACTTAGAGCTAGAAAGCTCAGTTGGGATCATGCCCCCTCTGCTAACAGAGACGCAAGAGAAGGAGAGGGAGAGTGAGACGGAAGAGAGAGAGAGAGAGTGAGACAGAGAGAGAGAGAGGGAGAGTGAAAGAGAGAGCGAGAGACGATAGGCCTGTGCTCCGGCCATCTCGTTTCATGTAACTCCTCATCCCCGGAAACACGAACAGCCAAAAGGAACTAATGCAGAGGAATATCGGGGCCCCCAAGGTAATCATACTCTAGCAACCCCCCAAAACCCTACACCCTATACCCTCAACCCTAAACCCTGAATCCTAAACCCAAACCCCCCCCCTCTCTCCAATTCTTACGGCCCCTAAATTTAGCAGCCTTTTCATACAGCCTAGCATCAGGTGGACTCTTGAATTCTTGCTGGGGGGGCTGGGTTTAGGGAGGGGTTTATAGGGTTTAGGGTTTAGGGTTTATAAGGGTATAGGGTTTGGGGGGGGGGGGGGTTCTTGTAGGGAGAAGGAGGGGGGGGGGGGGGGGGGGGGGGGGGGGGGGGGGAAGATGACGCAGTGTGGCTAGACCCAAGAGTAACCGAGCAACCTAGGAAAAAAAGGGTACCCTTTTTGTCTTAGCGGGGCTTCTAAGGGAACCTAAACCCTGAAGAAAGGGAATAAGGGCCTGTGCGGGTAAACCCTGAACCCTGACCCCTGAACACTAAACCCTAAACCCTAAACCCTAAACCCTAAACCCTAAACCCTAAACCCTATAAAGGGATGATGCAGTGTAGTAGGCGTATCCTTCCGGCAAGCTGCAGCCACAGCAACCACGACTTCAATGGCCGTGCTTTCAGAATTCTTTCAGCCGCAAGGAGCCTCCACAGGAGGTTTAGGGCTTAGGGCTAGGGTTTAGGGTTTAGGGTTTAGGGTTTAGGGTTTAGGGTTTAGGGTTTAGGGTTTAGGGTTTAGGGTTTAGGGTTTAGGGTTTAGGGTTTAGGGTTTAGGGTTTAGGGTTTAGGGTTTAGGGTTTAGGGTTTAGGGCTTCGGGTTTCGGGTTTAGGGGTTTAGGGTTTAGGGGTTTAGGGTTTAGGGTTTTAGGCTTAGGGTTTAGGGTTTGGGGTTTAGGGTCTTCGGAACGGGCTTGTAGGGCGTATGGGGCCTATAAGGCTTGCAAAGCTTACAGGGCTCTTTTATGATATGGAGCTTCTGCGACTCTAGGGGCTTTCTGGCGCTGCTATGGCTGTAGGATTTGGGGTTTAGGGCTTAGGGTTTGGGGTTTAGGGGTTTAGGGTTTAGGGTTTAGGGTTTAGGGGTTTAAGGGTTTAGGGTTAAGGGTTTAGGGCTTGGGGTTTAGGGCTTGGGGTTTGGGGTTTAGGGTTTTGGGTGGGTGGACATGTTCATGGGCTTTCGGGGCAGTCTGACTGTTTGTTCTGCTGACGCCCGTCTTGGAATTGAGTTGAGGGTTCAGGGTTTAAGGGTTTTTAGGGTTACTGGCTTCGGGTTTACAGGGGTTAGGTCGCCCATGCAACCAGAAGAACCATTCGCTTCGGTTTGTTTGAAGGTTTAGGTGTAGTAAGGTTGCGTATACGCAAGGTATGTAACTCGACAGACGATATTCTCTAGCGACAAAATCCAAAGCCCGAACGGCCCGACAATAACTGCAGCCCTAAGCCCGAAGCCCGAAGTCCGAAGCCCTAAACCCTAAACCCTAAACTC
>CAJNDS010000390.1:47500-115000 GCA_905221605.1 Symbiodinium natans | reverse complement strand
TAGGCCTGCGGAGTCCTGTCATGCTGCTGGACACTAAGAAGGGTTAAGGGTTTAGGGTTTAGGGTTCAGGGTTTAGGGTTTAGGGTTTAGGGTTTGGGGTTAAGGGTTTAGGGTTTAGGGTTTGGGGTTTGGGGTTTGGGGTTTGGGGTTTGGGGTTTGGGGCTTAGGGTTTGGGGTTTGGGGTTTAAGGCGTAGGCTTGGGGTGTAGGGTTTAGGGCTTGGGGTTCAGGGCTTGGGGTTTAGGGTTTAGGCGGTTTAGGGCTTGGGGTTTAGGGCTTGGGTTTTAGGGTTTATGGAGCTCAGGGCTTAGGGTTTAGGGCTGGGGGTTTAAGGTTTAGGGCTTGGGGTTTAGGTTCCATGCAAGCCCTCGGCCCTGAACCCCTGTCGCGTGCAGGCCCGCCCAAACGCAGCCTACCTCAGCCCTTCTGGGTTTAGGGTTTAGGGTTTAGGGTTTAGTGTTTAGGCCTGCTGGGGGGGGGGGGGGGGGGGGGGGGGGCGCGGGGGTAAGACTTAATTAGGGTTTGGGGCTTTAGGGTATACCTTCAGAACCCAAAAAGCCCAAAGCCTTCCACCCAGACGTGAGATGCCGAAACCTTAAGCTAAAAAATCCTAGGGTTTGGGGTTTAGGGTTTAGGGCTGATTGCGAAAAAAGCGTTTAGGGTTTTGGGTTTAGGATTTAGGGCTAGGCCTGGATGTTGATCTGCTTCACGAAGTATCTCCGTCGGCGTGTTTCCGCCTCTGCAGGCTGCGGCTTGGAACCCAACGCCCACATTTTGGGGTGTTTGGCTTTACGGTTTCAAGATTCACCTATCAAAATGGTGCAAGTGTTGAGCCGGGTTGTACGAGAGCCTGGGCCTGTGAAAAAAAAGGTATGGTTAGTTAAGTTGAGGCACCCTTGTTGCTTTTTCACAGGGCGGTCAGAAGGTAGATGCTAAAACCCCAAACCGGCGACACACCCACATTTTGGGGTGTTTGGCTTCAGGCTTTAAGGATTGAGGCCTTTATGGTTTGGGGGGCTTGGGGAGCTTTTGGGTTCAATTAGGGTTTAGGGTTTAGGGTTTAGGGTTTCGGGTTTCGGGTTTAGGGTTTAGGGCTTCTGGGCAGCGGTGTGCTTTCGGGTTCGCATTGTGCTTTTTGGGGGGGCAGGGGATGCTTTGGCTGTTAGGCAAGTACGCGCTGCCAACCCTTTCAGCAAGAGTCCTACACAAGACCCTCTTCAAAAAAAAGAATAGGGATGAATAGGGACCATATGGGAATACTTTTGGTCGTTATTCCGACCCCTACAGGAGTGCGTGACCTTCATGGGGGTTTTGATGGTGGTTGGTTTGAGTGACTTGCTAGGCTGTAGGAAAGCAGCTTGCATCCCCAAACTTCAGTAGAAGCAGGATCTCGACTGCCTTGAGTGAAGGGCCAGCGGTTGAGGAACCCTAAGGTTTAGGGTTTAGGGTTTAGGGTTTAGGGTTTAGGGTTTAGGGTTTAGGGTTTAGGGTTTAGGGTTTAGGGTTTAGGGTTTAGGGTTCAGGGTTTCGGGCTTCGGCACTAAACCCAAACCTTGCTTGAAGGTCTAGGGTTTAGGGAAACCCCAAACCCTACATGAACCCCTGACCGCCGGCTTCTGCAGGGTTCGAGGGCGAACGCGGGGCCTCTCACTTCAGCCCGGTGCGAGCTGTCTAGGGCCCCAAAAAAGCACATAAGCAAAAACTAGGATAGGGATATCCCATATGAACCCCCTTATTAATGAAGCCCAAGAAGGGATATCCCTATAAAACGCTTATGCTTACCTCCTTTTTGGGTCCCTGACTGTCGCTGTCCTGCGCCACGTAGGTTGAACGGTGCCGTTGAGTTGCTTCACGAGCGTATGTGGGGGGTTTCCGAAAATGGGGGGGGGGGGGGGGGGGGAGGGTCCCCTTTTTGGGGGCTCCCTTTTACGGGGATTCTATTGTATTTGGGGTATAGCTTGTATTTTGGGAAATACCAATGCTGGAACGCAAGCCCTAAACTCTAAACCCTGAACCCTAAAGCCTAAACCCTAAACCGTAAACCCTAAACCCTAAACCCTAAACCCTAAACCCCGGAGTCAGGCAAGGCCTCGCAGTACTGCCAGGAACACTCGTTCGTAAAGTTGAACCACAGCTCCAGCTTCGCCTCTTTGGGGACTCTAACTTGGACCCTTGAGGTTTAGGGTTTAGGGTTTAGGGTTTAGGGTTTTAAGGCTTATAGGTTTGGGGTTTAGGGTTTAGGGTTTAGGGATCAGGGTTAAGGGTTTAGGGTTTAGGGTTTGGGTTTAGGGTTTAGGGTTTAGGGTTTAGGGTTTAGGGTTTAGGGTTTAGGGTTTAGGGTTTAGGGTTTAGGGTTTAGGGGGGTTTAGGGTTTAGGGTTTAGGGTTTAGGGTTTGGGTTTAGGGTTTAGGGTTTAGGGTTTAGGGTTTAGGGTTTAGGGTTTAGGGTTTAGGGTTTAGGGTTTTGGCTTTAGGGTTTAGGGTTTTAGGGTTTAGGGTTTAGGGTTTAGAGCTAATGGATACGGTTTAGGGTGTTAAGCGTTGATGGATAGGGTTTCGCGCTTTAAGGGTTCCGGTGGCCCAAAGTAGATGAACGCTTAGACTTAAGTTTAGGGCTCAGGTGTCTTGGGCGAGGTGGCAAGGTTTCGGGAATGAACCCTAAACCATAAACCCTAAACCCTAAACCCTAAACCCTAAACCCGAAACCCTAAACCCTAAAACCCTAAACCCTAAACCCTAAACCCTAAACCCTAGACCCTAAAGTTGGTTGTGAGTACCGTTGATTCCCTCCCCAAGAGCTCCCTGAGCCCTATGAGCCCTGAAGCCTCCAACACCTAAACACCCCCTGTACAAACCCTAAACCCTAAACCCTAAACCCTAAACCCTAAACCGTGAAGCTAGGGATACCTTGTTGGGGTCCTCACGAATAAAGGGATCCTATGATTTTTGGGTCTATACTGTCCCTTCTTCTCTCGTAAACCATAAAACATAAACCCTAAACCCCAAAAAACCCTGATCCCTAAAATTTCTAAACCCTAAACCCTGAACCCTGATCCGTAAACCCTGACCCCTTAGCCCTAAGCCCCCACATGGGCTGGAGATGTGCACCTCGGGCACAGCCGACATCAGCGCGTTGAGGTCGTAGGCACAGAGCCGCGAGAGGAAGACGGGATCCTCTTGGGCATAAGGTTTAGGACCCTCTTTCAGGGTTTAGGGTTTAGGGTTTAGGGTTTAGGATTTAGGGTTTAGGGTTAGGGTTTAGGGTTTAGGGTTTAGGGTGTAGGGTTTAGGGTTTAGGGTTTAGGGTTTAGGGTTTAGGGTTTAGGGTTTAGCCCGAAGGATCCTCTTGGGCATACGTACGGTTTAAGACCGTGCCTTCAGGTTTTAGGGCTTAATTCAGGGCTTCAGGTTTAGGGCATAAGGTTTAGGGTTTGGGGATTCGGGTTCAAGGTTTAGGGCTTGGGGTTTGGGACCTCCCAAACAGCTGAAGCCCCAAACAGAACCCAAACCAAAACCTCAAAAACCTAAACCCCAGCCCACCCTAAACCCAAAAAACCCTAAACCCTAAGCCCTAAACCTCAAAATCCGAAACCCTATGGTGCATTTCAAAAAGGCGGGCATCGGCGCGTCAGGTAGTTGTCGGAAACAGAACGCAAACCATTCCCAAACCTCACGCAAAAAAAAAATGTCGAAACCCTGTGTCTAGGGCTTAGGGATTTAGGGATTTAAGGATTTAGGGTTAGGGTTTAGGGTTTAGGGTTTAGGGTTTAGGGTTTAGGGTCCTAAGCCCTAAACCCCGAAGCCTATGAATGATGGGCTGATCAGGGTTCTGAGACCGCCTTTGGTACCCTACACTACAGTTACAAGCTCATGTGACCCCGCGTAAACCCCCAAATCCTTACTGGCCCAAAACCCAAGGAAGTAAAAGTTGAAACTTTCAGAATAAACTACCTTATAAGAAGCCCAAAAGTTGAAAAGTTGGGTTTTGAGCCAGTAAGAATCCTAAAAACCGAATCAGTTCCTCCATCAAAGCTCGAGCCGATAAAGGCCTTGCAGCCTTGTAGCAAGCCCTGAATGCCAAACGCACAGCTGGGATTGTTCTACAGAAGGGTCCCTTGTCCAGGCGCAGGACCTCAACCCTCATTCCTCAACCCTAAAGCCCAAAACCTAAGCCCCAACCCTCAACCCTAAACCCCAAACGTTAAGCCCTAAACCCTCAACCCTCAATCCCCACCCACTGCACAGGGCGTCCCCGTACTCCGTGCAGCAGTGGAAGGCAGCGACCTCGCAGGTTCTGGTATGGGGGAGACTGAAGGTTCAGGTTTGGGAGGAGTCTATACATGAAATTGGTGTAAGTATGTATATATATATATATACATGTAGAAATATATAGATAGTTTACATATGAAATTAAAAATAAGCAGATACATGTACATATGGTATTATGGTCATATAGGGTAGTAGGTCTCAGTGTCCCTTCCGGTGAATTGGGCTTGGAGCTTGGGGTTTAAGGGTGTTGGACCCCAAGACCCAGAACGCTAAAACCCAATCCCCTAAACCCAACACCCTGAGACCCAACCCCCAGTTTAGGGTTTTGGGTTAGGGTTTAAGGTTTAGGGTTTAGGGTTAGAGTTTAGGGTTTAGGGTTCAGGTATGTTCAGGTAGAGGGCTTTGATTGCTATGGCACGTCCTGGCAGAACACACCCACCCCCCTAAGAATGCTTAACCCTTAAAAAATTCTGAACATGCTGGGAAAACACACTACCTACCCCTAAGAAAGCTTAACCCTCAAAAACATCTGAACATGCTGGGAAAACACTGAACCCAAGCTTCCAAGACTGGAGATTACAACAAGTGCAAAAACTGAATTCTTCAGACCTCCGGGTCGAGGAGTTGGGTTTTTCGGGCTAAACCCTAAACCCTAAACCCTAAACCCTAAACCCTAAACCCTAAACCCTAAACCCTAAACCCTAAACGGCCTCTGGTTTTATAGTCCTGGGCTGCTGGGCATGGATGGGTCAGGGTCTCTTGCGGTTTAGGGTCTTATAGGGTTTTCTTGATTCTAGGGCTCCAGGGATTATCGCGGTTTGGGGCTTGTGGGGTCTATAGGGTTTGTAGGCGATAGACAGAGAGTGCTCACGTCGGTGGTACAGCATGCAGGCATTCTTCGCCGAGTTGATCTCGCTCATGAGCGGTCTCTCTGAGGTGGCGCCGCCGGCGAGAAACCGCACCCCACCGTCAGTTGCACGTAGTATAGGTGTTGGCATAGCCGCGCACCGCGCACAGCCCTTGCAAACGAGCTCTTGCAACGTCTCAAGGTTTCCGGTCACGATCGACGCCAAATTCTTAGTCGCCTTCAGCCGAATTCCTAGCTTGAACCCTAAACCCTAGGATTGTTCCAGCTCAAACTGGTGGCCGCCGGCTGTGTTGGGGTTTAGGGTGTCTGCAGCAACTATGATCAGCTTGTCATCTGAGTTTGTCTCCTAGCAAGATCTCTGCTATCGTGGACCCTAAACCCTAAACCAAAACCCTAGGTTCCTATTGCAACACGAAGCACCCCCCCCCCCCCCCAAAAAAAAAAAAAAAAAAGACTTGAAGAGTCTGCCTCAGTATCGATTCCACTGCTCCCTAGCCGGTTCAGGATTAGGGGCTTAGGGGCTCAGGGGTGTAGGGGGCTTAAAGAGTTTAGGGGTTAGGGTTTAGGGCTTGGGCATTTAAGGGGTTTAGGGTTTAGGGTTTAGGGTTTAGGGTTTAGGGTTTAGGTCCCTTAAACCGAAAGAATCGGCAGCAAATGGTCACCGGGTGCGGGGTTACTTGTCCAGATGCCACTGGCTGATCTGTTTGCACTTGGTCACTCGTTTTCTGGATTACAGCTACGACTAAACCCTAAACCCTAAAACCCAAAAGCCCTAAACCAAAACTCCAGACCTTCAAGTCACCATCAGTGGTGTTTGTACGGCATCGAGGCTTCGTGGGCAGGGTTTGGGTTTTGGGGTCTGGGGACATGACTGATTTTTGGAAAGTTTTTCGCAACAAGGGGAAGGGGGCTAGGCTTTAGGGATACCCTAAACCCTAAACCCTCAACCCTAAACCATAAAGTAGGGTTTAGGTTTAGGCGGGAATTCAGCTCTTGGGACTTGCTGGGCGAGGCTGGGGGACACATGGGATTGTAAGCCCTTACAAACACCAAATCGCAAACCGCCCTAAACCCCAAACTAACCCCTAAACCCTAAACCCTAAACCCTAAAGCCCTACAAATCCTCATCCACCCCCATGAGAGCTTGGCAAAGAAAGCGTGGATGGCACTCAGCTCCTGAGGCCAAGCCCCCAGATTGCCCGGCCGGCTCCCCAATAGTTGCCCTAAACCCTAAACCCTAAACCCTAAACCCCAAACCCCAAAACCCAAACCCTGAGCTCAACGAAAAAGGTTTAGGGGTGTTTGGGGTTTAGGGTTTAGATGGGCTTCGCAAAAACGTTTTGACTGAACCCTAAACCCTAAACCCTATAAACCCTAAACCCTAAACCCTAAACCCTATATCCCTAAACCCCTAGCTCCCAACTTAAGGGACACAAGGAGGGACCCCTAGAAGGGACCCTTAAGCTTATACATAGCCCCTATATACCTAAGTAGGCCCCAAGCAAGCCCTAAATAACTCCTACGGTCCCTTACAAGGGCCTCTCCTTTAGTCCCTTGACCAACACTGAACTGAACCCTAAACCCTAAACCCGAAACCCTAAACCCTAAACCCTAAACCCTTGAACCCCCTCGAATCAACCCTTGGCGGCTCCTCGTCAGTGAGGTCAGCGGGGGCCTCAAGCGGAAACCCTGCACGCCAAACCCTAAACCCTAAACCCTAAACCCTAAACCCTAAACCCTAAACCCTAAACCCTAAACCCTAAACCCTAAACCCTAAACTCGGCGGAGGCCAAGGAGAACGAACTCCCATGCCAAAAGGAGTTCTGAAAGCCCCCAGGATGCCCACATGGGTTTGGGGTTTGGGGTTTGGGGTTTAGGGTTTAGGGTTTGGGGTTTGGGGTTTAGGGCTTTAGGGGCTTAGAATTAGGGAGCTTTCGGGCTATTGGGGTCTGGGGCATTGGGGTTTGGGATTTGTGCTTTCTTGGACGGAGGGGGGGGGGGGGGTCTGGAATGACGCGGGTACACTTTCGCTTGCAATTGGGGTTTAGGGATCAAATGCAGAACTCGACAAAAACCCTAAACCCTAAACCCTAAACCCTAAACCCTAAACCCTAAACCCTAAACCCTAAACCCTAAACCCTAAACCCTAATTAAAACCTGTGTCACATGCAAAGCTGCATGCAGATATTGGAAAACCGAAGCTGCAGCCAGTACGCTGCAACAGGTTTAGGGTTTAGGGTTTAGGGTTTAGGGTTTAGGGTTTAGGGTTTAGGGTTTAGGGTTGCGCTGCATCTGACCTCTGCTGGATACCGTGTGCCCCAGCAGGCAAATGGCAGTGCAGCAATATGTGCACAACGCCTTCAAGCAGTTCGCCAGGTGACTGGCGAGGACACAGCTTCAGACCTATCGATCCTTTTGTGTGCAGACTCATCACCGGAGTCAGCAACCAAGCGTTCATGTAATGTCTCATCATGATTCAAACGAAAACGCGCAAAACGACAACCTTAGGACAAAGCTAAAAGCAGATCTTGGGTAACCGAAGCTTTATTCCAAGCTCCAGCCAGTACGCTGCAACAACAGTGTTGCACTGCATCTGACCTGCTGGATACCGTGTGCGACAGTAAGCAAATGGCAGCCCAACAATCAAATCTTCAAGCAGTTCGCCAGGTAACTAGCGAGGACACAGCTTCAGACCTATCGATCCTTCTGTGTGCAGACTCATCACAGGAGTCAGCAACCAAGCGTTCATTTCACATCTCATCCTGATGCAGTACTCCTTACGAGGGGCCTTCACCCACGAGTGCCGACATGCACAGATTCAGACCTATCGATCCTTTGTGTGCAGACTCATCACAGGAGTCAGCAACCAAGCGTTCATGTAATGTCTCATCATGATTCAGATGAAAACGCGCAAAACGCCAACCTTAGGACAAAGCTAAAAGCAGATGTTGGATAACCGAAGCTTAATTCCAGGCTCCAGCCAGTACGCTGCAACAACAGTGTTGCACTGCATCTGACCTGCTGGATACCATGTGCCCCAGTAGGCAAATGGCAGGGCACAAATCTGTGTACAACCACTTGAAGCAGTTCGCCCGGTGACACAGTTTCAAACGGCTCAGACCTATCGATCCTTTTGTGTGCAGACTCATCACAGGAGTCAGCAACCAAGCGTTCATTTCACATCTCATCCTGATGCCGTACTCCTTACGAGGGGCCATCACCCACGTGTGCCGACATGCACAGATTCAGACCTATCGATCCTTTGTGTGCAGACTCATCACAGGAGTCAGCAACCAAGCGTTCATGTAATGTCTCATCATGATTCAGATGAAAACGCGCAAAACGCCAACCTTAGGACAAAGCTAAAAGCAGATGTTGGATAACCGAAGCTTAATTCCAGGCTCCAGCCAGTACGCTGCAACAACAGTGTTGCACTGCATCTGACCTGCTGGATACCATGTGCCCCAGTAGGCAAATGGCAGGGCACAAATCTGTGTACAACCACTTGAAGCAGTTCGCCCGGTGACACAGTTTCAAACGGCTCAGACCTATCGATCCTTTTGTGTGCAGACTCATCACAGGAGTCAGCAACCAAGCGTTCATTTCACATCTCATCCTGATGCCGTACTCCTTGCAAGGGGCCTTCACCCACGTGTCCCGACATGCACAGATTCAGACCTATCGATCCTTTGTGTGTGCAGACTCATCACAGGAGTCAGCAACCAAGCGTTCATGTAATGTCTCATCATGATTCAGATGAAAAACACGCAACACGCCAACCTTGGGGACAAAGCTAAAAGCAGATCTTGGATAACCGAAGCTTTATTCCAAACTTCAGCCAGTACGCTGCAACAGCAGTGTTGCACTGCATCTGACCTGCTGGATACCGTGTGCCCCAGCAGGCAAATGGCAGCGCACAAATCTGTGTACAACGACTTCAAGCAGTTCGCCCGGTGACACAGTTTCAAACGGCTCAGACCTATCGATCCTTTTGTGTGCAGACTCATCACAGGAGTCAGCAACCAAGCGTTCATTTCACATCTCATCCTGATGCCGTACTCCTTACGAGGGGCCATCACCCACGTGTGCCGACATGCACAGATTCAGACCTATCGATCCTTTGTGTGCAGACTCATCACAGGAGTCAGCAACCAAGCGTTCATGTAATGTCTCATCATGATTCAGATGAAAACGCGCAAAACGCCAACCTTAGGACAAAGCTAAAAGCAGATGTTGGATAACCGAAGCTTAATTCCAGGCTCCAGCCAGTACGCTGCAACAACAGTGTTGCACTGCATCTGACCTGCTGGATACCATGTGCCCCAGTAGGCAAATGGCAGGGCACAAATCTGTGTACAACCACTTGAAGCAGTTCGCCCGGTGACACAGTTTCAAACGGCTCAGACCTATCGATCCTTTTGTGTGCAGACTCATCACAGGAGTCAGCAACCAAGCGTTCATTTCACATCTCATCCTGATGCCGTACTCCTTACGAGGGGCCATCACCCACGTGTGCCGACATGCACAGATTCAGACCTATCGATCCTTTGTGTGCAGACTCATCACAGGAGTCAGCAACCAAGCGTTCATGTAATGTCTCATCATGATTCAGATGAAAACGCGCAAAACGCCAACCTTAGGACGAAGCTAAAAGCAGATCTTGGATAACCGAAGCTTTATTCCAAGCTCCAGCCAGTACGCTGCAACAACAGTGTTGCACTGCATCTGACCTGCTGGATAACGTGTGCCCTAGTAGGCAAATGGCAGCGCACAAATCTGTGTACAACGACTTCAAGCAGTCCGCCCGGTCACACAGTTTCAAACGGCTCAGACCTATCGATCCTTTTGTGTGCAGACTCATCACAGGAGTCAGCAACCAAGCGTTCATTTTACATCTCATCCTGATGCCGTACTCCTTAGGAGCGGCCTTCACCCACGTGTCCCGACATGCACAGATTCAGACCTATCGATCCTTTGTGTGTACAGACTCATCACAGGAGACAGCAACCAAGCGTTCATCATGACGCAGATGAAAACGCGCAACACGCCAACCTTGGGACGAAGCTAAAACAGATCTTGGATAACCCGAGCATTATTCCAAGCTCCAGCCAGTACGCTGCCACGCAGAGTTGCACTGCATCTGAACTGCTGCATACCGCGGGCCCCAGCAGGCAAATGACAGCGCAACAATCTGCGCACAATACCTTCAAGCAGTTCGCCGGGTGACTAGCGAGGACACGGCTTCAGACCTATCGATCCTTTTGTCTGCAGACTCATCACAGGAATCAGCAACCAAGCGTTCATTTCACATCTCATCCTGATGCCGTACTCCTTACAAGGGGCCTTCACCCACGTGTGCCGACATGCACAGATTCAGACCTATCGATCCTTTGTGTGTGCAGACTCATCACAGGAGTCAGCAACCAAGCGTTCATGTAATGTCTCATCATGATTCAGATGAAAAACACGCAACACGCCAACCTTGGGGACAAAGCTAAAAGCAGATCTTGGATAACCGAAGCTTTATTCCAAACTCCAGCCAGTACGCTGCAACAGCAGTGTTGCACTGCATCTGACCTGCTGGATACCGTGTGCCCCAGCAGGCAAATGGCAGCGCATCAAACAAATCCTTCAAGCAGTTCGACTGGCGAGGACACAGCTTCAGACCTATCGATCCTTTTGTGTGCAGACTCATCACAGGAGTCAGCAACCAAGCGTTCATGTAATGTCTCATCATGATTCAGATGAAAAACACGCAACACGCCAACCTTGGGGACAAAGCTAAAAGCAGATCTTGGAAAACCGAAGCTTTATTCCAAACTCCAGCCAGTACGCTGCAACAGCAGTGTTGCACTGCATCTGACCTGCTGGATACCGTGTGCCCCAGCAGGCAAATGGCAGCGCATCAAACAAATCCTTCAAGCAGTTCGACTGGCGAGGACACAGCTTCAGACCTATCGATCCTTTTGTGTGCAGACTCATCACAGGAGTCAGCAACCAAGCGTTCATTTCACATCTCATCCTCATGCCATGCTGATGTAAGCGGCCTTCACAACATGTGCCAGCATGTACCCATCCATCCTTGTGCGCAGACGTCACCGGAGTCAGCAACCAAGCGTACACTCTCCAGCCTAAGCCTTAAACCCTACCTGATAACCTATATACCGCTAAGCACGTACCTTCTTCAAACCATGCAAGCCCTAAACCGTGAACTGCCCTTCCTTGACGAACCCTAAACCCTAAACCCTAAACCCTAAACCCCAAACACCACATATCAGCTTAGGTTTCGAGGTGTAGAGGTCCTCAACCCTAAACCCTAAACCCTAAACCCCAAACCCTAAACCCTAAACCCTAATTAGGGTCCGGGTAGTCTAACATGCCAACCTCGCGGTTCCTCGCTGCCTCCACCAGCCGTGCGTTGTCCTCAGGCTTGGGTTAGTAAGTCAAAAAATAAGGATTAGGGTTTAGGGTTCAGGGCCTGGGGTTTTGGGTTTAGGATTTAGGGTTTAGGGTTTAGGGTTTAGGGGCTTGGGGTTTTGGCTTGGTAGGTGTGGTTTTGGGTTTAGGGTGAGTGTGGTTTAGGGCTGTATGGGGTTTAGGGTTCAGGGTTTAAGGTTTATAGCGTTTTATAGGGTTTAGGGTGTATAGGGTTTAGAGAGTTTATAGGGTTTCTGGGCTCTAGGGTTTCTAGGGGGTTTAGCAGGGTTGTTGGGTTCTTGTGTTTTTGTGTTCTTGGGGTTCTTGGGGTTCTGGGGGCACAACCTGAGAATTCAACACAAGGTTTTATAGGGTTTAGGTTGTGCCCCCAGAACCCCAAGAACACTCGAACCTCGGGTTCATGTGCAAAACGTTCACGGGCTGAGGGGGCTGTTGGGCTTCAGGTTCGCGAGCAACCTGAGAATGACGAGGGCATAGGCTTTAGGGTTTTTAGGGTTTATATAGTTGAGAGGGTTTAGGGTTTAGGGTTTAGGGTTTAGGGGTTAGGGGTTAAGGGCCTAGGGTTTAGGGCCGGCGCCTTGCGCCATGCCAGCGCTTTCTTCGCCGCGTCTTCGGCGCCGGGAAGGTCGTCCTGGGCCCCAGTTCGGCACTGCCCTGATACAAGGAGGGGCCCCCCTACTTATAAGTAGAGTTATAAGGGCCCTAAATTGGGTTATAAGGAGCTCTATAAGTATAGTTATAAGAGGCCTAAATGGGGCTATAAGGAGCCTAACTTAGGTTATAAGCCCCTTAATAACAGTTAGTATAGTAAAGGGGCCCCTCCTTGCACCGAAGCACCCTAAAGCCCTCCAACACAAACCCTGAAGCCTGAAGCCCCAAACACCCCAAGCCCATTGTCGGCCCGCAGCCCAAAAAGTGAGTACTTGAGATCCTGAATGTTTGCCGGTCCACCTAGTCCTGTATCAAGGGCCACTTACTTGGGGGGTTTAGGGTTTAGGGTTTAGGGTTGGGAGGAGGGGGGGTGGGGGGTGGAGGGGGTTCAGGTACGTGTGCACATTTGAGGACATTGACGTTGGTGAAGGCCTTTCCAACACTCGCAAAAACCCGACAGGACCCGAAACCCTAAACCCCAAACCCTAATGCTTACCCTTGGGCAGCCGTAAACCAGATCAGATATCACTGAACTGATACAGCGTAGTGTAGTTCCTATGGCAGTTGCAAGGACCATGTGAACCTTTCCTGCGACATGTAGGACCTTCTTTGTGTGGGGGAGTTTGGTTCTCAACTAGGGTCACATTTATTGAAATTCGTGGAGGGGGCGTTCAAGAAGTAGGGGACTGGTTGACAAGTATTTCCAGTAGTGCAGAATAACCACACAGGGACCACACATGTTGGCGCCCGGTTCCGTTGCAAAGCAGCCACAGCCCTAAAACCTAACCAAACTGAAAACATCCTTAAACAACCCCAACTACCAATCACCCTAAACCCTAAACCCTAAACCCTAAACCCAAACCCTAAACTCTAAACCCCAAACCCCACAGGACCTCTGTGATCGCAGAGCGGCCTCGAAGCTCAGCGCGTAGCGGAGGAGCCAAACGTCATCCACCTCCTAAGGCTTGGGGTTTAGGGTTTAGGGTTTAGGGGTTAGGGGTTAGGGTTTAGGGTTTAGGGGTTAGGGTTTAGGGTTTAGAGGCTGAGGAAACTTCAGGCATGTGCCATAAGCTTTCAGGAACTCCAACTTAGGAATCACGTGCAAGCCAGTTTGTTTATTGTTTGGGGTTTAGGATTTAGGGTTTAGGGCTTAGGGCTTAGGGTTTAGGGTTCAGTGTTTACGGTTAGGATGTAAGGTTCAGGGTTGAGGGATTGGTGCGTGTGGGGGGGGGCGTGGACCCTCTACCCGAACACCAGGTACCTTCCAGTCAAAGGCAGGAACACCACGTTTTCCTAGTTCCCGACCTCCTAAACCTCCTACACGCTAAAGCCCTAAATCCGAAAATTCGTTTGGATCCCAAACCCCAAACCCCAAACCCCGAGCCCTAAACCCCCAAACCCCTACCGCCTAAACCCCAAACCCAAAGCACTAAACCCCAAATCCCCAGAGCTCATCAACCCTGAAGCCCAAACCCTCAACTCCAAAACCCTAAAAGCCTAAACCCCAAACCCCAAACCCCAAACCCCAAACCATAAACCCCAAACCCCAAACCCCAAACCCTAAACCCCAAAGCCCTTAACACTAACACCGCCAAGGCCTGTGACAACTCCCGCTGCAGAGCACTCCGCAGCGAGGCCACCGCATGACGCTGCCTGGAAGAACAAACAACACATGCCGGAATAGGGTTTAGGGTTGGGTTTAGGGTTTAGGGTTTAGGGTTTAGGGTTTAGGGTTTAGGGTTTAGGGTTTAGGGTTTAGGGTTTAGGGTTTAGGGTTTAGGGTTTAGGGTTTAGGGTTTAGGGTTTAGGGTTTAGGGTTTAGGGTTTAGGGGTTTAGGGTTTAGGGTTTAGGGTTTAGGGTTTAGGGTTTAGGGTTTAGGGTTTAGGGTTTAGGGTTTAGGGTTTAGGGTTTAGGGTTTAGGGTTTAGGGTTTAGGGTTTAGGGTTTGGGGGCTTAGGGTTTGGGGTTTAGGGTTCTGGGGTTTGGGGTTTAGGGGTCTAGGGTTCTGGGGTTTGGGGTTTAGGGGTTCAGGGTTTAGGGTTTAGGGTTTAGGGTTTAGGGTTTGGGGGCTTAGGGGTTTGGGGTTTAGGGGCTTAGGGGTTTCTAGAGGTTTGGGGGTTAGGGTTTAGGGCTTTGGGGTTTAGGGCTTAGGGGTCTACAGGGGTTTAGGGGTCCAACAAGTGGAGAGGGTAAAGGGCTTCTGGGGCTTAAAGGGTTTCGGAAACCCTAAGCCCCTAAACCCCAAACTCCAAACCCTAAACCCTAAACCCGTAGGGTTTACGGCGTTATCGGGTTTACAAGCTGCGCGGCTGTAGGTTTCCATGCAAGTTCGCTTTCTGGAGTGTACTGGGCTGTAGGGCTTAAAGAATTGGTAGCTTCAAAGCTTTTGAGGCTTAGGGTTTAGGGCTTAAGGTTTAAGAGGCTCTAGACCCTACACCCTACATACTTGTACCCTCCCCCGAAAAATGCCGCACAAATTAGTGGGGGAAGAGCGTCTTACCGCAGACTCCCACCTTCGAATATTGGTTTTGGGTGATCCCAGCAAGCATGATGGTTAAGGGCACTTCTAGGGAGGTGTTCCAGCTAGGGTACCGTGCATAAGGCTAGGCGCAGGGTTTAGCTTAGGGTTTAGGGCACAGGTTGGTGCAGAGACTGTCAAATGAGCACCCGACATGCGGATCCTCACGTGGTTCCGTTCCGGGGTTCCAAACCCTAAACCTCAAAAAAACCTTAACCCTAAACCCTAAACCCTAAACCCCAAAAACCTACACACCAAACCCCAAACCCCCAGCCCGCCCCCCCGCGCCCCGATCCACCGGCCCCCGGCCTGCCCCACCGGCCCCTACAGGAGCGCGCCCGTAGCGCACGCACACTCACACACATCCCCTAAACCCTCAACCCAACATCCTAAGTTGAGAGTGCTTGGGCTTTCAGCTGAGAAGTAAAGAGCTCAGGGTCACGGGCTTAGGGTTTAGGCGATCACGCTGCTACGCCTCGGCCCACCTAACCCCCCAGAAAGCCTGACGAAATTCCCACCTCGAACCGCAAGCCCAAAACCCAAACCCAAACCCAAACCTTAATTCCCAAACACTCAGCCCTTACGGCCTGAAAAAAACAAATAAACCTGAACCCTATAAATCCCATGCCTTTAAACCCTCACCCTAAACCTAAACCCTAAACCCTAAAGCCTAAACCCTAAACCCCTAAACCCCTAAACCCCTAACCCCCTAACGGCCTGAAAAGCAGCTCGTCCAAGCCCACGCGCTCCAAAGGAAGCCAGGACATTTTTTTTTTTTTTTGGGGGGGGGGGGGGGGGGTGCACTTGGGTTCTGGTGCTTGGGTTTCTTGTGGCTTAGGGTTTAGGGTTTAGGGTTGAGTTTTGAGTGGGCGGGTTTAGGGCTTCGAGCATCTGGGCATGTTTGGGGTTACACGAGTCATGCCTTGGATTAGAAGCCCCTTCGCTGCAACAATGGCTTCATAACGAGGTCATGGTAGGGTTAGGGGGTTAGGGTGTAGGGTTTCGGGTTTAGGGGTTTCGTAGGGATATGACTCGTAGGCGTCTCCACTCCATTATAGCCGGCTGTGTGGCGGAGTTCAAGTTAATGTTCTTGCGCACGAACTTGCTGAGACCCCTTTGTCTAGTACCCCATAACCCTAAACCGCCTAAACCCTATAACCCTACAAACCTATAGCCCCATCACCCTCGACCCTACAACCCTAAACCGCCTAAACCCCTACCAGTTTCTGGAGACTCGACCAACAATCCCAAACTCAAAGGCCAAAGACAAACAAATCCCTGAAGCCCTAAGCATCCAATTAAAACCCTTTTTAAAACCCTTTGCCTTAAGCCTTCAAAAGCATGCAAGAGAACGAGCCCACAGCTCTCTGAATGCACCTGCCCGCCACCCTGGGCCCAGACAACTATTTTGTATGTCTTTGCATGTGTATGTGTATACATATATAGCCAGTGAGCCCGAAAAAGGACACAGCCCTGAGCCCAAGAAAGCCCTCCAGGTTTCAGCAACTTGGGCAGGCAACAGCGGAGCCTCACGTTGAGAAAGCACAGGCACTTCGTCCAAAATCCATGTACAAACAGAAAACATGGTCCGGGCTGCCCTTCATCCCCTTTGAGGGTTCAAAGCCTAAAGCCTAAAGCCTAAAGCCTAATGCCTAATGCCTAAAGCCTAAAGCCTAAAGTCTAAAGCCTAAACCCTAAACCCTAAAACCCTAAGCCTCAAGGATCCTTACCATCAGCTCTTTTTCAGGGTCGAGGCCTTGGGGATTTCGTCATTTTGTTGCTTCCCCTGTTGGGCTCGGGGCTTGCAACCCAACATGTCCTTTTAGGCCTGAGCTAGCTAGCTAGTTCTAGCTAGCTAGCTTTCTGACTACATATATATGTATATAGATATATGCACATGTATACATATATATATATGTATGTATGTATATAAAAATACGTGTGAATGTGCACAGACATATATTATATATCGAACAATGTATATATATATATATATATATACATATATATATATATGTGTGTGTGTACATATAAAAAATGTAAAATACGTGTGCGGCATTTTATTGTATTATATATATATATATACACAAAGGTGCAAGAATAAGACGCACATATGTATAAACAAACTGAATAAACAAAAAAACAAATATATAAACACATGAAAAGAAAATATACGCATATATATATATATATATGTATTCGAAGTTATACTCTATCTATACATATATATATATATACATATATATATATCACAATTCATTCTGTATACACACAAGCAGTGCTTTAACGCAGTGCCGCGATCACAAGGGTAGCAAGACTAAGGATGCTAATTAAAATCGAAAGTACTATAAAAATATATGTGTATATGTCTCAAACCTAGATGCAAAACGTGGGTTTTTGTCCGTTCGCACGCTTTTGAGGTGGATGTCTCACGCAGAATGCAAGGCCCTAAGCTGTGAACCCTAAGCCCGAAACCCGAAAAGCCCGGTGTAGACCTACATACATCGCCCGTGCAGGAGGTTCCGCAGCAACTTCGCCAGAAAAGTGGTAACCTTACGACAGTTTGCTGGCTTAGGCTTTACGAAATTTAAATCGCAGTCTCTTGTAGTGGTTACAAGGGCCTGTTGGCATGGGCCCCTTCATGTGCGAGCCCGCATATACTCCTATACACCCTATACAGCTATACAACCCAAGGGCCCATTCTTCCGAACCCTGAGAGCATGATCCGGGACCGGGCATGTTTGAGCAACTGCCAAACACACGAACAGAAATCGCTCCACAGGCCGATCACTAAAACCTTTCTTAAAAAACGCGAGAAATAAACCCTGAGGCCTAAGCCCTAAACCCTTTGGACTACGAGTTTTTAGTCTAAACCCTAAACCCTAAACCCTCAATCCTAAACCCTAAACCCTAATCCTTAAACCCTAAACCCTACCCCTGGGAAAGCTTCGCACGCCCCTCACTCAGGGCAGCGTCGGCAGCATGGGTGGGGTGACTCCCTTCGGGAGCTCCGCGTACCTCCGCGGCAGCCGAAGGTTTAGGGTTTAGGGTCTAGGGTCTATAGGGTCTAGGGTTCAGGGTTTAGTGTTTTAGCGTTTTAGGGTTTAGGGTTTAGGGCTTTAGGGTTTGAGGGTTTTAGGGCTTAGGGTTAGAGGGTTTTAGGGTGAAGGGTTCAGCGTTTAGGGTTTAAGGGTTATACAGGGTTTATGTATAGGCAAGTTTCTAGGGAGTAAAGGGTTTACCGAGTGTATAAGGATTATGGGGCCTTTTGGGTTTATAGGGTTTATATGCTCAGAGTGTGAAGTTGACGAATCATGCGCTCCTTTAAGTATGCTATGTTGGCATGGCCCCCCTTATCCTAGCAGTCCTGAACACCATAATCCTTATAAAGGACTGCTAGTATAAGGGGGAACATCCCGAATGCTATGTGGATTTAAGGGTCAGCTTAGGCCCGATGATCAGCCCCCCTGCCAAATATAAGCAACAAATTCACCAAACTCAGAAACCCAAAGACTACGTATACACCCTAAACCCTAAATCCGAAAGACTATACAGACCCTACAACCCTAAACCCTGAAACCTAAACCCGAAACCCGAAACCCTAAACCCTAAACCCTAAACCCTAAACCCTAAACCCTAGACGCAAAGAAGGGCACATCGCATGGTACGCCGCGGCCACCTCGGCCTTGTCATACCACGTGGCGTTGGCACCTCGCAGCATAGGCAGAGGGGGGTTTAGGGTTTAGGGTTTAGGGTACAGCGTTTAGGGTTTAAGGTTTAGGGCCGTTTAGGGCTTAGGGGTTAAGGCTTTGGGTTTAGGGTTCAGGGTTTGGGATTTAGGGTTTCGGGTACAGCGTTTAGGGTTTAGGGTACAGCGTTTAGGGTTTAAGGTTTAGGGCAACTGCATTGGCAAAGGGAGAGGATTCTGGGGGGGTCAGGGCTTGGGGGCTTACAGGCGCTCATTCAGGGTTAAGGAGGCTTAGGGTTCAGGGTTTAAGGGGTTACAGCGTCAAAAAGGTCATAACGTTTAGCGATGCAAAACGTCCCATTTACAAGAGGTTCTATAAGTACCACCCGCCCCAACCTCCGCCCCCCCGACTGCGCCAGCACCGAGAACCATCGCCCGTGAGGCCGGACCGCACGCCCAGGCACCTAAACCCATAAACCCATAACCTAGACCCTAAACCCTAAACGCCCTAAACGCCCTAAACCCTAAACCCTAAACCCTAAATCCTGCACCAAAACCCTCAAAACCCCGAGCCTACTCTAGACAGGGTTCTCGGCACCTCTGCCCCCTGTGTTCTATCAGCATGGGTTTGCGCGGGACGTACTGTATCTATGCTTTAGGGTTTCGGTTGTGGGGTTTAGGGTTTAGGGATGTTCCCCCCTATACTAGCAGTCCGTAATTGGGATTATAGTTCCCTTCCATTATCATGCCTAGTACGGATTGCTAGTATAAGGGGAACATCCCTAAACCCTAAACCCTAAACCCCCTAAACCCTAAACCCCAAACCCTGAACCCCAAACCCTAAACCCCAAACCCCAAACCCTAAACCCCAAACCCTAAACCCTAACCCCTAAACCCTAAACCCCCAAAACCCTAAATCCCAAACCCGGAAAGCCCTGAACCCTAAACCCTAAACCCTAAACCCTAAACCAAGGTTTGGGGTTTGATAGGGCCTGCATGGCAGGCACATTGCTGAGGCTGCCACGGATCCCGTCGGCCTCTTTCCTGGCCTGCTGCGCCTGTGCCAGCGACCGCTACCGAAGCCTCTCTACTCAGTTTCCCTAAAACCCTAAACCCAAACCCTAAACCCCAAACCTGAAAACCGAAACACGAGCCCCCTGGCGGCAACGTGCACCACTCCAAACCGCTAGAATCCCTAAACGCAAACAATAGAAGCACAAGCAAGGAAGCCCCGAAACGTGAGCCCAGGAAACGCTAAGAGTGGTGGGCTTAGGGTTTATAGGGTTTAGGGTTGAGGGCTTGGGGTTTGGGGTTTAGGGTTTGGGACTCCAGCACCCTACACGAATTCGGCCCAACGGCCCAACCCTAAACCCTAAACCCTATAAGTAAATGTGGGCCTTAGTGCTTGGAACCGGGCTTGGGGGTCATTAGAGAATACTTATTGAGGGACCATAAGGGAGTACTATTCAGAAATATTCGACCCCTAAAAAATGAGTCTATCACAATAAATCCTGTATATTTTGGGTTTAGGGTTAAGTGACCCCCCCTTCCCCCCTCCCCACCCCCCCTTTCCCCCCTCCCCACCCCCCCCCCCCCCCCCCTAAACCCTAAACCCTAAACCCTACACCCTAAACCCTAAAGCCTAAACCCTAAACCCTCCCCCACCCCGAAAACAACAATGCCCACATCTGGCCTCCTCCTCGTAGCGCTCCGAGGATTTCAGGCCTTCATGCATGTTCACCTGCGCAAGGTTTAGGGTTAGGGTTTAGGGTTTAGGGTTTAGGGTTTAGGGTTTAGGGTTTAGGGTTTAGGGTTTAGGGTTTAGGGTTTAGGGTTTAGGGTGTAGGGTTTAGGGTTTAGGGTTTAGGGCGCGTCTGGCCTCAGCTCCTACTGGTCCAAGACGTCTCACGATAGTGGCTTTGTCTACCCCCCCCCCCCCCCCCCCCCCGCCAAAAAAAAAAAAAGGGGGGGGGAGGTGCCCCTGAAGCTCGGTTGAACCCTAAACCCTAAACACTAAACCCTAAACCCTAAACCCTAAACACTTCAATTAACTCTGCGAGTAAGATATACTCTTCTTGCCGATAAGGGCAAACGCTGAAAGTCCCAATCTCCTACCAATCGAATATACCCACCCCCACAGTCAGCTTCCTGTGGTTGGGACCGGACCCAAAGATATGACCCGAGCAGGTCGGTCTACGGGACAAGTGGCTACCTAAAACCGAAGGGGGTTACGCAGGGTCCACTTACTTGGAAGATCGGGGGACTTAACTTAGTAAGTATGTTACGAAGTGGGGCTATGTTCCAAGTAGGCAAATCGTTTAGGATACCTATTAACCCTTTTGAAGAACTGCCTAAACGTCACCGGATCCTCTGAGTACGGTGCAACGACGGGTGTTGGTATCCAAGACCGTATTTGGGTACCCAGCTGCACAAGGGTACAAGCCCGAATTAAACCCGAAACCCCAAACCATGGGTATTAGGGGTCTTGGGCCTCACACAAAACCCAAAAACCCAACCAGTTCCTGCTCATGAACGAAGTCTTCTCTAGCGACATCAAGGTCGCCTTTGATGACTTCTGCGAAGCCAACATACGTCGGCATCTGGAACTTGCGAGGGCAGACAGCGTACAAGAAGACTTTGTCGCTCACCCACAGACCGGTGGCAGCTGTCACGTGGGAGGCGTGGTGCAGAACTGATGAAACCCGACTTTCAGGCGCTTGTCTTCAATGCTTCCATGCGCCTGAGAGGCCTGGCGTGACAACTGGTTCCAACTGCGAGGTTGCCCCTTAAAACACCCCCCCCCCCAACAGACTTTGGTAACCCCAGTCCGAGAACAATAAATCCTAAACCCTATAAACAATATATATCTCCACAACCAACGGCCCTAAACCCTAAACCCTAAACCCTAAACCCTAAACCCTAAACCCTAAACCCTAAACCCTAAACCCTAAACCCTAAACCCTAAACCCTAAACCCAAAACCCTAAACCCTAAACCCTAACCCCTAAACCTAAACCCTAAACCCTAAACCCTAAACCCTAAACCCTAAACCCTAAACCCTAAACCCTAAACCCTAAACCCTAAACCCTAAACCCTAAACCCAACCCTAAACCCTTCATCCCTAAGCCCTGCACTCCCAAGTCCTAACTTCAAAACTCCCAACCCAACACTCCATCGACCCTCATCGCCAAGCCCTGCACCCTAAACGGTTTAGGGTTTAGGGTTTAGGGTTGGGGTTTAGGGTTTAGGGTTTAGGGTTTAGGGTTTAGGGTTTAGGGTTTAGGGTTTAGGGTTTAGGGTTTAGGGTTTAGGGTTTAGGGTTTAGGGTTTAGGGTTTAGGGTTTAGGGTTTAGGGTTTCGGGTTTAGGGTTGAGGGCTCAGGGCTGCAGCTCAAAACCCTCAACCTTACACTTCAAAACCCTATTAACGCAACCCTGAACCCTCCAAACCCCTTGTACTCCCTGCAAAGCACAATAAGCACCAAAACTCTACCCAGAAGACCACTTCCCTTAAAACGTCCAGACCCTCCTGCAGATCCTATAAGCCATAGAAACCCTTAAAACCCCAAACCTGACCAACCCTACAAACCCTACGAACCCCAAAAGCCCTAGTAACGCTCAAAACCTTAAACCCTATAAGCCCTATACAGCCTGTACACCCCACACCCTAAAAAGCTCTATCAACCCTATGCACCCTATACACGCTAAACCCTAAACCCTAAACCGTAAACTCTAAACCCCAAACCCTAAACCCTAAGCCCTAAACCCCAAACCCTTGAAGAGAAAGTTCAGCCTACGGAAACCAAAATCACGGCCTCGGCTGCCTGCAGAGCTTTCAAGACTTCCGGGTTGTCGCCCTGAAGGTAGGGTTTAGGGTTTAGGGTTTAGGGTTTAGGGTTTAGGGTTTAGGGTTTAGGGTTTAGGGTTTAGGGTTTAGGGTTTAGGGTTTAGGGTTTAGGGCTTAGGGCTTAGGGTTTAGGGTTCTGGGGTTGAGGGTTGAGGGTTGAGGGTTGAGGGTTGAGGGTTTAGGGTTTAGGGTTTCGGGTGTAGGGTTTCGGGTTTAGGGATTGAGTTAATCGGGCTTCAAGTTACGCAGCTTGAGCTAAACTGTCATAATGCGTTGAGTTGTGGGTATGGTTGTTATGGTCGCTTCTGAACCTCCTCAACAAGAACCCAGCAATCCAGTATCTTGTACTGTGGTTGCTGTCGTTGCTCGCAACCCCTAAGCCTTGAAGTGAGATTAGAGTGCCACAAGGGCCCAAATTTCGATCACCCCCACGTCTGGGGCCCTAAACCCTAAACCCTAGACCCTAAACCCTAAACCCTAAAAACCCACTGCTCCCCATGTGCTGTCTGAGCGTTGTCAAGTCCTTGTCTTGCAGTTGCTGCTTTTCGAAGCTATGAAGGGGGCAGCCTGCCACGCCATGCTCTGCCCCCTATGCCAAACGCTAAATCCTAAACTGTTAGGGTTTGGTGTTTAGGGTTTAGGGTTTAGGGTTAAGGGTTTAGGGCTTAGGGTTTAGGGTGTAGGTTTTAGGGTTTAGGGTTTAGGGTCCTTCACCAGATGCCCCCCGAAAACTGGCAGACTCGACGTGCAAGGCTGCCTGCTTCTCCAACTCTTCCTTGAGCTTCTTCTCCCTCGGCTCCGGCTTTCCAAGCTCCCACCCGCCAGCCCGAACCACTAAGTTCCACTGTAACACCTCGGAAAAGCAAGGGTTTAGGGTTTCGCGTATTTCTTTACCCCAATGAGTAGAGCGAACCTAGTCTTTCATAATCTCTAACCAGTACGTAAGCTAAGGCGGCAAAGGCCCCGAAGGTCAACGGGACCATAGCCGAATTAGGGCTTAGGGTTTAGGACTTTTTCCGGGGTGAACCCCTAAGCCCCAAACCCTGACAAAGTGGGTTTAGGGCATGCCCCCCCAGACAAAGCCGAACCCCCCCCCCCAAGTCCTAGAAACCCGAGAATGAGTTCTTGCAGCTTTGGAAGAAGAGGCTGGTCCCACATGTCATGCACCTCACGTGCTCATTCCACTAAGTTGAATTAGTCCAATTGCCCTAAGGGTCCACGTACGATATTAGTATCTACTTGGGCCCAAAGTCCCTATACAGGAAGCACTTTAAGGCCCAAGTACCCCATACCCTAAACCCTAAACAGCCAAGTATGATGCCCAACATCACCTCCGAAGTTGTCCATATCTTTCCCGGTTTTTGGTTGTACCTATGGGATTAGGGTTTAGGGTGTAGGGCGAAGGGTTTAGGGTTCCTTGGACCCTTGAGGTTGTACCCTTGGGTTTTGGGGACCCTTTCTAAAGATGCTTAAGGGAATGTAAGGGGCCAATCATAATCGGAGCATATCCAGGGGAACCTTTATGGGTACAACCTTCGGAGTACGAGTCTTACTCCCTTAGTTTTCACGGTTTGGCCAGGCCTTTCTCATTTTGGATCGGGTCCCCTTTTTCTTCAGAGACTGAAACCCGGCAGTATGTGGAACTGGGGGTCTTGACGTAAGCAAAAATCGCCCCTTGGGACTCCATGAAACCAACACCCTAAACCCTGCACCCTAAACCCTACAGTTCACCCTGAAAAGCCCCGAAAACCACGCTGGGTGCCCAGCTGGAGTTGCTGGCGGACGGCAAAGCCCTCTCATTCAAGAGCTCCAGGGATCGGGTGTGAGTGTGGGTTCTCGAGGGTTGTCAAACTCAACCCTGTGCCAAACTCTGAGGGAGGCACCAAGCCACGCCTACTTCTGAGCCCTGTCATTTCAAGAAAGCATAGCAGGGTTTGGGGCTGACGGGGTTTAGAGAACCAACAATTCGGGCCTTAGCGCTTGATTAAAATCGTCAAATAGACTGACTGAAGGGGCAGGTAAGAGAGTTCTGTCGGCATGTCTGCAAACCCTCAAGCCTACCCCTCCCGACCTCATACTGACGGCTGGCTTTCGAAAGGTCGCCGGCATGTTGGTCCCAAGCCTGTGTGTGCTCTAAACGGTTTTTGGGTTGAGGGCTGAGCTTCACGTAGGGTTCAGAGTTCAGGGTTCAGGGTTCAGGGTTGAGGGTTGAGGGTTCAGGGTTGAGGGTTCAGGGTTTAGGGTTTAGGGTTCAGGGTTTAGGGTTGTGGGCCTAAGAGGGGTGCGTCTCAGCTCCGGCGCGTCACCTGCCCAATCATCTGGTTCCCTATGGCTCGGGGCTCTAGGAACCTGAGCTCTAAACCCTAAGCAAACCCTGAACCATACACACAAAAACGAGGAATTCCTAGGAGCCTACTTATAGGGTTGACCTGAGTTCAAACAATTCGATGCACTCATAGTTCAAGAACTGGCTAGGGCTTCGGGTTAGTAACGGAGGCCGGGGTCTGGCTTCTGGAGGGTGCTGGGGCTTGTAGGGTACTGAGGGTTCAGGGTTTAGGGGTTGGTTTGGGTTTTCGCATGCCCCCTTCCTTTGGGCGTACCTGGGGAGTCGGAGCACAGGGCAAAGATACCTCCAAAAAGCATCCCCAAAAAACCCTGAAGCCCTCAAGCCCTGAATCTCTCTCTGCACTCTAAACCCTAAACCCTAAACCTTAAATGGAACGCAACCCCACCCCTCTCCCCAACCCACCCAAGGCCATTTAGCACGCAGCACACCTCATCCAAAAGTCACACATCCGCAGAGCCCAAAGTCCCCCCAACATGCTCAGAACCCTCCTACCATCAATTCCTAAGCCTTGCAGCCCTAAACCTCTATAAGCCTGAAATTCCGTGAACCCCGAAACCCTCAGGGCCATGAATCCTAAACCCCTAAACGCCCCAACGGTTTAGGGTTTGGTGTTTAGAAGGCCAAACCCTCACCCTAAACCCTAAACCCTAAACCCCAAACCCTAAACCCGAACCCTAAACCCTAAACCCCCCATGGGATCCCCCGCATCTGCGACCGCCAGAGACTGGAGCTTGGCTTTCTTGTAGGCTGCTGCCGCCACCTTCGGTGAGGCTGAGGGAGGTTCTTCTGTATATGAAGTAGGGTATATATTTCTTGTACCCCCAAAAGGACACCAGGTATATACACTCACCAATTTTAAAAGGGAACCTTATATACACTCACCAAAAACAGTAATATAAACCCTACTTCATATGTAGATTAGAGAGAGGGTTAGGTTTAGGGTTTAGGGTTTCGGATTCAGGGATTAGGGTTTAGTGTTTTGTGTTTTCTCTGGGGTTTGGGGTGCAGGGTTTACGGTTTGGGGTTTTCGGGTGTAGGGTCTTCATAGAGCCCAGGGTAGAGGGTGAAGGGGAAGATGTTCTCAAAAAAACAAAACATCCCCTCCCCCCCCCCCCCCACCCCCGCCCCTTTAAACCCCTAAACCCCTAAATCCCTAAACCCCTAAACCCTAAACCCTAAACCCTAAACCCTAAACCCTAAACCCTAAACCCTAAACCCTAGCCCTAAACCCTAAACCCTAAACCCTAAACCCTAAACCCTAAACCCTAAACCCTAAACCCTAAACCCTAAAGTCCCAGGGCTCAGGCCACGCCCCTCTGCGCGGCAATGGCCCGCTGCTGGTCTTCCCATCCTGCCAGCGGCTTGAGGTTTCGGGGGTTGATGCTTAGGGTCTCGAGTTTAGGGTTTAGGGCTAGGGTTTCGGGTTGGTTTCGGGTTTAGGGTTTCGGGATGAGGTGCTTTTGAGCTTTTTGGGGGCTTAAGGCGGGTTTCGGGTGTAGGGCTTTAAGGTGTTTTTAAGCTTTAAGGTGTTTAGCGCTAAGGTTTCGGGCTGAGGGCTTGCAATGGCTTGAAGCGCTACACCCTAAAGTCCCAATCCCTAAGGCTATAGCCCCTGAAAACTCAGGTTGCTGATGTGAAAAGAGGTCCTATGCGACTATATTCTGAATACTTGGGGCAATCTCGCGGCGTTCTCAAGATTTTCGCTTGCCAACTGGCAGGCCTGAACTATGCTTGCTTCCAAGGCAACTCAAGCAACCAGCCAGAGAACCAAAACGTTCAAAGCATCTAAACCAGCGTGTCAAGAATATACATATATATACATATATCACAAGATAAAATTAAACCCTAAGAGCTTTAGCGCCTGAACCTGCATGACAGCATCATCCTCCTGCCTTCCCGCATCTTTGCCGCGATGGTGGCATCCTTCCGAGTGTCAATGATGACGTCCTGCGATGCCCCGGCACCACTCGAGTTCTTGCATCATGGGTTTAGGGTTTAGGGTTTAGGGTTTAGGGTTTAGGGTTTAGGGTTTAGGGTTTAGGGTTTAGGGTTTAGGGTTTAGGGTTTAGGGTTTAGGGTTTAGGGTAGGTTTCCACCTTAGATAACCTGAATTAGGCCTCAGTATCCCTAAGTAGCCTTAACTCTGGGGGTATCTAGTGGGGGTAGTATGGAGGGGGGTAGTAGGGAACCCATGATTGCAAAGGATTCAGGAGTTAGAAACTAGAGTGAGTCACTAAGAGGTTCACGTTCCTATAAAACAATGGGGCTTCCCCTAAACCCTAAACCCTAAACCCTAAGGCTTCTGGAAGGAGATGGAAGAACTGGGCCCCCCCCCCCCCCGCTTTGTATGCGCAGCACTTTCGGGGTTCAGGGTTCAAGGCCTCAGCCGAGGGGAGGTGAGCCCTAAACCCTAAACCCCAAACCCTAAACCCAAATCTGAAGGTTTGGGGAGGGTGCGGGGGGGTACTGAGAGTGAGGGTTTTGGGGCTTTGGGGTTTAGGGTTTTGGGGTTTGGGCTTGGGGTGTGATCCAAGAAGGACCTGCAGTAGCATCCGCTTTTTCAGAATCCAAGTGGGGCCGCGATTTTTCTTGTTTGTGCTGTCCCGGCGGGCGCGCGTTGTTTCTGACTTTTTGCTGTCGCCCGCGGGCCGCAACAACAAAAAAAGAACACAGGTTCCATCGACATAACCCTTAAAAGCCATAAACCCCAGAAGCCCCAAGCCCTAAAGCCCTACACCCCGCTCATTCCCAAACCCTGAAAGCCCCGAACCCCCCTAGCAGCCCGACCAGACCCTTTCCCCCTGAACCCTGTAGAGATCCGTAGAGACCCTAAAAACTCAATCCTGACCCCTAGAACCCTAAACCCTAAACGCTGAAGATCACCCCTAAGAAGGGGATTTAGGGTTTAGGGTTTAGGATTTAGGGTTTGGGGTTTAGGGTTCAGGGTTTAGGGTTTAGGGTTTGGGGTTTAGGGTTTAGGGTTTCGGGTTTCGGGTTTCGGGTTCAGGGCCCCCTGAGGCCTCAAACAAAACCAAAAAAAGGCTTCGTGCCTCCAGGGCCTTCTGCCCAGCCGCCTCGGCAGCCTTTTGGCGTGCATCGGAGAGCTGCTCCTAGGAACACAGAAGAATTTAGGTTTAGGGTTGAGGGGGTTAGGGTTTAGGGTTTGGGGTTTAGGGTTTAGGGGTTGAGGGGTTGAGGGGTTGAGGGTTCGAGGGTTCGAGGGTTTGAGGGTTTGAGGGTGGGTTTAGGGTTTTGGGGTTGAGGGTTCGAGGGTTCGAGGGTTCGAGGGTTTGAGGGTTTGAGGGTTTGGGGTTTAGGGGTTGAGGGTTTGAGGGTTCGAGGGTTCGAGGGTTCGAGGGTTTGAGGGTTCGAGGGTTCGAGGGTTTGAGGGTTCGAGGGTTTGGGGGTTTGAGGGTTTGGGGGTTTACCCTAAACCCTGAACAGGTGCAACCTGAGTGTTTAGAGGCAGGCTGCATAGGCCCGCCGCGCGACCGCCGCGCTGTGCTTCGCCTGTAAGGAGGGCTTCGGGTTAAGGGTTTAGGGTTTAGGGTTTAGTGAAGATTAGGGATCGATAGGACTTCATTGGACTGAAAAGAGTTTGAGATTTAGTACGTAGGGTTTTAGTTTGGCTTATAGGGCCAGAGGCTCTTGCATGTTCGTGGTTGCCTTAACTTATAAGAGGGCTCGAAAGGGGTAAGCCTGGACCTTGCACTCTGAACAGCAATCAGGCACCAAAAGCCTAAAACCCGAATGCCAACACAAACCCTAAAACCTAAAAACCCAAACCTTAAACCCTAAATCCCTAAACCCTAGAAACCCTAGAAACCCTAAAACCCCAAACCCGCAAACCCCCAAACCCCCAAACCCCCAAACCCCTAGACCCCCAAACCCCCAGACCCCCAAACCCCCAAACCGTTAAACCCTTAAACCCTTAAACCCTTAAACCCTTAAACCCTTAAACCCTTAAACCCTCAAACCCGTAAACCCTTAAACCCTTAAACCCTTAAACCCTGAAACCTTTGAAACCCCTAAAACCTAAACCCCTAACCTAAACCCCAAAGGTGTCCAGGATCGCCTCGCGCGCGTGGCGCGCTGCCCGGAGCATCGCAGCTTCTGCCAGGGACTCGGCTGCTGCCTGTGCTCGGCAAAAGGTTGAGGGGTTTTCGGGCTTATAGAGGGTTTTTAGGTTTGGGGTTTGGGATTTGGGGTTTGGGGTTTGGGGTTAGGGTTTTGGGTTTTGGGTTGGCGGGTCAGGGGTTCAGGGGCTTAGGGGCTTATGGTTCATTCAGGGTTGGGGTCAGCGTTCAGGGCTTGAGGGTCTGAGGTATTAAGGGCTTCAGGGCTCGGGGGCTTGGGGGCTTCTGGGTTCAGGGCCGGCACCGTCAACTGCGCCTGCTTGCAATGCAAAAGGAGATCCCCCAAAACCTTGCACCTTAAACCCTAAACCCTACAACCTAAACCCTATAAATCCTGTAAACCCTAAACACCTTAAACCCTAAACACCTTAAACCCTAAACCCTAAACCCTAAACAATAAAACCTAAACCCCCATAAACCCTGTAAGCCGTATGCACCCCCACACCCCCCAAACCCATTCATACAA
The DNA here is from genome assembly GCA_905221605.1 of Symbiodinium natans. Taxonomy (NCBI): domain Eukaryota; class Dinophyceae; order Suessiales; family Symbiodiniaceae; genus Symbiodinium; species Symbiodinium natans. Next base: position 85,776 of record CAJNDS010000390.1, on the reverse strand, counting down.
CGAGCACCTTCCAGGGCTGGGGCTTTGAAATTTAATCCCAGCCACCTTTAGGGTTGAGGGGTTGAGGGGTTGAGGGGTTTAGGGGTTTGGGGGTTTAGGGGTTTAGGGTTTAGGGCTTAGGGTTTGGGGTTTAGTTGGGGGTTTTAGGGGTTTCGGGTTTAGGGTTCACAGGGTATAAGACTGACCGCCTCCCCAAGACCCCGCTGCCAGCGTTCCGAGGCCTCGCCGTCAATCATCGCAGCCAGGGGCGAGGGTGCCGCCCTGAGCAGTTAGGATTTAGGGTTTTGGGTTGAAACCCTGAACCAAACCCTAAACCCTAAACCCTAAACCCTAAACCCTAAACCCTAAACCCTAAACCCTAAACCCTAAACCCTAAACCCTAAACCCTAAACCCTAAACCCTAAACCACGTTTAGGGTTTCAGGTTTAGGCATTCAAAACTAAGCCGGCAAGTAAACCTACACCCTTAACCTTAAAGCCCTGGGGTTAAGGGGGTTAAGGTTTAAAGGTGAAGGGTTCAGATTTAAGCAGGCAAACAAACCTAAAGCCATAGAGTTTAAACCAGAAGTGTTTAAGGCTTAGGCATGTACACGTTGACCCTAAACCCTTTAGGTTCAGAACCCGAAAACCCTGTAGGGCTCCAAAAGGTTCAAAGGTGCTGAGCCTATATATAGGCGCTGATGGCCAGACCTCAGGTTGTTTAATCCATTTAGCCCTATAGGGCTGGGCTAAAGGTTTAGGGCTTTTCAGGGTGTATCTCTAAAACCCTCATGGGGTTAGCCCTCTAGGATGTAGATCCTACAGGGTAAAAGGTCTAGGGTTTAAGATTCCAGCATTGCCTGTAGAATTAGAACCTTACGACCCTCTTGGGCTTGGAGCAGACACCCCTAAACCTGAAATCCCAGAGGGTTATGCCTATGGTTGCAGGGCTTGCCTCCTGTGGAATGCAGAGAGAACACAGTATAAGTACTCACATCATGTATGTATGTAGGGTATATGTATTGTAAATCAAATACAGACGATGGAGAAGGAAGGATGGCAAGTCTCGAATCATAAGGCTAGGAAGTATTCGAGTGCATAGCGTGATGCGAAAAGTCATTTACAGTAAGTGTGGGGGACATGAGAATACTGTGAGCAAATATCCTATCCCGCTCACCACTCTTATGTTTCCCACAGTCCAAAGTAACCGGGTATCAAGTCCGCACTCTTTGAATTTCGCATTAAAAGATCATACCCTAAAACATTGTCATTCGAAGTCGTTCAGCTTTACGTCTGATAAGAACTAATCTGTTGGGCTTCAAATTCATATTTAAACCTGCTAATAACTGCCCACACCTTAAGTGAACATTCTCTGAAAAATCTTTTGGCCTCGTTCGTAATATTTTATACAAAAACTAAAATTCAAGACTACCCTGTCAAATCCTCCTCTGGGCCTCGTTCGCATGTGGGTCGGCTTCGATGTTTAAATTTGAATCTGCTTTGCACTCGCAACAAAATCAACTTCGTCCAAAACACTGCATCACATTGAAAAAACTCCGCCTCACAACAGTCCCCTCTCAACCCTAAACCCTAAACCCTAAACCCTAAACCCAAAACCCTAAACCCTAAACCCTAAACCCTAAACCCTAAACCCTAAACCCTAAACCCTAAACCCTAAACCCTAACCCGAAAAGGGTTTAGGGTTTCCGGTTCAGGGCTTAGGGTTTAAGGCAAAGGTTCAGATTTTTGAAAGGGGTACCCACGTCTGACGTATTCGAACATGTTGGAGTGGGCTTGACCTCAAACACACCGTCTTTGCATTTCTCTTGTAGGGTTTAGGGTTTAGGGTTTAAGGTTTAGGGTTTAGGGTTTAGGGTTTAGGGTTTAGGGTTTAGGGTTTAGGGTTTAGGGTTTAGGGTTTAGGGTTTGCACTTCTCTTGTACCCATAGAAGCCTGCAATTAAGGTGTCTGACACGTGAGGTGCCAGTCCTGTACATGATCACTCGGGCTGAGGCATTGTCCATGAGCACGACCATGACACAATTTGTCGGTCATCGTTTCAACCCTAAACCCTAAACCCTAAACTCTAAAGCCTTAAGCCCATTGTTTTGATGCCCAGGGCCATCTGCTGACCCTCAGCACTGATCAGCTCGCTGTCGCGCGACGCAAGAGCGAGTGCATCTTGTCGTCGCGCAAAGCAGGAGGGTTTAGGGTTTAGGGTTTAGGGTTCAGGGTTTAGGGTACCTAAACCCCGCTTTAAGAACGACTCACTAAGCCACACGATCCTGAAAGTATGGTCCTAAAGCACTCGAATATTGAGATGCTAGACAAGGCTCAAGGATCGATTGTATGTGAGGCTTCGGGTTCAGGGCGTACCAGGTTGCTTCGGGCAAACAGCTGGATTTATAAGGTTATGTAGGGGATTATGATTAAGGGCAATAAGACCTCAACACCAAACCCTAACCCTAAACCCTAAACCCTAAAAAAACACAGAATGTGTTCTAACCCACCCCTGCCTAGTTTTTGGGGTGCACGGAATGGCCTTTTTTCAGGCTCTGGGCTTCTTGCTTGAAGCTATCATGGGTGCCTCTAGGTGGGGTTTAGGGTTTCGGGTCCAGGGTTTAGGGTTTAGGGTTTAGGGGTTCCAAGACCCTCAACTAAAGCTGCAATGCAGCATGGGTTGCCTCACATACAGCCTTGAGGAATATCTTTTAAGTTCTGATGTTGACTAGAGAAGCGCGCTTCTAAACTGGATCAACCCCTTAAAAACCACCCATGAGCGTCAAACATAGGAGATCGGGAGCACCGCGTCACTAAGCCCTAAAACCTTAACCCGAAGGCCCTGAACCCTCAAAAACAATCTGAAACCTCGGGGAAACCGTAGGCGAACCCTGAGAAGCCCTAAACCTTTCCAACCCTAAAACCTGAAACCGAAACCACAAAAGACGTTTCGATCCGAAAACCTAAAACCCCCAATGCCTTTAGCACAAAACCCGAAGACCGTGTAAACCCCAGGCCCCTAAACCCCCAACACCCTCTAAACAATAGAAACCCTAAAACCAAGAACCTTTCAAACCCAAACCGAAAAACCCTAAACCCCAAACCCCCGAAACCCTAAACCCCTAAACCCCTAAACTCCAAACCCTAAACCCTAAACCCTAAACCCTAAAACCTAAACCCTAAACCCCAAACTCCAAGAGCCACCAGCCCAGGGCTCCCAACGCTGGCGCAGCCGCCGGCGCGGCAGCCAGGCCAACGAAGGCCTCGAAAAGGGGTTTAGGGGTTTAGGGTTTAGGGTTTAGCGTTTAGGGTTTAGGGTTTAGGGTTTGGGGTTTGGGGTTTGGGGTTTGGGGTTTGGGGTTTAGGGTTTAGGGTTTGGGGTTTAGGGTTTAGGGTTTGGGGTTTAGGGTTTTTGGGGTTTTTTAGGGTTTAGGGTTTTTAGGGTTGGGGTTTAGGGTTTAGGGTGTAGGGTTTAGGGTTTGGGGTTTTGGGGGTTGGGGTTTTAGGTTTGGGGTTTAGGGTGGGTTTAGGGTTTGGGGTTTAGGGTTTGGGGTTTGGGGTTTGGGGTTTCGGGTTTGGGGTTTAGGGTTTGGGGTTTCGGGGTTTCGGGTTTGGGGTTCGGGGTTTAGGGTTTGGGGTTTGGGGTTTAAGGTTTGGGGTTTAGGGTTTGGGGTTTAGGGTTTAGGGTTTGGGGTTTAGGGTTTGGGGTTTAGGGTTTGGGGTTTAGGGTTTAGGGTTTGGGGTTTAGGGTTTGGGTCTAGGCCTCAAAGTCAGGGGGTTTGATTTGTTTTTGTTTAACCGGGATCGCTGGAGTTTAGGGCTTAGGGTTTTGGGTTCAGGGTTTAGGCTTCAAAGGGTCAGGGGCTTTGTGTTTAGGACTTGCTGCAAGGTTTTCAATATGAAGAGCTGTTACTACCGGATACAAAGGCGATCACAGGAAGGTCGTGCGACAAAAAGTACAAGCTTAGAGGACCCAAAACTGTTATTTTGTAGAACTAGATTCGTCTTCGACTATAAATAAAGAACCAAGCCCCAAGCAAGATGGCTGCGCCCTCCTGTCTGCACGTAATGTACTATCGCTTTGCGTTCCGCGCATAAAGACCACCAACATGAATTAACCGGTAAAGAATTGTCGTGCTAAGCATTTGCCGTGGGCGTCTTAAGATTCTAATAAGATTCATAGTACATGTCTAAGACATAGTATCACTGTAGTATAACAACCACTTCTATCTCAGCTAGCTTGTTTGAATGGGTTTTTGGTGCTTTTGTGCTCTCTCTCTCTCTCTACAACTCTCACGATCACATGCTGGACTCAATAAAGTCGCTCATTGGCTTCCTCTGGAACGGCAACTATAGATGACACAGGATTTAGGGCTTCATGAGGGAGTAAGGCTAGGGTTTGAAGGATGAGGTTTAAATACTGTACTTGTGAACAAGGCCTATGGGGGGTTGGGGAGCGGAATGCTGTACTTGTGAACAAGGCCTATGGGGGGTTGGGGAGGGGTTAGGGTTTGGGATTTCGGTTTGGGGTTCAGGGTTTTAGTGTAAGTTTTGGGCTTAGGGTTAAGGCCTTCAAGTGGGGTACTCGTCTTCAGAGCCCCTTTTTGGTCTAGACGATCCAGTGTGAAGCAGCACACCAGCCCCTACATGGTGGGTCCGGGGGCCGGGGGGGGGGGGGGGCTTCTCCCTAAACCCTAAACCCTAAACCCTAAACCCTAAACCCTAAACCCTAAACCCTAAACCCTTTGGTTTTCGGGCCTAGCTCTTGGGGCTTCGGGCTTTGGGCTTAGGGTTTAGGATTTTAGGGTAGGGCGAGTTTGGTGATCTAGACATATTGCAGTTCTCCAGTCAACCCCCGTCGTTGAACTACCCCTCCCTAAACATCACACAGCCGGGCTTCGGCAGCCAGGTACTCACTTGAGTTAAGCCACGCACGTCGCGTGCACGGAAACCCCCCCCCCAAAAAAAAAGCCTCCTAAATCCCAGAAAGCCTACAGGGCCTAAACCCTAAACCCCAAACCCCAAACCCTAAACCCTAAGCCCTATAACCCTAAACCCTAAGCCCTAAACCTGCAGAAGACCTAAACCCCTGATATTTGAACCTCTGGCCCCTCAAGCCCTAAAGATACACAAGCCCTGAACCCTACACAACACAAAACCCGATGAACCCTTAAGCCCCAAAACCCCAAAACCCAAAACCGTGTAAATAGAAATGTAAATACGAATGTAAGTAAGTATACAGAAAATAAATAAATAAATACATAAATAAATAAATATATATATATATATATATGAAAACATATACAACAACAATAAAAACAAGAAGAAGAATACCAATGATAACAATCCAAATACTTAAACATAAACAAAACTTCTAAAAGCACATAAACGCATTTTAAATGTCAATAGACATATTAAATGGAAAAAACGACGCCTCCTGCTGCCTGTCGCCGCAGAGCAGAGCCTGATGCAGCTCTGGGGGGAATTCAGGCGTTTCGGGTTCAGGGTTTGGGGTTTAGGGTTCAGGGTTTAGGGTTCAGGGTTCAGGGTTCAGGGTTTAGGGTTTAGGGTTTAGGGTTTAGGGTTTAGGGTTTATAAGGGTTTAGGGCTTAGGGTCTAGGGTTTAGGGTTGGGTTTAGGGTTTAGGGTTTAGGGTTTAGGGTTTGGGGTTTGGGGTTTGGGGTTTGGGGTTTGGGGTTTAGGGTTTAGGGTTTGGGGTTTAGGGTTTAGGGTTTGGGGTTTAGGGTTTAGGGTTTAGGGTTTGGGGTTTAGGGTTTAGGGTTTAGGGTTTAGGGTTTTTGGGTTTAGGGTTTAGGGTTTAGGTTAGGTTTAGGGTTTTAGGGTTTAGGGTTTACGAAGCGGGCAGGTGGGGGGGGCGGGGGGGGGGGTTGGGGGGGTTGTAGGGATGAGGTTTCGGTTTGCTGCAGGGTTAAGAGGAAGCCTTTCATCATCTACACTCACGCCCAGGCTCACTCTCGTGCTCTTTCGGTCTTTCTTTTCTTGGGCCATCTCGGTGGGATAGGGGTGTTAACCCCTGTAGAGCCTCTCTAAACCCTATAAACCCGGCAGACTCCATCCAAACAACAAACCCTACAAACCCTTTCAAAAATCTGAGAACTTTGACAGGCCGTTCTTTGTTTCGGCTGCGATGATGGATACTTGGAGGTTCATGGTACATAGAAATCACTTATAGCTGTACTTATAACCCACTTGTAAGCCCCTTAAGTGCCCTAATCTGGTTATAAGTACAGTTAAAAGTACAGTTATAAGTGGCTAATAAGTACCATGAACCTCCAAACATACGATCCCTGGCTGTGCTGATCTTGGGGTTCTCAGTCGACAAGCGTTCTCAAAAAAAGAACAAAGACACCTCCTGAGAAAGAAACCTGAACCCTAAACCACCCTAAACCCTAAGCCCTAAGCCTTGAACCCCAAACCCTGCAAACCCTGCAAACCCTGCAAACCCTGCAAACCCTAAAACCCTAAACCCTAACCCCCTTAGATCCGGCTTCTGGGTTTCTTGGGGACGTCGACTCCTGTGGAGCCGCCAAAAGCGCCTCGTCGCTTCTCGAGGCGAAGGTTGCAGGGTCCGCAGCGCAGAGCACGCCGCAGTCGTCCGAGGCTGCAGTGCGGGCGGAGAGAGTTTTCAGGGATTTGGTTTTGGGGTTATGGTTTTAGGATTTAGGGTACAGGGTTTAGGGTTGGGGTTGAGTTTTAGAGTTGCGGGTGTACTCTTAGGGCTTTTAGGGACGGTTTTGGGTTGAAGGTGGAGGGCTTGGGGTGCTTCCATTGGGGTGGGGGGAGGGGGGAAAAGAGCGGAGGGGGCTCAGGGTTTTTGGCGCTCCGGGTCCCTCTCGTATACCCCAAAGGGCGACAAACTGCAGGAATCATGCGTGTAATCTTGGGGATAAGCCCAAACCGCCCCAAAACCCTAAACCCTGACCCGTAAGCTAAACCCGTAAGCCCGAAACCCGAAACCCTAAACCCGAAACCCTAAACCCTAGCCCCCCGGCCCAAAAAATCCGGGCGAAGAGGCAAAGCATGGGCCTCGGGGCACGCAGCTCAGCAGCGAGAGCTGGGAGGACTTGGGCTTGGCGGCCTGGTTAGGGTTTAGGGTTTAGGGTTTAGGGTTTAGGGTTTAGGGTTTAGGGTTTAGGGTTTAGGGTTTAGGGTTTAGGGTTTAGGGTTTAGGGTTTAGGGTTAGGTTTAGGGTTTAGGGTTTAGGGTTTAGGGTTTAGGGTTTAGGGTTTAGGGTTTAGGGTTTAGGGTTTAGGGTTTAGTGTAGGGTTTAGGGTTTAGGGTTTAGAGGTTTAGGGTTTAGGGTTTAGGGTTCAGGGTTTTAGGGTTTTAGGGTTTATAAGGGTAAAGGGTTTAGGGTTTAGGGTTTAGGGCACAAAGGCCTTTCTCGTTTTGTTCACTCTCTCTCTCTCTCTCTCTTGCATATTGTTGCGTTTTGGGGGGGAGAACAGGGTTTAGGGTTCAGGTTTTAGGGTTTAGGGTTTGAGGTTTAGGGTTCAGGGTTTCCGGTTTAGGGCTTGCCCGAACCCCAACTGCGGCTGGCTCCAAATGCTGGCGTCCTTATTTGTGGAGCGGGGAGGGGAGGTCTTTCCCCACGATATCGGCAGGTACCCAAAAAGGAGTGCATTGGGACCCGAACCAAAAGAGAGGCAGCTGCTAGTTAGGGCGTGGGGTGTGAGTTTGGGGTCCAGGATTCTAGGGCCCTTTGATGACATAGAGGAGTTGGAGAGGTCAATCTCAAACCCCGGGCCCTTGATTGCGTCAGTCGTTCAGGTTCTGTCTGCACCCTAAACCCTATACCCTAAACCCTAAACCCTAAACCCTAAACCCAAGGCTGCCCTGTTGTCGGTGGATGCAGGGAGGGCTCCAGCAGCCGCGTCTTCAACCACCAGCATGCCCTTGCTGAGCATCTCCGGGAATGCTCCCCCTTTTACTAACAGTCCTTAATCGGGATCATAAAATAGCGGGTACTATAATCCCCATTAAGGACTGTTAGTGTAATTAAGGGGAAACATCCCAACTTACAATCCCTAATAAAACCCTGGTGTCTCCGTTCTCATGCAAACGTGCTGCAGCAGATCCGTGAGCATCCGACAGCAGTTGAAGCATGTCGGGGGCCTCACATGCGGTCATTGGCATCATATAGAAGTGATTCATCACAACTGGAACCGCGCAGGCGCAGTGCGCCTCCTGTCCAAAGCAGAGGCTGAGCACCAAGATTCCGAAAGCCCTAGAATCGTCTCATAGGCAGTCTGGGTCCCTTTTCTGAAGCCCCGCGATAAGCCCTGATCCTGCCAAACCTGGGTTAATGTTGTTGCCTTATCGTCCCCGATGAACAGGACCACCGAAATTTCACAACCTTGTGCTGGAAACCCTCCAAATCTTAACCCACCGTAATTAACCCGGAGCCCAAAATTAAACCCAAACCGCCCCCCAAAGCTTACGCCCCCCAAACAGCAAACATCTTAAGCCCCCAAGCCCTTAAGCCTAAACCCAAACCCTAAACCCTAAATCCTAAACCCCAAACCCCAAACCCTGAAGGCCCTCAACCTCTGGCGCACATGTGCCTCGCAGCAGGCGCAGGTGCAGGCCGGCTGGATTGGCCGGCTGGCATTGAGCCCCTGGCGATTGCGGGGGTTGTAGGTTTCTAGGGCTTTGTACGGCTTGGGTTTTAGGGAGGTAGGGTTTAGGGCTCTAGGGATTCAGGGTTTAGGGTGTGAGGGAGTGAGGGTTTGGCGTTCTAGGGTTTAATGTTGACTTCGCATTAATAAACCCCCCTCCCCCCCCCCCCCCCTTGATTGATCAATCTCTCCGGCCAGGGCCTCCTCAATTATATTCGCCTAAATCCTGGTAGGACGTACTATTAGTTTTAGTATTAGGTAGTAGTACATCGCCCGTAAAAAAAATATTCCGGGCTGGATTTTATAATTGTGGGGGGTTACATTATTGTGTTCCGGCAGCTGGATTTTATAATTGTAGCGGGAATCATTAATGTGAAGTCAACATTAGGGTTTCGGGTAGAGCGCTTAAAGGGCTTGTGGTGCTTGAGCGCAGAAGCTGCCAACAGCAGGGAAGAGAATGGTCTTGAATGCTTCGCAAGTATGCGCGCAGCGCAGCTTCTTTCCGATTGCAGAGGGGCCCGCCGAAAAACCCAACTCCCATCGCACGTCTAATTGTATAAGCCACTCAATCTAGCCCCTTCGTTTTTGAGGGTTCAGGCCTAAACCCAATTCATTTTCTCTCGGGGTCTGAAACTGATGAAGGCTTTCTTGGGGAAGGGCAGGCTGGTTTTGCAGTCTTGTTTGAAACCTACTTGGGGGTTCATGGTACTTATGAACCAGTTGCAATTGTACTTATAACCACTCGTAAGCCCTTTAAGTGCCCCAATATGGCTGTAATTGGGATATAAGTACAGTTATTATTGTCCTATTCAGCGCCATGAACCTCCAAGTACCTGACACCCTAGCGGCCCTCCACTAAACCGATGCCATCGGACTCAGGCCTATGAGAACCCGTCGCACCTGGGCAAGCCAGTTCCCGCACAGCAGCACCAAATAAGAAACCTCAATCACATCAGAAGAAACCTTCACACAACAACCCCTGATACCCTAAACGAACACTGAAGGCTCTAAACCCCTGCCTCAACCCCCAGAAAGCCTCTACCCTTAAACCCCTAACTCTGAATTAATCCCGTAAAGCTGCTAAATCCCTCAACTTAAGCATCCCCGTTGGCTACCTTAAACCCGACAACCTCAGAGCAGTTAACAGAGAAAGCAACCCCCCAAAGCCCCAACTCCCTGACTCCAAAATCACCTTAAAACCAAACCCTAAACCCCGGAAAACCCAAAAGCAAACTTCCGGAGCGCGGCCGTCTTCGCGCGGAGGGAAGACCCTGCGGCTGCCAGGAGCGGCAAGCAAAGCACTCCTACGAATTGGAGAAGGTGAGGGGTTTAGGGTTTAGGGTTTAGTGTTTAGGGTTCAGGGTCTAGCGTTTAGGGTTTGGGATGTTGTCCCCCTAATACTAACAGTCCTCAACAGGGATTGTCACCAGGGGGGTGGGTACTATAATCCCTATGCAGGACATTTAGTATATGGGTAGTTGTAAGTAGGGCTAGAAGGTAGCTATACAGCTCTACCCTTCTCGGGGATACTTATCGCCCTATTGACTTGGAGAAGGTGAGGGGTTTAGGGCTTAACGGTTTGCAGTTTGGGGTTTGGTGGTTGGAGCGTGGGAGTTAGGGTTTGGGGTCTGGGGTCTGGGGGTTAAGGGTTCGGGGTATCGAATTTGGGATTCATTGGGGTTTAGGGCACCTGGAGGCTCCTGAATATTTCAGGTTTATCGGGAGGTGAAGTTTCAGGTCGGTTGTTTAGGGCACCAACCCTAAACCCTAGACCCTAAACCCTAAACCCAGTTGACAAAGATACACGTAGACATTCTCAGGGCCCCGAATCGGGTTTGGGACCAGGGAACTTCCCTTGAATTGCTTGCCCCAGACCCCACTATTTAAGGCCTTTCATCTGTTTTTGGGGCCCAAACAGCTTCTTACTTGGGGTCTTGGGCCCTCAGGGTTGGGCTCTCAAGCTCGGTCCTGCCACAGCTAGCTTCATTGCTTCCCCCCCAACCCTCCGCGTCGCCACGGATTCAGGGGTGAAGTCGGCCCGGCAAGGGGGCAGCTCGGGCCAAAGGTAGCAAGGTAGGCGAGGTAGGAAGCGTGGAGACTCCTAGACTTTAGGATCGAGGGTTTAGGGTTTAGGGTCTAGGGATTAGGGTTTTGTGGTTTTGGGGTTCTGGGGTTTTAGGGTTCAGGGTTTGCCGGTTTACCCTAGGATGTCCCACCTTAAGAAGGGCCTCCAAACCCCAAACCCCATACCCTGTAACCCTCTGACGGCAACTGTTTCGATATTGCGGATGGGGTGGGGCAGAAGGCAGCGCTTTAGGGGTTTCAGGATTTCAGGGTTTGGGGTTCAGCGGTTTGGGCCTTAGGGCCTTAGGGTGTGTAGCCTGAGCTACGGATCTAGGGTTTCAAGCTTAGGGGCCCCAAACCCTAAACCCTAAGCCCTAAGCCCTAAACCCTAAACCCTAAACCCGACCAAGGAGAATCCTAACAGCGCCGTGCGAAGGTGGCCAGAGTCTGTAGTCTTAATCCCTGAACCCCAAACCTCAAGGGGTTAAGACTCGTACCCCCGAACCCTCAACCGGCTTGGGCACACTATAACTCCCCAAACCCCAAGCCCGAAAATGGAAAGGCTGAGGTTTCAAGCTTGTTCCTGTACACAGCTGCTCTGTTGGTCTCTCATGCAGGGCTCTCTGCCTGCATCCGAGCGGAATAAGTTTAAAGGGTTTGAGGGGCTTCCGGGGTGTGAATTTGGAGTTGGGGTTTGTAAGGTCAAAGCTTTAAGGCTTGTAGGGCTTAGGGTTTATAGCGTTTACAAGGTTTATGTATTAGGGTTTAGGGGTCTAGGTAGTACCTGGAACACCCAAGAGCCCTGACAACCTCAAAACCTCAAAGCCCTAGAACACTGAAGCACTAAAACCCAAGTTTAGGGTTTAGGGTTACCACCCCAAGACCCAAACCCTGAAGCCCATACCCCTTTGAACAAGGTCATGACACACTGAAATTCCGAAACTTCTGGCACGCACACACACACACACACAGAGAACAACCCGCCGTGGATGTGTTCATCTTCGGTTTTGGGTTTGGGGTTGAGGGTTCACAGTTTCCAGCCTGGGGTTTTATGAGGATTCGGTATCAGGGGTTTGTGGCTTCGGGCCTGGGGGCGACCCGACGATGATTCAACTGCACTGGCTTCGCCATCAGTTCGTGCGTGCAGCGGAATTCGTGTCGGTGCACGCAGCCAACCGGGAGGCAGGTGGCAGAACCCCTTACACCAAACACGCTTCTTCCCCTGAGCCATACAGTGTAGGGTTGAGGGTTGAGGGTTGAGGGTTCAGGGTTCAAGGTTCAAGGTTCAAGGTTAAACCCTAAACCCTAAACCCTAAACCCTAAACCCTAAAAACCCTAAAAACCCTAAACCCTAAACCCCAAAACCATGGTTTAGGGAACTGAGGCTTCCTGCCTCCCATGTCTCTAAAGCGTGCACATCTGACATGACATGGAGATCAATCGACATTGGCTGCCAGTGTATAGATCCAGCTTCTCGAAGCTCTAAACCCTAATATAGGGGTCAGAATAATTACGAATAGCATTTCCTTATGATCCCTTGTAAAATATACTATAAAGACCCCCCAAGCCCTATTCTAGCAATTCAGGCACCTATATTACGCCCCGCAATGCTCAGAACCCAGATGCCACAAACATCGCACCAGCACCCTGGCTTTAGCAACAACAGGGCTAGAATGAATTAAGATCCCTTTCGGGCGGGGATCTTTGCACTGGCATCCTAACTACCCAAGTTAAGATCAGGGTTTGGGGCTTAGGTCTTCCGAGCCCCTCATGACGAAACCCTGCCTTTGATTGCATGGCGCGAGGCCCCCATTACCGGGACCCCCTAAACCCTAAACCCGAAAGCCGAAAGCCGAAACCCTAAACCCTAAACCCCAAACTCGGTACCCTTAACAAGGGCCAAAGTGTAGCTGATCAGCTTGATTGGTACTTGGGGGGGGGGGTCTTGGTAAACCGAGGGTGCAGAATGGTCCATTTGTTGGTTTGATGGGAAGGTTGGATGGAGGGTTCTCAGACTTTTAAAGGTGTTTAGGGTGCTTGGATGTTAGAGTGTTGGGGCTTGGGGGATGGAGTTCGGCGCCACGCGGCACAAGCCCTAAACAAGAGACTTCAACAATTCGTCTCGATCTCGCTAAGCCTACATGAGCACCGGCAGCCAAGCGGGCCATAAACGCTGTGTGGTTTTGGCGGGGAGGAAAAAAGACTTCCTAAGCGTGCCGAGCTGTCTGCTTCTTCTTCCATCTTCTGTGGTTGGGGTTCAGGGTTCAGTTCCGATTCTTGGAACCAGTCAAGCGCTGCCTGTTCCAAGAAACTCAAAGCTCTACACAACCCCACACTCCCTTCCCTAAACCCCGAAACCTCAAACCTCAACGTCTACAAATTAACGGAGTATGTATCCGAAGTTGAACTAGGGTGTTTATGAAGGGGTCTGCTGGAACTCCCAACCATGTCCGGAAGACCCTAGAATCTTACGTGGGCAAAGCCGCAAGTCAAGGGCCCTAGAAGGGGTTCAGGGCTTAAGGTCTAGGATTTCGGGTAGTTTCATCAACTCCAATTCCAAAACCCTGGTACCCAAAACCTTACACCCCGCTTTGTCTTGTGTTGACCCAAGCTTTTTCCATGCGTTTGATATCTGGCTGTGTGCAGTTGTTCGTAGAAAAGGCTGGAGCTACTGTGTCTTTTGCTTATGTATTGACGGCTGGTCCACGACATCTGCTTCAGAAATATTCCTGAATGTGACTCTCTTAAGCCCCCAAAGGGGAAGATGCAGAATGCGCCTGCGCATAAACCCTAAACCCAAGGATTGCAATTAGGCAGAGGACAGCTGGACCAGCTGCGACAAACCGGCTGTGGCCAGTCTCGCGGTTTCCAGCACCTGGCAGAGTAGTAGGGTCTAGGGTTTAGGGTTTAGGGTTTAGGGCTTAGGGTTTTGGGTTTTGGGTTTTGGGTTTCGGGTTCAGGGATCCGGCTACGTGGCCCCGCCCCCAGCCAACTTGCACACACAAGATCCTGCAGGTGAGCTTAGATCTCAGACCCTAGGCCCTACACAACCACAATAAGCTCTACTTAGAAGGGAAGCAAAGCATGTCGGAGCGTACGACCTCTTTTAACCGAATATCTAGAGCACCTACATCCCCAATACCCTCCTGAAACCCGAAACCCTAGACCCCAAACCCTAAACCCTCAACACCCTAAACCATAAACTCCCACAACCTTCAACACCCTAAACCCTCAACAACCTGAACCCAAACCCTCAACCCTAATCCCCAAAACCCCAACATCCTCAACCCTAAACTCCCAAAATCCTCAACACCCTACATACTCAATTCCCAAATCCTCCGCACCCTTAAAACCTAAACCTGAAACCCTAACCCTTAACCCTTAACCCTTAACCCTTAACCCTTAACCCTAAACCCTAAACCCTAAACCCTAAACCCTAAACCCTAAACCCTGGCTGGCGAAGGCTGAAGGGAGTCGACCTTTTGGACCCCTGGAATCCCAAGAGTGCAAGAGGCCTTCGGCGAGGAAGCTACTGCTGGGAACCCTTTAGGGTTCAGGGTTCAGGGTTCAGGGTTTAGGGTTTAGGGTTTAGGGTTTAGGGTTTAGGGTTTAGGGTTTTGGGAGTTTAGGGTTTTGGGTTTCGGGTGCAGAGGTACAGATCGGCGCGGCTTGTCAGCCAGTACTTGGACGCCAGAACATGTCGTAGGTGGTGATCCAGTAAGGATACCGAGAAAGCGTCGTAGCAGACTGGAACGTGCAGACAGGCTCGGAAGGGGCGCCGTGACTCCACGCAGAAACGCCGCGTTTTGGAAGATGCCTGCCTCATGCCAGGGCACGAGTAAGTTCTGACAGTCGGACTCCACCACCATCAGGGTTTACGGGGCCCTAAAACCCTAAACCCTCAACCCTGAACCCGGAACCCTTGTATTGGGGTCCTTATAAGGTGCCTTGTATCCTCATTCCCTACCGCAAAACTACCTGGGCTGCGGGTAGAGAGATCCATGCGAACTAAGACGGCATACTTGCAGATGATGGTGAGATATAATACAAATTCCTTAGCCTTACTGGTTCATGGTTGGGTTCAGGGTTTAGGGTTTAGGGTTTAGGGTTTAGGGTTTAGGGTTTAGGGTTTCGGGTTCAGGGTTAAGTTTAGGGTTTAGGGTTTAGGGTGTAGGGCTTAGGGCTTAGGGTTTAGGGCTTAGGGTTCTTCGGCCTGTCACGGCGATGGTGGCATCTCGTCCCTTGGCAACATCGGGATCGAAACCCTAAACACTATACTCTAAGCCCTACAAGGAGGGGCCCCTTAGGGTTTAGGGTTTAGGGTTTAGGGTTTAGGGTTTAGGGTTTAGGGTCATACTAACTATAATTAAGGGACTTATAACCTAAGTTCGGCTCCTTATAGCCCAATTTAGGGCTCTTATAGCTCTACTTATAACTGGGGGGGCCCCTCCTTGTAAACCTCAAGAAATTCAGGCTCTGTCCTGCAAGACCAGACTTGCTTACCGTTTCCTAGTAGGGACTTCAGGGTTTAGGGTTTGAGGATAAGTGATATTCCGACATTACCCCTGCAGAACCCTTTGGAAGGACTATGTAGGGATGCTAAACTCCCTAAGAAGAACAAGTAAGCTGTTCGATTGGAGCCGCCGAGTTCTGAGAATTGGGAAGGGGGTAGAAACTTGGCAGGCCTTCTGGGTCGACAAAAAACACCCGAAAAAAAAACTTAAACCCCTCCTAAACCCTCAACTTACCCTAAACCCTAGCCCTAAACCCTAGCCCTAAACCCTATATAGCCCTAAACCCCAAACCCCGAGAATCCCAATCTGGCCAAATCCTGGGATCAAATCCCCGTGCTGCGCCACAACACTGACTCCAGCTAACCTCACCGGCTCTTATTGCGAATCTTAGGGTTTGGGGTTTGGGGTTTGGGGTTTAGGGTTTAGGGTTTAAAAAGATTTAGGGTTTAGGGTTTAGGGTTTAGGGTATGAGGTTTCGGGTTAGGGCTTGGGATCTATATGGTGGGCTCCTACACCCCCAAAATGCACGAGGACTTGCGGAGGCCGCACGAGTTGACGAGTTGCGTATGGCGCAGCTCTGGTAGCAGGCGGCAGGGTCGAGGGTTCGAGACATGTCGAAGTAGGGTTCATATTTCTTGTACCCCCAAACGGCCACCCAGTATATACACTCACCAATTTTCAAAAGGAACCTTATATACACTCACCAACAACAGAAATATATACCCTACTTCATGTGAAGTTTAAACGCGGTCTACCCAGTGTAGGGCTTCAGGGCTTCTGGGCGCTTGTGACTCAGGCTAAAACCCTAGACCCACAACCGCGTGTTGGGAGTCTTTTGATGTCGGGGTTGGGGGTTTCGGGGTGTAAGGATCCTTCTTTGAGTTTTTGCAGTGGCTTTTTCCCCTATGCCCTCGACCCTAAACTCCGGGAGGGGGGGGGGGGGGGGGGTTTAAGGGGGGTTAAGGATTGGAAGCCACTAAGCTCAAAACTACACCCTGTCCTTCCTGAAACCCCTGTCCTTCCTGAAACCCTATGACCCTACCATAAACCCAAAATCCCTACCACCCCCAAAACCCTAAACCTTAAACCCCAAACCCTAAACTAAACCTCTAAACCCGAAAAGCCTACAACCCTAGACACCTAAAAACCGAAAGCCCTACAACCCTAATTCTAAAACCCTACAACCCTAAAACTCTAGAACCCTACAACTCTAATTCTAACACCCTTCTACTCCAAAACCCTAGAACCCCAAAACTATAAACCCTAGCCCAAAACCCTAAACCCTAAAGCCTCAACCCTAAACCCTAAACCCTAAATCCTAAACCCTAAACCCTAAACCCTAAACCCTAAACCCTAAACCCTAAACCCTAAACCCCTCCCCCCCCCCCCACCAAGCCCGCAGCAGGAGCGCAGGCGGCTCCACCGTGATCGACTCCGTGGGATCCCGGAGCGTCCTTCTCGTTTGAGGCTTGGGGCGTTCGGGCTCCTAAACCCTAAACCCTAAACCCTAAACCCTAAACCCTAAACCCTAAACCTTAAACCCTAAACCCTAAACCCTAAACCCTAAACCCTCAACCCTAAACCCTAAACCCTAAACCCTAAACCCTAACTGTAGGGCTTCATGGGAAATGTAAGACTTGGGTGTCTTTTTGGAGCTTCTAGGGCTCTTTAGGGCCTTGCAAGAGTCGGAAGGGCTTCCAGGGTTTTCCCGGATGGTTCTTCTGAGGCAATTCGGTTTCAGCAGGGTTCATGGTTTAGGGCATATTTAGGGCTTAGGATTCAGGGTTCAGGGTTCAGGGTTTAGGGTTTAGGTTTCAGGGTTCAGGGTTTAGGGTTTAGGGTTTAGGTCAGGAAGTAGGGTTCAGCGTTCAAAGCTCGGTACCTTCTATGGAGTAGGGTTTGGGATTTAGGGCTCTGACTTTTATTCTCCGCCAACCCTTACAAAGGTTATATTTATATTTATATGTATTTGTTTCTTAGTCATTTAGGTATTTATTTAGATATTCATATGTATACGCTCCCTGTAGATACCTTACACCCCCCCGTGTCAGAACCCTTTATCGAGAGGGGAACCTCATCTCTACTTCCCGCGTAAGAACTGGTCTTGGTGTTTCAGTGTCAAGGCGTCAAGGCTTCCCGAGAGTGAGGGAATGCAAAAGGTCAAGCTTTAAGATCCTACACGAGGCGAATCACCAAATAGCAAAGCAAAGCTCAACGTCTGGCGCAAAAAAAGGTGTAGGGGTTACCCTAAGCCCTCAACCCAAGCAAAATCCCTAAGCCCGAAACCCTAAACCCTAAATCCCAAGCTTGGGATGCGTCCCCTTATACTAACGGTTCTTTATTATAGGGATTACAGTACCCCCCTATTGTAAATCCACAGTAAGGACTGTTAGTATGATGGAGAACATCCCAACCCTAAACCTTGAATACCCTAAACCCTAAACCCTAAACCCTCAACCCTCAACCCTAAACCCTAAACCCTAAACCCTCCTAAACAGTCTCGGGTCCCGATGGTGCCGGAGGTCGGCTGTCGCTTAGGGCTGCCCCCCTCCCTTGGCGCGGGGGGGGGGGGGGGGGGGGGGGGGGTGAAGGAGCTTCAGCTATGGGTTTTGGGTTTAGGGTTTGGGGATTCGGGTTTAGGGTTTAGGGTTTAGGGTTTAGCGTTAGAATTTGGGGGTTTGGGGTGTCAGTCGTGCCACACTGTGCCCCCACCCGGAATCAGGACCAAGCAAAAGAGGGGCCTGAATACTTAGAATAGGGTGTTGGGGGTTCTTCTAGTATACTTATAACGGAGCCATAAGGGAATACTACTAGTAATGATTCCGACCCCTATATTCAGTAGCTAAGGCTTCATTAAGTGGTTTTTGGGCCTTGGATTTGCGAAGATGTGAGGCTTTCCGGGTTAGGAGCTCACATGTCAGGCAGTGTCAGGGCTTAGGGCTTAGGGAACACCACAAGCTCAAAACCTTGAACCGTCTTGCCGTGCAATATGTCCACTTCTCTACCTGATGGTTCCCTTTTAGGGAATGGAAGGGGCCGTGTTGATTTTAAGAGAACAAAAGGCCGGCAGAAAAGTTGAATGTCGCAGAGAATGAAATAGGCCACATGTTTTGCCAGTACTCCCAAACGCGGAAGTCCTTGCAAACATGGTTTTTTGTAGAGATCCCTAATGAACACGGCGCAACGAGGGGGTCGCGGCAGGGTCCTTGCAATCACCTTTTGCTGCAAGGAACAGCGGTCCCCAACAAGCCATGAAGCAGATCATTCAGAGAGGCATTTGGCGCTCGATCCCCAAGGAACAGCACGTACTTTCAGTGCATTTCAGTTTTTTCTACATTGCTTTCGGATCTTTTCTCTGGTCGGGACGATGCCTCTCGCAACTGACTTTTTGTATATGGACGATATCTGCGAGCGTAGTTTGAAGGCATCTGACCATAGTATAAGTTTCCGGAAAATGTTCACTGGTCGGGACGATACCTGTCACAATTGACTTTTTGTATAAGGACGATACCTGCGAGTGTACTTTGAAGGCGTCCTGTGCTTTCTGTTATTCAGTCATGATAACTGTGGTTCATCTGCGTGCACCAGATTCTAGGAATCTGCTTGACCCAGCTTGTTCTCCCGTCTTTGTCGGGATAGCTGAGTCATGTTGAGCCACTTGTGATATAATTCAAGGTTTTACATGGCTGCGCGCGTTCTCTTGCGATTTTGAATTCGGCTCTGAGTTATAGAAGCTTTGCGTTAGGCTTCAGCCTGTTGACTAGGGCTTAGGGTTTAGGGTTTAGGGTTTAGGGTTCTGGGTTTAGGGTTTAGGGTTGAGGATTTAGGGTTTAGGTTTTAGGTTTTAGGTTTTAAGTCTTAGGTTTTAGGTTTTAGGGTTAGGGTTGACTGCTTAGAGCCGTGACCAGCCGGTGAGACTACCTACCTGCGGACACTGGTTTAGGGTTTAGGGTTTAGGGTTTAGGGTTTAGGGTTTAGGGTTTAGGGTTTAGGGTTTAGGGTTTAGGGTTTAGGGTTTAGGGCGCCCTCGTAGGGCTTATCCCGTGGACGCAGCAAAGTTCAACCTCCGAACTCTGATCTCTGCTGAGAGCCAAACCCCTAAGTCTGAGTTCGACAACCCGAAACCCTGAAAGGCGTTTAGGGTTTAGGGTTTAGGGTTTAGGGTTTAGGGTTTAGGGTTTAGGGTTTAGGGTTTAGGGTTTAGGGTTCAGCATCTCAAAGTTCAAGCATTCACGAGGTTCGCAGCCTTTCAAGCGCCCGAAAAGTACCCACCCACCCAGAGAATCCCATACCATTTAAGATACAAAAAGTTGCACACGCAACCCAAACTCTTGAACCCTACGCGCTCGTCCCTGAACCTTCAAGGGGGGGGGGGGGGGGGGGGGGGGGGGGGGGGTGGGGTGGGGGTGGGGGGCGGTTGGGGTGGGGGGTGGGGGGCTAATGTTCGGTGGCCTTCATTTTGTCGGACCTTTGCCCACTAGTTCTCGAATCTTGCCCACTAATTTTCGGACCTTGCCCATAGCTTTCGAACCTTGCCCGCTAATTTTTGGTCCGAAAAACAGTGGGCAAGGTCGTGGGTTTGAAAATCAGTGGGCAAGGTCGTGGGGCAGGCAAATGGGCACGCTGATTTTCGGACCTTGCCCACTGATTTTCGGACCTTGCCCGCTAATTTTCGGACCTTGCCCACAAAGTCATTAACGTTCATATTATATGATAGAATGGTTTAGGGTTTAGGGTTTAGGGTTTAGGGGTTAGGGTAAAGTTTAATTAGGGTTTAGGGTTTAGGGCAAGCTCCAAGAACCTTCCAGAGAGCCCCATGAGCCAAAAATGCCCTGTGAACCCCAATGAAAAACCAAACCCTGAACCCGAAACCCCAAACCCTTGATGAACCCCATGAACAAGATGAGCCCTCTATGATGCCTCTAAGCAATGTGAGGGTCTGCGAGCCTATATGAGCCCTGCACCACTCCTAAACCCCCAACCCCAAACCTCAAACCCTAAAACCCCAAACCCCAAACCCTAAACCCTAAACCCTAAACCCTAAACCCCAAACCCTAAACCCCAAACCCTAAACCCTAAACCCTAAACCCTGAACCCAGCCCCAAAGCCACTTGGCTGGGCATCCCTGCGCAACGGAGAGGTTGCTCTTGGAGCGCATGCCACCCCTCGGAGCGGACGTAGGGTTTAGGGTTTAGGGTTTAGGGTTTAGGGTTTAGGGTTTAGGGTTTAGGGTTTAGGGTTTAGGGTTTAGGGTTTAGGGTTTAGGGTTTAGGGTGTAGGGTGTAGGGTGTAGGGTGTAGGGTGTTGGGTTTGGGGTTTGGGGTTGGGGGTTTGGGGGTTTGGGGGTTTGGGGTTTGGGGTTTACGGGTGGTGTCAAGGCTTCGGAGTGGGCGTAAGCATGGCATCGACTTGAATTTCTGAGGGCTTCTGGGGTTTGCGCAGAGTCCAAGCGCTTGCCCTGCCCCACGCAACCGAAGACTCCCCAGCAGCGTTTCCAGGGTCGGTTTGCATACGAACAGATGGGATAAACCTACGGAGAAGCACAAGAGAGCCCTTCTCCGAAGGGAAGAAGACCCTAAACCCTAAACCCTAAACCCTAAACCCTAAACCCTAAACCCTAAACCCTAAAGGGACGAACTGAGCGGGAGGCGGGGGGAGCAACAAGGCTAATAGGGGCCATACTGAGGGCCCTCGCTGCCAACCATAGAGTTGGGGGGCTTAGGGTTTAGAGTATAGGGGTTTAAGGGTTTAAGGGTCTAAGGGTTTAAGGGTCTAAGGGTTTAAGGGTTTAAGGGTTTAACGGTTTAAGGGTTTAAGGGTTTAAGGGTTTAAGGGTTTAAGGGTCTAAGGGTTTAAGGGTTTAAGGGTTTAAGGGTCTAAGGGTTTAAGGGTCTAAGGGTTTAAGGGTTTAAGGGTTAAGGGTTAGGGGTTTAGGGTTTAGGGTTTAGGGTTTAGGGTTTAGGGTTCGGGGGAGGGACTCGACGTACATACAGTTCCAAGAAGGACACGAAGGAAGCTCAAGAACAACTCTTAAGTCTAATCCCGAAACGGCCCTAGACCTTGAACCCTACTTGGAGGATCAGTTGACTTAGTGGTGGCTCATTAATGAGGCTAAAACCCTAAACCCTAAACTCCGGACCCTAACCCCAAACACGATTCCCTAAACCCCAAACCCTAAACCCCAAAACCCCAAACTGTAAACCCCAAAACCCAAATCCTAGACCCGAGACCCTAAACCCTACACCCTGACCCCAAACTACAAACACTAAAACCCAAACCCTAGACCGTAGACCCTAAACCCTAAAGCCCAAAACCCCACAACCACAAACTCTCAACCCAAAAGCCCAAACCCAAAACCCAAACTACAAACCCTATAGCCCAAACCCTAGACCCTAGACCGGGACCCTATCCCTAAACCCTAATCCTAAACCCTAAACCCTAAACCCTAAACCCTCTAAGACCCTAAACCCCAAACCCTTGCGGAACTCCTGGGGCCTGCACCCTGGCCCTGTCAGGCCTCAGCGCACGCGGGCGCTTACTTATGTTTAGGGTTTAGGGTTTAGGGTTTAGGGTTTAGGGTTTAGGGTTTAGGGTTTAGGGTTTAGGGTTTAGGGTGTAGGGTGTAGGGTTTAGGGTTTAGGGCAGTAATCAGGACTGCTTGGTAAGGGCTTACAGTAAACTCCAAATAGGTTGGAACATCCGTATCCCCATACCCCAAAAAGTATATTGGGGGAATCCCAGCTCTAATCATCCTGAAGCCCTGATGCAACCTTTTCGGAGTTAACTGTAGAGTTTGGGGTTTGGGGTTTAGGGTTTGGGGTTAGGGATGTGAGGGTTTGGGGCTTGGAGTTTAGGGTCTGGGGTTTAGGATTTAGGGATGTTAGGGTATAGGTGGAGTCAGGGTTTCGGCGCCAGGGCTTGAGCTTAGGGGCTTTTATTCGACTGGAACCATCCCCCCCCTCCTCCCCGGCTTCATAGGGATGATTTGCTACCCCGGCTTGTTTAGGTTGGTTTTAGGGTTTAGGGTTTGGGGTTAGGGTTTAGGGCTTAGGGTGTAGGGTTTAGCCGCATGCAGGGTTACGGACTGGGATTGAGGGCCTTGGGGCCATGGGGGTTCATCTCGACCCAAGAGTAGCCCAGGAACAAGAATACACTTTTCTTGATGCAAAGCGGCTTCTAAGAAAAGCCAAGAATCCTAAACCCTAAGCCCTAAACCCTAAACCCTACACCCTCAACCCTCAACCCAAACCCTAAACCCTGAGCTTTCCCTAAACCCTAAACCCTAAACCCTAAACCCTAAACCCTAAACCCTAAACCCTAAACCCGAGAAAAAGGCGGGTCCTGGTATTTTAGCAGGGGGGTGCAGTGCTCAAGCGGACGCGAGTCGCAGGCAACTTGGACACCCACGAGGGGCTCTACAAGTTTGAAGGTTCAGGGTACCTTATTCACCCAATAATGACTGCACGTATAACCCCAAAGTCATCACCACATCAGGGCGCTTAAGGGGGCTTGCAAGTGGGTTTTGCGTACAGTTTAAAATTGGTTTAATCACAGTCTATAAGTACCCTGAAAAGCTTCCCCCTAAACCCTAAACCCTAAACCCTAAACCCTAAACCCTAAACCCTATAAACCCGAAACCCTGAAGGGCTCAAAATAATGGCTGCAGAGCTTCTTGCCTGTTGTTGTGCTTCCCGAACCCTAAACCCCAAACCCTAAACCCTAAGCCCTAAGCCCTAAACCCTAACCCCTAAACCCTAAACCCTAAACCCTGAACCCTAAACCCTAAACCCTAAACCCTAGCCCTGTCCGCAAGGGCCCCCACTCAGCGGCTGGGTGCCGTTGTCGAGGGCGGTGGGGCTGGTCCCCAGGCGAGACTGACCTCTGCACAGGGTTTAGGGTTTGGGGTTTGGAGTTTAGGGTTTGGGGTTTGGGGTTTGGGGTTTAGGGTTTAAGATTTGGTTTTTTCCGGTTTGGGGCTTGAGGGTTTAGGGTTTAGGGGTTGAGGGTTTTATGGTTGGGATTGAGGGGTTTTGGAAGGTCTAGGCCTGTACCTGTAGGCGAAAGGGAGAACGAAAGCTCTGGCGGCGATTTGGGGTGTGCACGGGTTCAGGGCTGATCCAGCGGTTTCCTCCAATTTGTTGGGAGCTTCCTTAGGAGGCCCCCCTGCGGTAGAAGATGTGTGTCTCCATGTGTTACTTTTTGTTGAGGGAGAGGGATGAAGTAGGGTTGGGAGCTGGTCTGGTCTCCGGTACCTCTAAAGGGGGCCCCAATCCAGAGCAACCTTCTTAGGGAAGGCTTAGGGTTTAGGGTTTAGGGTTTAGGGTTTGGGGTTTAGGGTTTAGGAATTAGCCGCGGGGCTTGTTCAGCTGGTGGACAGCCAAACCTAAACCCCGCCCCGTCTCCACACTCAGCACGCCGATGGTCCTTCCTCATAACGAAACCCGTACCCGAAATCCTGAAGTACTGCAAGCTCACCAATATACACCGCGGAGCGCGAAGTCCTTGAAACCCCAAAACCTAGACCCTACCTCCTAAACCCTAAACCCTAAACCCCACACCCCAAACCCTAAATCCTACACCCTAAACCCTCAACCCTAAACCCAAAGCCCCAAACCCTACAGAACCAATCTTCGCTTTCAAACCCAAACCCCAAGCCCTACACCCTAACACCTCAACCCTAAACCCAAAGCCCCAAACCCTAAAGAACCAATCTTCGCTAAACCCTAAACCCTAAACCCTAAACCCCAAAGCCTAAAGAACCAATCTTCGCTTTCAATACCAAAGAAGACAAACTCCTCCGCTTGATCTGAGATCCGGGCTCCTCGACAGGCTCCTCAGCTGCAGGGTGTTTAGGGTTTAGGGTTTAGGGTTTAGGGTGTAGGGTGTAGGGTTTAGGGTTTAGGATTTAGGGTTTAGGGTTTAGGGTTTAGGGTGAGGTTCGTAGATTGACCCCCCCAGGCCCAAAACCCTAAATCCCGACCGGCATCATCAACTACCTGCTTGTACTATGTTGGGGGACTGAGTAGGCGTTTAGGGTTAAGGGCTGAGGGCTTGGGGTTTAGGGTTTAGGGTTTAGGGTTTATGGTTTAGGGTTTAGGGTTTAGGGTTTACGGTCAAGGGCTTATAGGGATAAGGAGCCCAACGCGCTTTCACAATTCAAGTACGTTCAAGCTCGTGCCCTGAGTACGTTTGGAATTTAAGGGTTTAGGGTTTAGGGTTTAGGGTTTAGGGTTTAGGGTTTAGGGTTTAGGGGTTAAGGCTTGGGAGCCCCAGTAACCATATGACAATGACGGCACCCTTTCTGATTCTGAGTTTGGATCATGAACCCTAAATACCCTGAACCAAAAAAGGGGGTCCATAGGGGCACGCCACTGAGCTACCAAGTGGGGTCTGAGGACTGAAGGGTTTAGGGTTTAGGGTTTAGGGTTTAGGGTTTAGGGTTTAGGGTTTAGGGTTTAGGGTTTAGGGCTTCAAGCGCTGGTGCTAACTTTTGTTTTGACAGGGGCTGAGAGTTGAGGGTCTTCGAGATTCTCGAGCCTAAGCCCTAAACCCCCCAAAAAGGGCATCTCAGCAGCGCTTCGTGCGGCGCAACGCTGCAGATCATGGGGCACGCGCTGTTGAGCTGGAGGGTTTCCCGGGGTCACTGCTTGCGCAATACCTGGCTTCGGAGATGCTGACTCCACAGCAGCCTCTGGAGGAAGCTGCACAGGCGGCGGGTCGTGTGCACTTCGGGGATCAGGATCCTGGGTGGTGACTCAAGGCCAGGGCGGGTTTAGGGTTTAGGGTGTAGGGTTTGGGGTTTTGGGCTTAAGCGCAGTGCTGGGTTTAGGGTTTAGGGTTTAGGGCTTAGTGTTTAGGGGGGTTTAGGATTTAGGGTTTATGGTTGGGACATGCCGAAGACCTCCACCGCGCGCTTTGATAAAGAACTGACTTAGGGGTTCGGGTGGACGGTTCAGGGTTTAGGGTTTAGGGTTTAGGGTTTAGGGTTTAGGGTTTAAGGTTTAGGGTTTAGGGTTTAGGGTTTAGGGTTTAGGGTTTAGGGTTTAGGGCTTTTGGAGAGGTCACAAACTCGCTAAGCCTACTAAAAAAAGAACTGACCTTTCAAAACGCCGCAGCCTAGCCCAGCGTGGAAGTGCTCGAAAGATGGGTTTAGGGTTTAGGGTTTAGGGTTTAGGGTTGAGGGTTGAGGGTTTAGGGTTTAGGGTTTGGGGTTTACCACTTGACCACCGAACCCCGAACAATTCCGATTCAGGGCTTTCGGGGTTTAGGGTTTAGGGTTAGTAAGGGGCTTTAGATTTGAGGGTTTAGAGTTTCGGGTCGGGCCTCTAAGGTTTCTAGCTTAGGTGCACAGGTTACGGTCTTGGGCATAGGGTTCAAGGTATCAGGTTTTGGGTTTCGGGTTCAAACCTTCAGCTTTTGGGTTTCGGGTGTAGGGCGCGATGCAAACAGACCCCCACCCCACCCCCCAAACTCTAAACTCTAAACTCTAAACCCTAACCCTAAACCCTAAACCCTAAACGTTCCCAAGGGCCTGCCCCAACCCTCACCCCTCTGGGGCAGCGTCTTGAGGGCCGAAACGGATCGCGAAGGCGGCGTGCCACCTGCTGCCCGGAACTGCTTAGGGTTTAGAGTTTAGGGTTTAGGGTTTCGGGTTTAGGTTTTAGGGTTTAGGGTTTTGGGTGTAGGGTTTAGGGTACTTTGGGAGTATGAAGCTCTGATTTAGGGTTGAGGATTGAGGGTTAACTTTTTTTTTCCGGCTTCACGGGGGTTGGGATTGGGTTTGGGATTGAGGTCTCAATAAACTTTGTTATCATTGATAAAATTGATAAAAACAAAATGAGAGCAACATTAGTAAATGAGAGGTAGAATGCCACTAAACAAGTTGTAGATCCTGTCAGTGTTTGTTTAAGCGGGCTAATTAAGCGGACGTAAGGGGCAGGGCCTACTATTTGCTTAGGCACCCCCCCCAAGCATGACAATATGCTTCTTTCGAAGGGAAATCTCCTCTATGTTTTGGGGGGTTTTGAGCAAGTAGTAGTACAACCTGAGAAACTAACGCTAACAACGACCGCTGAGCAGTTCTGCCTATACGTACCCTGAACCCTTAACCCCTCAAACATCCTAAAACCCTACACCCTAAGCCCTAAACCCTAAACCCTAGATCATCCTAAAACCCTAAGCCCTAAACCATGCGGACTGAAGATCCGGCCGTCATTCGAGAGAGCCGCCAGTGAATTTTGGGACTGCGGCGACTTGAGACCTCAGCTTTTAGGGTTTAGGGATAGGGTTTAGGGTTTAGGGTTTAGGGTTTAGGGTTTAGGGTTTAGGGTTACTTGAGACCTCAGCAAGAACTCTTCCGGCTTGAGGCTACGAGGGTTTGGGGGGAGGTTAGGGTCTGTTTAGGGTTTAGGGTTGAGGGTTTAGGGTTTAGGGTTTAGGGTTTAGGGTTTCAGAATACAGAGGCTTCACGCCTTGAATGCCTACAACGTGTACCGAATGAGCATCACATCCGCCAAGATCACCACCCGGACCCCAAACCCCAACAGTTTAGGGCTTGGGGGTCTAGGGCTAGGGTTTAGGGTGTAGGGGGTCAAGAAGACACACGAAGGGTTTAGGGGTTTAGGGGTTTAGGGTTTAGGGGTTTAGGGGTTTAGGGGTTTAGGGGTTTAGGGGTTTAGGGGTTTAGGGGTTTAGGGGTTTAGGGGTTTAGGGGTTTAGGGTTTAGGGGTTCAGGGGTTTAGGGTTTAGGGCTTAACCCACAAGCGCCCCCGTCCCAAGACCCGCGCGTGAGGCCATGCGGAAGGGCTTGGAGTCTCTGCGAGTACCACTTCCAGTTCCGCTTCCTCATGGCAGAAAATAGGGTTTCATGGGTAAACCCCTCAAGGGACTAAAGGAGGGACCGTTATCAGGAACCTCAGGGGGTTCTTTAGGGGCTACTTCGGTATTCTAGGGGCTGTTTTAGGGTTTCTGTGGATGAATCCACAAGCCTGGGCCTTTCAGGGTGTTCACAGGGAACTAAGTCTAAGACTTGTACCTTCATGAATAGAACTTCCTGATGAATGAACTGGCTTTTATGGGTAATTCTTTGGGATGTTCCCCCTTCTACTAACAGTCCTTAATAGGGACTATAATAGGGGGTCATATGAAGGACTGTTAGTACAAGGGGGAACATCCCAAGCAATAGAGAGAGCCCACATTGAGACTAGGAAAATGACCACCTAAAACCCTATAAACCCTAAACCCGGAACCCTAAACCAAGGCCCTCTCTTTGGGTACCGGCAGTTGGGGGTGTATGGGTGCTCTCCTTTCTGTCTTCCCTTTCTTTTCTCCACGCACGTGCAGCCCGTAAACACTTGCAAATGGTACGAAATGTGAAGGTGGAAAGACCCTGGAAATGAGGCGACGTTTGTCAACGTCCGGCAAGCCCCAATTAAGAAACATAAATCGCAAGCTGCGAACAAACAAAAAAAAACACAAACAGGGCTGTAGTTTTTATCAGGATCCTATAGGACCCCAACCCTAAACCCTAACCCCGTGCCTCCCTAAAAACAAAGGGTTTAGGTTTAATGATGTTTAATGTTTAGGGTTTCGGGGAAAAGCGCCCACTGGGACCTAAACCCCGAACCCTTAAACCCTTAAACCCTTCAACCCTTCAACCCCTAAACCCTAAACCCTAAACCCTAAACCCTAAACCCTAAACCCTAAACCCTAAACCCTAAACCCTAAACCCTAAACCCTAAACCCTAAACTTATCAGGCAACTGTGGCCTTGGCGACTGAAGCTGTCGGTGCGGGAGTCGCCTTGGGACAGGCGTTTGCCCACGTTCTCTTGCTGGGCGAAAAGAGGTGAGCTTATGCAACGCCCTCTAGCCCTAAACCCGAAACCCTAAACCCTAAACCCCAAACCCTAAACCCCAAACCCTAAACCCTAAACCCCAAACCTGAAACCCTAAACCCCAAACCCCAAACCCTAAACCCTAAACCCCAAACCCTAAACCCCAAACCCTAGACCCTAAACCCCAAACCCTAAACCCTAAGCCAAATACCTCAACCTCTTGGGCTCTCAGTTCGACTCGATTCGGGGCTCATTTAGGGGGCCTCAACAATTAGAATAGGGTTTTGGGTTTAGGGTTTAGGGTTTCGGGTTTAGGGTTTAGGGTTTAGGGTTAGTGGGATGCCCTTATAGGGACCCCAATAAGGTACCCCCCCCCCCCCCCCCCCCCCCCCCCCTAATTTCGCAAATTGGTGCCAGAAGGGAACATTGTAAGTAATTATTCCGACCCCTATATGCGGGCTCGCGGACTGCTCAAGGTAAGGTTTCTAGGGTTTAGGGGGTTTAGGGTTTAGGGTTTAGGGTTTAGGGTTTAGGGTTTAGGGTTTAGGGTTTAGGGTTTAGGGTTTAGGGTTTAGGGTTTAGGGCTTAGGGTTTAGGATTTCCAGGGTCTATAGCGGGTTCCTAAAGCTTATAGGCTTTGTAGGGTTTTTAGGGCTTGTAGGACTTTAGGGTGTTTTGAACTCTACACGTTGGGGCGAATCGTGCACCCTCCTTTCTAAACCCTAAACCCTAAACCCTAAACCCTAAACCCTAAACCCTAAACCCTAAACCCTAAACCCTAAACCCTAAACCCTAAACCCTAAACCCAAACCCTCAACCCTAAACCCTAAACCCGAAACCCTAAACCCTAAACCCTAAACCCTAAACCCTAAACCCTAAACCCTAAACCCTGAACCCTGAACCCTGAACCCTGAACCCTCCACTCTAGTTAAGGTGGATGGCTTTAGGGGTCGGCCTGGGCTCCCAAACCTACGTGGACAATACGGAGCCTGATACATAGGGTACGCCTAGGGCTTAGGGTTTAGGGTTTAGGGTTAGGGTGGTTTAGGGTGGTTTAGGGCACGCCGCAGGTAAGCCCCCAACCCACCTCAGGGACACCCTCGAACTAGTCCGCCTGAACATGAAAACAACTGAAGCCCAAACCCTAAAACGCTGAACCCCATAACATCCTGAGCCTATACAGTTACCGGTAAAATCATCCTGAACCCCAAGCCCCAAACCCTGAACCCATTCAGTCTGTGGTACCCATTCATCATCCACGAACCTCTAAAGCCCCAAAAGCCTTAAGCCCGAAACTCGTAAAACCCTCAACCCTAAACCCTAAAACCCTAAAACCCTAAGCGCTCAACCCTCAACCATCCTGCCTTCGTCCTCCTCCTCCTCTGCGACCTTGTTCATCAAGGCGACGGCATTCGGATCTTGCTCCGGGCTCTGGTGTTCCTCGTATTGCTGTTTTGGGGTTTAGGGCTTCCTAGGGGCTGAATACCCTAGCCCATCCCTAGCCGCTAGCCTAAAAATTGCTAACGCTTGATTTTGTCATAGGATTACACACAACCAAAAAGGTTGAAGGTTAACTGCCCAGCCCTTAAGGCTTTAAGCGCTCTCGGTAGCCCAGCAACCAAAACAGAATAAGGCCCTTCTTTTGGGTTGGCTACTGTATAAGGGCACCCAGAACCAATACAAAAGGGGCAAAGGGTACCACTAGGGTACCACTGGGATCCCAAGGGTTTATGCGGGGTTTAGGGTTTAGGGCTGGGGGCTTGCAATTCCCATACACCCCACAACCCGCAAATCCGAAACCGCTTGGAGTTTGCAGGGAATGCCGGAAAATGGGGGCACCTAGGTTTAGGGTTTAGGGTTTAGAATTTAGGGTTTAGGGTTTAGGGTTTAGGGTTTAGGGTTTATTTGAGGGTCCAGGTAGAATTCAGGGCTCACAAGGCCACCCTGGAGCCTTAGACCCTAGCACAAGAGAGCTCAGCATGTCCCGAGCTCTGAGGTATTTACCCCCGGGATACTCCAGCCGCTCGTTGCGCGGTACCATTTGTCCGTCCTTCAGATTCGTCCCGGAGAGGCGGCAGCTGTTTCGCCGAAACGCTGCAGCGCCCCGAACGAGGCGCCCTAAACCCTCTTCGCCAACTCAGATGCACACGTGGCCAACTGTGCGCTGTTGACCACGACCGGCCGGGTTCGTTTCAAGCCTCAAAAAAAAAACAACATCAGAGCCAACCACGAAGAAAACAAACAAAAGAACAGGCCTCCGCAAGGCACGACCCATACCAGTGCCGCTCCCTGCCCCTAATCCCCCCTTACAAAAAGCCCTACAAACTCTAATCCTAAACCCTAAACCCTAGACCTTCAACCCAATAGACCCTGTAATCCCCACATTGGCCCTAAACCCTATAAACTCTAAACCCTGAACCCTGAACCCTGAACCCTAAACCCTATAGACCCTGCGCAACTTGGGGCCCGAGGATGGGCCGAAACATCTCGTGCAGCCCTGAACCAGCCCGACATCCCTCAACCCAAACCCTTTGTATGTAGGGTTTAGGGTTTAGGGTTTAGGGTTTAGGGTTTAGGGTTTAGGGTTCAGGGTTTAGGGTTTCGGGTTTCGGGTTTGCCCGGTGCTACCGTTTTACTTTTTGTTTCGTTCAAGGTTCCCTTATAAAGTAACCAAACCAAAAACAGGGTGCCCTCAATACAGTATCAGATGGTTTCTGGGCTACGAAGTCAGGGCGAGGGAAGGGGTCCCTAAACCCTAAACCCTAAACCCTAAACCCTAAGTTTGAGCTGGGTATCTCGGTTCCACTCAGAAGTGGGGACCTTTCTTGAAACCCAAGCCTTCACAAGCCCCAAGCCCCTAAAGCAGAAGCACGTAACACCCCAATCTCCCAGCCCTCAACCTTGAAGCCCTGCACCTTAACAAGCACTAAACCCGACAGCTACAAAACCCTCCCAGAACCTTGCAGCCGTCTATAGGGTTCAGAGGCTTTGTAGTGTTTATGGGGTTAAGGATTGATAGGGATTGTAGGGTTTATAGGGTTTATGGGGCTTACGGGGTTTAGGTATGACAGGGTTTAAGGTTGGTTTAGGGTTACCCAAACCCAAACCCTGTACCCCGAACCCTAAACCCTGAACCCTAAACCCTAAACCCTAACCCTAAACCCTAAACCCTAAACCCTAAACCCTAAACCCCAAACCCCAAGCCCTAACCATCAAAACCCTAACCCCGAAGCTGAAGCTCGAACATCCGAGACCCGAATCGTCCAGCCGCAAACTTCAACAAAGCCCCCCACTTAAAAAGGGTCGGAGAGGTTTAGGGTTTAGGGTTTAGGGTTTGGGGTTTAGGGTTTAGGGTTAAAAGGGTTCAGGGTTTAGGGTTTAGGAGCGAGGCCCAGGCGTAGACGAAGTCGCGCTGCCGATGGTTGAGCTTGCTGAGGAGCGCGATCCTTCAGCTCCCGGGTTTCTGGGCCTAGAAGAGGGTATAGGGTTTAGGGTTTAGGGTTTAGGGTTTAGGGTTTAGGTTTAGGGTTTAGGCCTAGGGTTTCGGGTTAAGGGTGTAGGGCTTAGGGTTGAGGGCTCCTCCAGCTTGTACTTGGGTAGGGTTTCGCAGATACGGCGCTTCCGGGTGCAGCGGCATTGAAAGGTTGGCTCGTGGTTTCAGGGGGTCCTGAGGCCGGTGTTGTATACTGTCTTGTACAGGGTGTTGAGTTCGGGGGTTGTAACCCTAAACCCTAAACCCTAAACCCTAAACCCTAAACCCTAAACCCTGAACCCTGAACCCTGAACCCTGAACCCTAAACCCTAAACCCTAAAAACGTAGTGTTTAGAGCCGGCCCTTCAGGGCCCAACCTCAAACCCCAAACCTCACACCGGCGGTCCTCTCCCCCGAACAAAAACCCTATAAAACTCTGAGCCAGAGCCATCAAAACCCCAAAATCTCAAAATTCCAAAAAACTCGGTATATCCTAACCCTGAAAGTCTGAGCCACAGCCCGACACTGAAAACCCTGAGCCCTAAACCCTGAAGCCCAAAACCCTCAACCCTGACCCCAAACCCTAAACCCTGAACCCTGAAGCCTAAACCCTAAACCCTAAACCCTAAACCCTAAACCCTAAACCCCATTCTGTTTCACAGAACCCCAGGGTTTGCCAAGTCGCCTGAAGCGCTGTGCTTGGTTCTTGCCGCCCGTGAGGTTGAAGGCTTCCTTTGGGGAGTGAGTGAAGCGATGGGGTTTAGGGTTTAGGGTTTGGGGTTTGGGGCTTAGGGCTAGGGTTTAGGGTTTAGGGTTTAGGGTCTACGGCCTTCAAAAGACCGTAAACCCTAAACCCTAAACCCTAAACTCCAAGAACCCTCAAAAAGAAGGTGGGCCTCGGGCACAGGGAGCCCTATGAGAAACTGATTTCTTGGCACCCTGAACCCTAAGCCGTGAACCGTAAACCCTAAACCCAAAACCCTAGACCCTAAACCCTAAACCCTAAACCAAGCACCACAGGATCAACCGTTTGCTTGGGGAAAATTATCGGGCTCAGGATTGGGGGTTGAGGGTTTAGCGTTTAGGGTTTGGTAACTCAGTTTAGGGTTTAGGGTTTAGGGCTTAGGGTGAGGGTTTCGGGTTTAGGGGTTTAAGTGTAGGGAAGCTGTCAGCTGAATCACTTCCAAACACTCCAGAACCCTGTAGCCCTAAAGCCCTAAAGCCCCCAAAGCCCCAAAGCCCCAAAGCCCTAAAGCCCTAAAGCCCTAAAGCCCTAAAGCCCTAAAGCCCTAAAGCCCCCAAAGCCCCTAACGGCCCCGCATCAGCAATGCCACAACATTCCTCAGCCCTAAACCCCTGAGCACGAAGCCCTACCTAAACCCTATGCGCTAAGCCCGAATACCTTAACCCTAGCGACCCTGAATCCAGAAGACCGAAACCCTAAGCCCCAAGACCGAAACCCAGAAAAACCGAACCCATACCCCAAGCTCTAGGCAGCCCAAAACGCGCATCTTCACTCGAAACCCTAAACCGGGGACCCTAAACCCTAAACCCTAGACGCTAAACCCTAAACCCTAAACCCTAAACCCTAAACCCTAAACCCTAAACCCTAAACCCTAAACCCTAAACCCTGAATCCTACTCCCTCAACCCCAAGGGTCCCAACCTTAAGCTTGCAAAGTGCGACTTCCCCAAACCCCCCGAAGGGCTACCACCCTTCACGGTCCTTGAAGGCCCTACCACCCCAAGCCCTAAACCCTAAACCCTAAACCCTAAACCCGAAACCCTAAACCCTAAACCCTAAACAGGGTTTAGGGTTTAGGGTTTAGGGTTTAGGGTTTAGGGTTTAGGGTTTAGGGTTTAGGGTTTCGGGTCTAGGGCTCTTGGCCCCCTGAAGCGCTACCCTTAACCCTAAACTTCAAACCATAAACGATCCTGGGCTGCACTTTCCCGCAGCAGGGTGGACTTAAACCTGCCACTAGTAGCCCCTACACCCTAAGCCCCTGAACTTCAACTCTACACCTCAAACCCTAAACCCCTATTTATTCCCCAAACCCTAAACCCTAAACCCTAAACCCTAAACCCTAAACCCTAAACCCTAAACCCTAAACCCTAAACCCTAAACCCTAAACCCTAAACCCTCAAGGCCTGCGAAGCCGACAGAATGGAGACCTGCTCTCGCTCTTCCACCAGCCGCACGGGATGCCTTGGCGCAGAAGCTGTTGAGGTTTTGTTTTATTATTATTATTATTATTGCTTTTTTGAGTTTTTTATTTTTTTTTTTTGGGGGGGGGGGGGTTAGGGTTTAGGGTTGAGGGTTTGGGGTTTGGGGTTTGGGGTTTAGGGTTAGAAAGTTTAGGGTTTGGGGTTCAGGGTTCAGGGGCGTAGAGGCTAGGGGTTTTAGGATTACAGGGTTCAGACGGGTTCAGATACGGCTGAGAGTTCAGGGAGTTTGGGGGTTCCAGGGGTTCAGGACAGCAAGACAGAAGCGAAAAATCACCCCCACTCCGGCTCTAGTACGGCTTCGACACTGCTTGAGGGCTTAGGGTTCTTGTTCATGTGAGCCTTGAAACAGTAGAGGGCTCATGTAAGCCTGAGCAGAACCATAAACCTAGGGCAAGAGAAACTTCCCACCATAAGCTCTTACTCCAGTGACTAGACCCAGGGAATGAACAGTGTACACTTCTTGGTTTAAAGGGGGTTAGAAGTTAGAAGGGAACTCCAACCCGCCAAAAAGGGAATAAGCGCCTACTCTGGGTCCTAGGTGGCTGCCTCTGAGTCCCACGCTTGGTCTGCGTGCAGCTGGTGTATCGGACCTTGGAAGAGCTCTCAGCTGTCAACTGGAAGGTCGAGATTACGCCCTAAACCCTAAACCCTAAACCCTAAACCCTACACCCTACACCCTAAACTCTAAACCCTACATCCTGAACCCTAAGCCCCAAACCCTACACCCCAAACCCCCGGGCTTGGGTTTGCTCAACTTAGCAGGTGCCATCTGACAACAGCCCCGACCCCGAGCTGATGACGAGGAGTCCTGCCCCTAGCCTGTGTCAAGTGTGGGGCTTAAGGCTTAGGGCTTAGGGTTTAGGGTTTAGGGTTCAGGGTTTAGGGTTTAGAGGTTAGGGTCTAGAAAGGGCTTTGGATTTATGGCAGTTTAAGGAATTTAGGGTTCAGCTTAGGGTGGAGTCAAGACATACCTGACGCGCAGGACCTGCATATGACAGCATATATGACGACCCTAAACCCTAAACCCTAAACCCTAAACCCTAAACCCTAAACCCTAAACCCTAAACCCTAAACCCTAAACCCTGAACCCTGAACCCTAAACCCTAAACCCTAAACCCATCCCAAAGCAAAACCCTCCGGCCAGGAAGCTCCAAAAAAAATGTAGGAGGACCAAGCCGGGGTCCTTATAGGGGACCCGAGGGGGCTACAAGGGTTTAAGGTTTAGGGTTTAGGGTTTAGGGTCTTAAGGTTTAAGGTTACGGGAGTTTAGAGTCCAGGGTTCAGGGTTTGGGGTTTAGGGCGTTTGCCCGAGGATCCGAGACAAGACCACCCGATTTAGGGCCTTTGCAAGCCCCTCCCTGTAGAACTTACGGCTTTGGATGTAAGAGACGAACTTGAACCCCCCACGCAACCCCCTAAACCCTAAATCCTACACCCTGAAGCGACCCTTTTCAGAAACCCTATATACATTACTAGCCCTGACTTTTGAGGGTTTAGTGCTTCGCCCTTCGCCTTTAAATTTCCGGACCATGAGCCTGCAAACCCTCTGCTGGACAAGTACCGAAAACCTTGAACCCTTATGATACCAATGAAGGGGTTCGGGGTCTAGGGTTTAGGGTTTAGGGTTTAGGGTTTAGGGTTTCGGGTTTAGGGTTTAGGGTTTAGGGTTTAAACTAAACCCTAAACGGTTTAGGGTTTAGTGTCTAAAAGTACCCAAAGCCTTAAAACCCTGGAGTCGTGCACCCCAGCTAGCCCTAAACCCTAAACCCTAAACCCTAAACCCTAAACCCTAAACCCTAAACCCTAAACCCTAAACCCTAAACCCCTTGGGAGCCGGGGCATTCTCGTAGGCTTCTTGGCCTTTCCGCCACCGGGCCTTGGTTGCTCTGCCGATCTTCGAAGGTCGGAGCAGAGTTTAGGGTTTAGGGTTTAGAGTTTAGGGTTTAGGCTTTAGGCTTTAGGGTTTAGGGTTTAGGGTTTGGGGTTTGGGGTTTGGGGTTTGGGGTTTGGGGTTTGGGGTTTGGGGTTTGGGGTTTGGGGTTTGGGGTTTGGGGTTTGGGGTTTGGGGTTTGGGGTTTGGGGTTTGGGGTTTAGGGTTTAGGGTTTATGTAGGGTTTGAATTGGGGTTTTGGGTTCATTGTCATAGAGAAACCCAGGAATACAAGGGTACCCCTTTTTGGTTTACAGGGGCTGGTAAGGGAACCTAAGCCCTAAAGAAAAGGGAATAAGGGCCTACTCTGGGCCTAGTGTAAGTAAGGGTTTGAGTTTAGGGATGGGTGCTTCGGGCTCAGGGCTTGGGATCTTGAGTTTAGGGTTTCTATACGCCCCTTACAACCTGAATAAGACTAATGTCTTTAATATCCTCTTGGGTTTTATATGAACAAAAATGAAAAAAAACCCAAGGGGGATATAGGTTTGGGGTTTAAGGAGGGTGTAGGGTTTAGGGTTTAGGGTTTAGGGTTTAAGGTTTAGGGTTTAGGGTTTAGGGTTTGGGGATTTGAGGTTTAGGGATTTGGAGATGAGACTTTGCGAAAGCCGCCCCAACGGACTAGCGGACCACTGTGGGAACTTGCCACCTGAAAGGCCTCCTGTTTAGGGTTTAGGGCTTAGGGTTTAGGGTTTAGGGTGTAGGGTTTAGGATTTCGGGTTTAGGGTTGAGGGATTTATGGAGTTTAGGGTGTAGGGAAGGAGATGATTGGTGTGGTTTGTTGGTGATCGGTCCTACAAACCTGAACCCAAGAGGAGTATATAACCCTAAACCCTAAATCCTACCCTACACCCTAAACCCTAAACCCGAAACCCTAAACCCTAAACCCTAAACCTCACACCTTTAAGCCTACGATCTGTGTCCCGTGAGCAAAGTTTTATGAAGGCCTGCTCACCCTCCATCGTTGGGGTTTAGGGTTTAGGGTTTAGGGTTTGGGGTTTAGGGTTTAGGGTTTAGGGTTTAGGGTTTAGGGTTTAGGGTTTAGGGTTTAGGGTTTAGGGTCTCTAACACCCCTAACAACCCTGACACATAGTGTAGAAGGGTACAGTAATTGGAATTAAGGTGCCCGGAAGCGTCCTGTAACAGGTCTATACAGGCGTGTAAGAGACCTAAGCTTCAAACCCGAAACCACCCTAAACCCTGAACCCTAAACCCACCAGCCACCTCCAAATTTCGCAGGCATATGGCCAAGAAAATCCACCACAGAGATGCTTCTGCTGCAAAAAAAAAACTAGAAAAACACAGGGCCCAACCAGAAACTCTAAAACCCTAAACCAAACCGCCTAGACCCTTACACCCTCAACCCCCAAAGTTGGTTCCGGCCTCTTCTGAGATCTCCACGGAGGAGGCCTCAGTCTGCGTGCCGATGGCGGCCACTGAGGCCTTCTGCCTCGCGGGCAAAATGGCATATGCTCTCCTCGAGCAGGGGGAGCATGGTTGGCTCTGCTGGCGCCGCCTGCCCTTTGGGCTTCGTCCCTTTCCGTCGCGGCAGCTAGGCAGGACTCTGCTATCGTGCGTGCAGCCCACAGCTGCAGACGCATGGGAACCTGGGGCACATGCTTTTGCGCGGTCTGGAACTTGCCCCAACCGTACAGAACGCGTCGCTTGCGCGCCTAAACCCCTCAACCCCTAATCCCCTGAATCCCGAAGCCCAAGCCCTACACACTATGCCCTAAACCACTCAACCCCAAACGCCTGAACCCTATAAACCCTATACCCTAAACCCTATCAACCCTATGAACCCTATAAGCCCTATAAACTCTATAAACCCTATAAACCCTATAAACCATAAACCCTACAAACCCTATACACCCTACAAGCCCTATAAACTCTATAAACCCTGAACCCTGAAACCTAAACCCTGAACCCTAAACCCTAAACCCTGAACCCTGAACCCTGAACCCTGAACCCTAAACCCCAAACCCTAAACCCCAAACCCTAAACCCTAAACCCCAAACCCTAAACCCTAAACCCAAGACCCAACACACCCCGAGGGCACCGGACCATGGCTACACCAAGAGCGCCCGCCGTCGCGGCCTAAGGATGCACAGTGAAGAGACCAAATATAGGGGCCTGAATAGGGTTTAGGGTTTAGGGTTTAGGGTTTAGGGTTTAGGGTTTAGGGTTTAGGGTTTAGGGTTTAGGGTTTAGGGTTTGGGGTTTGGGGTTTAGGGTTTAGGGTTTAGGGTTGAGGGTTTAGGGTTTAGGACTTAGGGTTTAGGGTTTTGGGTTAGAATTTGAACAGGGTTTTAGGGGGTTATTGTAGTATAATTGTAAAGGGACCATAAGGGAACACCATTAGTAATTATTCGACCCCTATGTTAGGGTTTCTAGGGCTCAGGGTATACGTGTTTGGGGTTTAGGGCTCAGGGTATGGGGCTTGGGGTTTAGGAGTCTAGTGGTTTAGGGTTTAGGGTTAAGGGTTTAGGCGTTTATGGTTGGGGGTTCCAGGAGTTTCGGGTCTTGGGGCCAGGTCTTAGGGTCTGGGGTCTGCTGTCTGCCTGGTAACCCAAACAGACACAATCGAAACTAAAGTAACTGCTTTAGGATTTTGGCTTTCGGG
>CAJNDS010000390.1:35000-45000 GCA_905221605.1 Symbiodinium natans | reverse complement strand
TAATCCCTAAATCCGGACAGCCACCAACCTGCCTTGCGCATGATGCCGATCCTGGGCTGCGGCTTTGGTGGGCTTAGGCTTCATGCGGTTTTGTCTTAGGGTTTAGGGTTTAGGGTTTAGGGTTTAAGGTTTAGGGTTTAGGGTTTAGGGTTTAGGGTTTAGGGTTTAGGGTTTAGGGTTTAGGGTTTAGGGTTTAGGGTTTAGGGTGGGGGCCTTGGGGTTTTGGGGCTTACTATAGGGGCATAAATGATTAGAAAATAAGCAGAAGTTATACAGGGAGCATAAGGGAAGACTATTCGTACTTATTCCGACCCCTATATTGATGGGCTTGGAGCCCTTGGCCTGAAACCTTGAGAGTTTAGAGTTTCGCTGGGCGTGGAGTCTCTCTCCTACGGGATTGCTGCGGCACTTTGTTTGATCAAACATTTAGGGTTTAGGGTTTAGGGCTTAGGGCTTAGGGGTGTACGGTTTAGGGTTTAGGGCTCGTTCGTGCCGTGAGAGGGTCATCGATTGCGAGGCTGAACGCCCACGCATACCCACGCTCGGCGTTACATGGAAGAGTTCAAAAGAGGGCTGAGGTTTTGAGGTTTAGGGTTTAGGGCTTAGGGTTTAGGGTTCTGTCAATGTTAGAACCCCAAAGTGCGCAAGCACCGCTTGGGCAAGGGCGCTTTTGAAGAGAAAGTCTAAACAACAAACCCTAGTTCCCAATACGGACGTTGAGATTACTCCTCAATTGGAGGCTCGCTAACCCTAAACCCTAAACCCTAAACCCTAAACCCTAAACCCTAAACCCTAAACCCTAAACCCTAAACCCTAAACCCTAAACCCTTGCAGCCTACCGGGTCGTGTTGCAGAGCCTCTTTCTGCCATGCCTTGGGAGGCATATCTTAGGGTAGGTATATGGTCCCTTAGTATGGGCCCGTCAAAGGCGCCCCCTTGTATACCCCTTACACTAGCTTCAGACCCTAAACCCTACAGCCTAAACCCTAAACCCTAAACCCTTATATGCCCTGTACAAGCCAAGGGCCCATACTTCAGAACCCTTTAAAGGAAGTAAGGGACCATATTGAGGTTCCCAGAAGAGCCACCCATACATTAGGGGGGGGCAGCCCGTTCGTACCCCCAAGGCCTAGAATCCTTCTTCTTGGAACCCCCAAACGGCTGGGTTAGGGATTGGGATTAGGATTTGGGGTTAAGGGGTTGGGGTCTGCTTCATGTAGGATCGCCAGGAGCTGAACAAGTCGCCAAAATCGAGTGAGAGGACAGGGGTACTAGAAACCCTGAACCAGGACCTAAACCTGTGAACCACTAAACCCCCCTCCGCCCAAACCCTAAACCCTAAAACCCTAAACCCTTGAAATTCAATGCCGAAGAAAGCTTCAGAGGATTCTGATCCTCGGCGGTCGTATCCTGGCGTCAGGCATGGCGGCTGAGGGGTTCCCAGGTCTTTAGAGCTTAGGTTCCCGACAAACCCTAAACCCTGAACCCTGAACCCTGAACCCTAAACCCTAAACCCTAAACCCTTTAAACCCTAAACCCTACCCCCCCTAAAGCCGAAACCCTAAACCGCGTGTATACCAGCAAGCTGAAGCTGAGGCCGAGCCGAGGGCGAAGGGTGGCAGAGGTCTCTAGGAGCGCCAATCTTTCAAAGGATCCATGTAACCATAGAGTAGGGTCTAGGGTTAGGGTTTAGGTTTAGGGCTTAGGGCTTCGGGCTTAGAGTGTACGGCTTAGGGCTTAATTAGGGTTTCGGATGCGATGTCCTTAACTCAAGCTGCCCATGTGATTGTAGGGTTGAGAAAGTTGCCTCCCAAAAAATTGCCGTTCTTGTCTTGGTGTTTCGGTCAAGGCGAGTTCCACGTCTCCACTTCCTGGGTCCTCCACATTCGTGGAACATGCCCGAAAAAGGAAGGAAAGAACCTCTGGACCCGAAGGTGAATCATGAGGTGTGACAGGGAGATTTGGGGCCCCGACCTTCCCTTTAGCATGCACCCCTCAACAATTAGAATAGGGTGTTGGGAGGTTCTTCTAATATGCTTACAAAAGGGACCATAAGGGAACGCTATGAGGAACTATTCCGACAACTTTATTCCCAACGAACCCGGCGTTCACTTCACAGTGCAGTCTGGGGGCTTGGGGTTTAGGATCTTTAGGCTCTATAAACGAACCCTAAGGGTCCCTTAATATTATATACCTGGGGCCCAAAGTCCTTATATAAATGCCCACATGAAGGACACGGGTAGATATGCAAGCACCTTGGCTAAGGACAAAATGCTCGTTGCCTTACTCACAACCCCGCTTTTGCTTCCCATGCACCTTCGAATCAATTTCAGCCCGTCACACCACAAAAACCTCTGAACCTGGGCTTTCCTAATCCATAAACTGCAGCCCTACTTAGAACTCCGCTTCAGGGGTTTCAGAGGTGGCGGAGTGGGGTGCAGTATTGAGGGTTTCAAAAGCCAAAGCCGGGGGCTTCATCAACCCACACGGCTTTAGGTGTTTTGGGGCTTATAACTTAGTAGCCCAGTAACCATATATAATAAGGGCACCCTTTTTTGGGTTGGTTGTTCTATAAGGGAACCCAGAACCAACCCAAAAAAAGGGGAAAGGGTACCACTGGGCTACCAAGATAAGGTTTCGGGTTTTGGGTTTCGGGTTTAGGGTAGGTCCACTACTGAACTCCGACCCCCGAATTTTTCAACCCCCGAATCGACCCGATCCCCACTCAACTGGATACCGGGCCTCATCGTCCCTGCACGGCAGTTTAGGGTCTAGGGTTTAGGGTTTAGGGTTTAGGGTTTAGGGTTTAGGGTTTAGGGTTTAGGGTTTAGGGTTTAGGGTTTAGGGTTTAGGGTCTAAAATTTAGGGTTGAGGGTTGCTTCTTATGGCTTTGCGTGGTTTATGGCTTCCGGTTCTCCGGTCTCGGCGGCTGCGGAATTCTTGTTCACAACTATGTGCTTAAGAACCCCCAAGGTAGTAATCCCTATGTTGCCCTTATACGGAAGAATATCTATTAGGATTTTTCCCCCTTATACTTACAGTCCTGAATAGAGGTTAGAATAGGGGGTACAATAATCCCTACTAAGGACTGCTAGTACAAGTACAAGGTGGAACATCCCAAAATACGTAGTTGAGGGTTTGGAGTCTAAGGCGAAAGGCTCAGGGTCGAGGGCTGGCAAATGAAGGGTTTTGGGTCTAGTCTTGAGGACTTGCCCTTGGGATCCCGATATGCTAACAGTCCTTAGTAGGGATGGTTGTCGTAGGGGGTACTATGATCGCTATTAAGGACGATTTGTATAAGGGGGACCATCTGTCCCAACATTGCCCCTAACTCCTGTACCCGAAGCCCCATTGAGTTCTTGTTTTTAAGGGCTTGCGGAAGAGGGCCGGAACAACGCAAAATTGAGTATTGACAGGGGTTCAGGGCTTAGGGCTTAAAAGGTTTAGGATTTAAGGTGTCGCGGCGGCTGGTATGGCAGTGAGTGCCGGCTGCTTTCTTCCAAACGCCAAGAAACAGCTCTAAGGTCTTAAACCCAAACGAGCTTTCATGTTTTTGTTTCGTGTTGTTGGGGTTCATGGGCTGCGGTTGAGGGTTTAGGGTTTAGGGGGCTTAGGGCAGAAGGGGAAAGCTGAAGGATTTAGGGCTTGCTGGACCCCAGCCTTAAGACCTACCTAAAGCCCCAAAATGTACATGGGTTTTGGCCATTTTATGCATATTTTGGTCCAGGTAAAGCCCTAAACCCTCCATCCTAGATCCCGTAGCCCTTAGCCTGAAAATCCCAGAGTTCAATCTTGCGGATATCGCGACTTGCAGGGCTACGGTCTGGTGCTCAGCGGTTGAGGGGACGTAAAGCAAGGGAATTTAGGGTTTAGGGTTTCGGGTTTAGGGTTTAGGGATTAGGGTTTAGGGTTTAGGGTTTAGGGTTTAGGGTAGAAATTGGGAACACATAAAGTTCTGGCTTTAGGGATTGGGGGCTGAGGCCTGGGTTCTTTTCAGCAAGCAGGGCTTGAAGTTTGGGTTTTCTTTAAAACTAGCAAACCATGGTTCTGGTTTCTTTAGATGGAGCTGGCTTTGCGAAAATAGGTGACCCCCAATTTAGACCCCCAAATGGTATGATCCCCTAACACCAAGGACCCCAATAAGGTACCCCTAACTTCAGAAACCCCCAATAAGGAAACCCAGAACCAAAAAAAGAGAAAGGGAACCACTCCGCTGCCATAACGAACGCCGAGCTCCCGATCCGAGATTAAGGTCTGAAGGCCTAGGGCTTAGGGCTTAAGATTTTGGGTTTAGGGTTCAGGGTTTCGGGTTATGGGGCTTGGGAACGCAAGCGCACTTACGGCACGACTTAAGACACCTTCTGCTTGCACTTTGCACTTTGCACTTTGCACTTTGCACTTTGCACTTGGCACTTGGCACTTTGCACTTTGCACTTTGCACTTTGCGCACGTGAAAGGTACAACTATACACAACTACCCTAAAATTAAACCCTAAACCCTAAACCCTAAACCCTAAGCCCGAAACCCTAACTCCCATCCACGCCACCTTCTGCTTGCAAGTAACTAAGAACAAAAGGGGTACCCTGTGTTGTTTAAGGGAAAGAGAGGGTTTCGGGTTTAGGGTTCAAGGGCTACGGTTTAGGGGTCCGGGAAATTTAGGGTTTTCGGCTTAACAAGGGAGCGATGAGTAAGATGGGTGCCGTGCGTTCCTTAAGGGCTTGGAAGCCGATTTCCATATCATGATAAGGGCAGACGCTTTTGGGGCTGGTTACTTCGTAGGGGAACCTTGAACCAACAAAAAGGGAAAGGGTACCACTGGGCTACCAAAAGGGAATGAGAACCCTAAACCCTAAATCCTACACCCTAAACCCTAAACCCAGCGAAAGATAGCAGAAGTGAGGTGCAGGACCAGTGCCATCGTGCTCCCAACCCTCCGGTTTGCTTGTGAAGGGCAGGGTTCAGGGTTCAGAGCTTAGGATTCAGGGTTTGAGGTTTAGGGTTTAGGGGTTTACGGTTTAGGGTGTTTTGGTTTTTGAGGTTAGGGCATGCGGCTCGGAAGGGCCGTGGTATAGACTCCGTTAGGCAGTGGGTTTGTCAACTCATGGTGGCAATCTTCAAATTCGCACAAGCATGGCGGTCACCGTGCGTCTCCGAAGGTAAGATGTGCGGATGTCAAGCAACGTAGGCTTTTGCGTGTAGCTTTCGAGTTGAATGATTGGTGTTCTTGCCTGGACCCTGAAACCTCAACCCTAAGCCTTAATTACCGTAAACCGCACGCCCTGAACCCTAAACCCTAAACCCTGAGGCCCTGCACCCATAGCCCTGAACCCCCAAGCACTGTAAGCTCTAAGCCCTCTAAGCTCCCCCGCTTCGGCATCAGCGGTGCCAGTTTCGTGGCACTCCGTGACTGACGCCTGTCCAAATTTAGTGTAGGGTTTAGCGATTACGGTTCAAGGCGGTTTAGGGTTTTGGCTTTAGGATGTAGGGTTCAGGGCTCAGGGTTTAGGGTTTATACGAACTGTAAAAGGGTTGGGGTCCCAAAAACGCTTTGACCGAAACGTTTTGACCGAGCTTGGGTTTTGGAACCTGTCCCACATTCTTTCGTGCTAAGCCCTATACAGCCTGATTGGCAGGGTTTAGGGTTTAGGTTTAGGGTTTAGGGTTTAGGGTTTAGGGTTTAGGGTTTAGGGTTTAGGGTTTAGGGTTTAGGGTTTAGGGTTT
This sequence comes from Symbiodinium natans, assembly GCA_905221605.1. Taxonomy (NCBI): domain Eukaryota; class Dinophyceae; order Suessiales; family Symbiodiniaceae; genus Symbiodinium; species Symbiodinium natans. The sequence goes on along the minus strand of CAJNDS010000390.1, from coordinate 39,279 downwards.
AGGGTTTAGGGTTTAGGGTTGGTTTACTCTCATCCGCGCCATGAGCAGCGCGATCGAAATACCCTACTTAGTTGCTGAGTTCATAAGCCCCAAAGAAGTGTACACTTTCAGTTCTCCTAAACCCTAAACCCTAAACCCTAAACTCAGGGCCTAGGCCGCCCGCCTACGTTGGGGGGCCGCGCTTAAGCCCTTTGACCTCGATGGCACAAGCCGACCCAGGTCGCTCGCCCGCCTCCCACAGCATGGGGGTCGGTAGCGCCCATCGTGGCCTACTCCCTTAAAACAAAGTAAACACCCAAACCCCCCCCCCCCTTGACCCTGGGGTCGCTGGCCTTTTTGGGGGGGCGTACCCCCGGACCCCTAGGCCAGGAGGACTCGGTAGCGTGCTCAGGGACCAGGGGGCCTCAGGCCATGGCTCCCTGCCCCTGCCCTGACCCTAACCCCTCCCTGCTAGGCTTGGCTTTCTTTTGATTTTTGTGGGCCATTCCTGGCCCCCCTGACCCCTACTGGGATTTGTGGCGAGGCCCTGCCGCCCTGGGCTGGCAGCCTGTCCTCTTTACCCGCCACGCCGGGGCCTGTTTCTTACCTTCGAGACCTTGCTGGCAGCCTTGACTCTCGGATTCAACCAACATCAAAGTTTTGAAAAGTGGACTGTTGTCTGAGTTTAGGCCTAAACCCTAAAAGGAATAGGTTTGGGTGGCTTTGCCGCCTTGGACGGCGTGGGGTGGGAGAAAAGTGTTAGATGGCCCTCCACAATCGGGCCAAAGCTGCTCTTCAGCACCTCACGAAGCTTTCGAGCTTGTTAGGTTTCACAGCATCTACGCCCTATCACAGCAAACCCTAAACCCTAAACCCTAAACCCTAAACCCTAAACCCTAAACCCTAAACCCTAAACCCTAAACCCTAAACCCTAAACCACCGAAATACTTTCAGTTCTATAGGGGACTATAAGTGTGCTCACTCAGCTACTAGTCTAAGGGTCGTTTCATGGGCCCTTCATGTGGTCCCTGACCTCCGTTTTTTGGGTTCCGATTGCATGGGCCCTTCATTTGTGTAGGGTATATTAGGGGTATATAAGGGGTCCCCTCTTTTGGGCCCATACTTTAAGGCCCCAAACCCGTAGGATTGTGGACCTACCATGCTGTGCTTGATTGTGGCTTTTTGGACATTATTGCGTTGACAAATATGAGGGGTTGACGAGAACAAGGGACCCCAAGTATAGACACCCAATACTAAGCACCCCCCATAAGGTACCCCTGATATCATAAACCCGCATATAGGGTACTTGCAACCTCGTGGGCCAGGTTTAGTTTAGGGTTTAGGGTTTAGGGTTTAGGGTTTAGGGTTTAGGGTTTAGGGTTTAGGGTTTAGGGATTCAGGGTTTAGGGTTTAGGGTCTAGGGTTCCCATCCTCGTAAACCTTTGCAACTCATCGGGTTCATCGTGCACTCCGTCGTCTTCGCTTCCCTAAACCCTAGACCCTAAACCCTAAATCCTGGACCCTAAACCCTAAACCCTAAACCCTAAACCCTAAACCCTAAACCCTAAACCCTAAACCATTGGGTTATAAGCACCATGAACCTTCAAGCAAGGTTTTCGGGCACTGCGTGCCCTCGCATTGAGAAGCGGTCCATGAGCCTTGCCTCCCTGAGCCTAAACCCTAAACCCTAAACCCTAAACCCTAAACCCTAAACCCTAAACCCTAGACCCTAGACCCTAAACCCTAAACCCTAAACCCTAAACCCTAAACCCTGCAAGCCCTGTAAACCCTGCCAGCCCTCAACCCTGTGGTTTAGGGCTTTGGGGTTCAGGGTTTTGCAAATTGGGGTTTAAGGTGCTGGGGCTCAAAAAGAGCCCTACCCCCTCAACCAAGTCGCCTGCCTTGATGTGTTGAAAGGCTCACCGTAAACCCGACACCCTAAACCCTAAACCCTAAACCCTAAACCCTAAACCCTAAACCCTAAACCGCCCCCCCCCCCCCCCCCCAACCAGGCAGCAGGCCTTGAGGCGTTGAGGGGCTCGCCCTTGGAGCCCAACCTGATCTTTCTGAATGGGCATTCCCCTACTTAGGGGGTTTAGGGTTTAGGGTTCAGGGTTTAGGGTTTAGGGTTTAGGGTTTTAGGGTTTAGGGTTTAGGGGTGTAAGGTTTAGGGTTTTAGGGTTTAGGGGTGTAAGGTTTAGGGTTTTAGGGTTTAGGGGTTTAAGGTTCAGGGTTTTAGGGTTTAGGGGTTGAATGTTTAGGGCTTTAGGGTTTTAAGGTTTTAAGGCTTTAAGGGTTGAAGGTTCTAAGGTTCTAAGGTCCTAAGGTTCTAAGGTGTTAAGGCTTTAAGGTTGCAAGGCGTTAAGGTTTTTAAGATCTTAAGTCTCTAAGGATGAAGGTTTAGGTCCTTAGTTGCTGAGTTCATGAGCCCCAAAAAAGTGTATACTTTCAGTTCTATAGGGGGTTATGGTATCCCAAAAAGCATAAAGTGTGCTCACTCAGCTACTAAGAACCCTTATCCCTAAAATGTTTTAAGGTTTTGAGGTTGCAAGGCTTTAAGGCTTTAAGGTTGCAAGTCTTTAAGGCTTTAAGGCCTTTAAGATCTTAAGGTGTTAGAGGTTGAAGGTTTAGGTTGGCCCTACGTTGAATGAAGAGCCCCAGGCTGAGATGTTGATTTCTGAGCCGCTGGCTGAAGAGACAAGGCCCAAGTGCCCGAGCTGACTTCTGCGAAAACCCTTTAAGGGTTTAGGGTTTAGGGTTTAGGGTTTTTTGGGTTTAGGGTTGCTTCGGGGGTGTAGAGAAATTGGGGCTCTCAAGTGTCAGGGTTCAGTTGGAACTGTACGGTGTTTAGGGGTTTTCGACTCATTCTATCTTTAAGCCCCCCAAACCCCCGAAACCCTGCAAAGCCCAACCCGAAAAAACCCAAGCCCGATACCCGAAACCCTCACCCTGAGCATTTGGGGTTTCTGGGGAACCGCCTAAACTGAATTTGGAACCCTAGCAAAATTATTTGTTTGCTGTTTCTTAGGAAATATAGTTAATAGTACCCAAAAAAAATGAGTTTCCAAGCACCCCTAAGAACCAGATGGCTTTGGGTCTCTTAAACCCCGACTTTACCCCTCTCACCCCACCGCCACCCACCCCGACCTCAGATCCAAACTTCTCGAACTTGTTTAGGGTTTGGGGTTTAGGGTTTAGGGTTTAGGGTTTAGGGACCCCCGAACCCCAAAACCTAGAGCGTAAACCCTGTTCTTGCTTCAGAATCATGCTCGCATTCTCGGATCAGCGCGCGAGGATGGGCCCACTAGCCGAAAAAACTCACCCTCAACTTTGAAATTCGGCGTTCAAGGAGTTTCGGGCTTGAGGGTCAAGTACCCTTGTCCATTCAAAAGGGGTTTCAGAAGTGTGAAGTTAAGAACTGTAACAAGTCAATGGCACTCAGGGTAAATTCCGCAGATATTTGTAACGAGGTCCCTTATGGCTTTCTTCTTACTGGCCCAAAAGCCCAGAAAATACAAGTTGAAACTTTCAGAATAAACTACCTTAAAAGAAGCCCAAAAGTTGAAAAGTTGGGTTTTGAGCCAGTAAGAATCTAATAGGGGGTACCATAATCCCTATTGAGGACTGGTAGTATATCAACCCTGAGCCCTAAACCCCTCTTGAAGTGAAGGGGCATCCCTATGGAAGTCTTAGCCTGTTCTGCACCGGCGACAAGCCGCTGTCGAGCTCCCATCACCCACTCTCGTCGCAGCTGCCATGGCTCGGTCGCCCGCCACAGTCTGTCATTGCAGCACAAAAAGAATGATATCTCCAGCATCCGCAATGACAAGCCATGGTCAGCATCGACTCACCGTGGCATCCAGCTTGAACGGTGAAATGTGCAGCTGTCGTGGGGCCCGCCCCCGTAGGCTTTGCCAGCACCTCCACGCGGTTGTCAAAGCGAGTATCTCGCGAGGCGGCCATCCCCAAGGGTTTAGGGTTTAGGGTTTAGGGTTTAGGGTTTAGGGTTTAGGGTTTAGGGTTTAGGCGGACTCCTTTGGATAAACCTTATAAACCATAAACCCTACACCCTACACCCTAAGCCCTAAACCCTAAGTAAGAAATGAGAACCGTCCTGAGAACTGCCCCAAACCTCGGCGCCCGGCGCGAAGCCCCATTTTAGCGGGTCCGAGTGTGAGAAGGAGCCCTTGGCGCTCGGATTGCCTTGGATTCGGGTTAGGGTTTAGGGTTTAGGGTTTTAGGGTTTAGGGTTTGGGGTTTAGGGTGGTTTAGGGTGGTTTAGGGTTTAGGGTTTAGGGTT
>CAJNDS010000390.1:0-30000 GCA_905221605.1 Symbiodinium natans | reverse complement strand
AGGATAAACGTACCCCCCCCCCCCTACTATAATCCCTATTAAGGACTGCTAGTATAAGGGGGAACATCCCAAGTCTGGACTTTTGAGGCTTTTGGGGATTCTGGGGCTTGAAGACCTTCATTCATGCGCGTCTCAACCTCGAGTAATGCCTTAACCAAGACACGTCGACCCGGAAGCTCAGGTTCAACCTGGGTTGCAACCTGGATTTCGAACCCAGCTTGTGACCTGGGTTGGAACCTGGGTTAAGCCTTCGGCAGGCCGGAATGCTTTTTGCCTCATAGAGGCTTTGGATGTCTGGCCATAGCGACTCGGCTCTCTTTTCCTTACTGCTGCCCGGGCATCTTTCAAGCAGCTCAGCCAGAGCCTGCCCAGCTGCCGAAGCTGCACACCCTTCGTCTGCAACACGCATCCAGTCCGCCTTCATTGTTGCATTGCTGCCACCAGGCCAGTGGCGACACCACTTTCTTTATTGGCTCAAGCTTCGTCAGCCATTCTGCCTTGCTTAGGCTGCTTTTCAGTGTGTCAAACCCTGAACCCTAAACCCTAAACCCTAACACCCAACACCCAACACCCTAAACCCTAAACCCTAAACCCTAAACCCTAAACCTCAGGTTCGGGTTGAGTCCAGCAACTTCCTGCCGATGAACTTCCTTTTGTGGAGTTAGGCTTAGGGCTTTTTGGCTGCCTGGGCTTCGGGCTCAGGAATAAGAGCAAGGCTTCTTGCTCTGGAAAAGGGAGGCGGGCTTGGGATCAGGGTTCAATCCTAACCCTAAACCCTAAACCCTAAACCCCAAAAAAGCACTCCCAACCCGCTGCCTCCGCGCTCGCGCTTGGTAAAAAAGTCGACCATGGCGGCTGCTAGCGGCCTGAGCTAAAACCCCAAGTCCTAAATCCTTGTACACCCGTATGTACCTTTGTAAACCCTTATTATCTTTAATATTCATGCTAAACCCCAAATCCTAAATCCTTGTATACCCGTATGTACTAAGTACCCTTATAAGCCCTTCTCATCCTTATGTTATCATGGCATCCTGTGCTGGCAGCCCCACCCCTCCCCACCCAGCCCTGACGAAGTGTTTTTTGGACTTACGGCTCCACAGCAGCCCCCCACCAACCCATAAGAAGGGCCGGACAATCTTCGGAGGGCGAGGGATCCTAAACCCTAAACCCTAAATCCAAAACCCGAAAAACCCTCAACCCTCAACCCTAAACCCTAAACCCTAAACCCTAAACTGTAAACCATGATGCTTCTGCTCTTGGGGAGGCTTAGGCACTTCGCCCTTCGTTTTTTTCCTCTCTCCCGGGGCATGAACCCATGTAATCCCTCAACCTCTGCACCCTGTATGAAACAGGCTTGATAAGAATTGCTGTTCTTGGTGAGTGTCTATAAGGTCCCTTATGAATATTATGTTGGCGAGTGTGTATAAATTGAGTATATTCTTGGGGATACTCGCAAAATAAGCCCTACTTCTATATGCATGTAGGGGTCTTGTAGGGTTGCACAGGGCTTCATTTCCTACCCTCCGAAACCCTAACCCCTAACCCTAAACCCGCAAGACCACACCGTTAAAACTCTAAATGCCGTACAGCCGAACATTGAAACCTCAAGCCCTAGAAAGCCCTAAAACCCAAAACCCCCGAAGCCCCAAAACCCCCGAAGCCAAAAGCCCCAAAAGCCAAAAACCACAAGACCCTGGACCCCTAAAACGGAGACGTGGCGTTGGCGACTTTGAGCGGTCCTCTGCGGTGGAGGTTCCCTCACCTATGGCCTGTGAGAGCTAACTGTGGATCAGCGGCCGGGCAGGCTTCGCTGGCCCTGAAACCCCTAAACCCTAAACCCTAAACCCTAAACCCTAAACCCTAAACCCTAAAATTTAAGCCCTAAACCCTAAACCCTAAACCCTAAACCCTAAACCCTAAACCCTAAACCCTAAACCCTAAACCCTAAACCCTAAACCCTAAACCCTAACCCTAAACCCTAAACCCTAAACCCTGGACTTGCAAGGGTAACCCCAGCGTATCCCCCTCCAGCGACCCAAGATTCCACCAGCAGACAAGAGTTGACCAGCCACTGTGCTCGGCTTCGGTGCTCCGTGCTGGTTTAGGGTTTAGGGTTTAGGGTTTAGGGTTTAGGGTTTAGGGTTTAGGGTTTAGGGTTTAGGGTTTAGGGTTTAGGGTTTAGGGTTTAGGGTTTAGTCCCGCAGGAATGCCAAACCCACAAACTCCAAACACAAAAACCTAATAACAAATCAACAGTCCTCCCCTGAACACCCCAAACCAGAAATCCCCAAACCCCACACCCCAAAACATGAACCCGAAACATAGAGTTAGAGTTTAGGGTTTAGGGTTTAGGGTTTAGGGTTTAGGGTGTAGGGTTTAGGGTGTAGGGTTTAGGGTTTAGGGATTAGGGATTAGGGTTTAGGGTTTAGGGTTTAGGGTTTAGGGTTTAGGGTTTAGTCCCGCAGGAATGCCAAACCCACAAACTCCAAAGACAAAAAAAAAATCAACAGTCCTCCCCTGAACACCCCAAACCAGAAATCCCCAAACCCCACACCCCAAAACATGAACCCGAAACATAGAGTTAGAGTTTAGGGTTTAGGGTTTAGGGTGTAGGGTTTAGGGTGTAGGGTTTAGGGTTTAGGGATTAGGGATTAGGGTTTAGGGTTTAGGGTTTAGGGTTTAGGGTTTAGGGTTTAGGGTTTAGGGCTACTACCAAAAACCGAAAATGGGCCCCCGAGCTTAGCGATGAAGAGGAAGTAGGCGGGAAGCTGCGCCCCCATGTGTACCGGGCACCTCGTGGCGTGGCAGGGTTCAGGGTTCAGGGTTTAGGGTTGAGGGTTGAGGGTTGAGGGTTGAGGGTTGAGGGTTGAGGGTTGAGGGTTGAGGGTTGAGGGTTGAGGGTTGAGGGTTCAGGGTTTAGGGTTTAGGGGGCTTCAGGGTTACGCCTGGGTTTGCTACAGGGTTTCATCGGGGTTTCTGGGGGGCTTAAAAGGTTAAGGATTTCAGGCGCAGTTTGAGGTTTAGGGTAGGGTTTTGGGGTCTGGGGTTCAATTGGCTTCCAAGCTTTAGGGTTGTAAGGTTTTTAAGCTCTAGGCTTTAGGGTTTCGAGGTTTGGGGGTTGTAGGGTTTGGGGTTTAACTAGGGCTCTGAGGCTTCAGGGCATAAGGTGTTAGGATGAGGGTTTCGGGGTTTCATAGGGGTTTAGGGCTCTAGGGTTCTCGGCTGTAAAGGAACGGGGCCTTTAGACAAGCTGGGTTTTTCGAGTGTAGAAAGCCTTGAGGGCTTTCGGGCTTGGGGTTTTAGAAATCTGGGTTCGCCTGAATGCTAAACCCTAAACCCTAAACCCTAAACCCTGAACCCGAAACCCTAAACCAGTCCCTAAACCCTCAACCCTACAAACCCTAAACCGCTACACCCTAAGCCCTCCTTTGGGGGTGTCGAGGGAGCCAAGCGTGCTTCTTTGTGCATTCTGTTGGGGAACTGTTGGATGCTGGGTTTAGGGTTTAGGTTTCAGGGCTTGGGGTTTAGGGTTTAGAAGTTTGGGGTTGTCCGCCAAGCTGCACATCGTGAGAGGACACATCCTGGATCTGTGTGCGGTGCCTGCCGCAAGGCAGAGAGGGCTGCAGGTTTAGGATTAAGGGTGGAGGTTTAGCGGCTAAAGGCTTACCTTAGGGTTTGCCGAAGGGTTTAGGGAAACCAGTGGAATAGGTTAGGCACATATGCGGAATGTAGAGAGAGGCGGAATGTAGGTACCAGTCTGTACTACCACCCTTAAACCAGCTGAAGCCCTAAACCCTACATGCCCTAAACCCTAAACTCTAAGCCCTGAGAGCTGAAACCCTCAACCCTAAGCCCTAAGAGCTGAGAAACGAAGTCCGAAGCCCTACAGCCTAAACCCAAGCTCTAAACCCTGAACCCCATGAACCCTCTAAACCTTGGACTCTGAACCCCAACATGAAACGCATCCGCCTCAGGACCGCGTGGCGGCAGACGGATGCCTATGCCCAGAACCGGCGCTTTCGGTGCCGGGATTAGTGGGTTGAAGGGCTTTGGGGTTTAGGTTTAGGGTTTAGGGTTTAGGGTTTAGGGTTTAGGGTTTAAGGTTTAGGGTTTAGGGTTTAGGGTTTAGGGTTTAGGGTTTAGGGTTTAGGGTTTGGGTTTTGGGGCTTATCTTTTCTGGTTGACTAGTTCCACACGCATTAGGAGGCAATTTTGAGAGCATACTCGGAAAGGGAAGGCAACATCTGAAGTCTTCCGCACATCCACCCCAAAGCCCGGTACGATCCTTACAAAGGGCCCTAAGTTTCGGGTTTAGGATTCAGGGTGGCCGGGTTTGGGGCCACCCCAGATCCCCAAATACCCAATCCCTCAACCCTGCACGTCACAAAAACCATCGACCCCTGAGCCCTCGAGGATCTCAACACCCGATTCCGCGAAACAAGAGCAGCTTCGGGAGGGGTTAGGGTTAGGGTTTGGGTTTGGGGGTATATGGTAGTTGTTCAACATACCTGTTCCCAAACTCTGCTAACCCCTAAACCCTAAACCCTAAACCCCATAACCTGAAACCCCATAACCTGAAACCCTAAACCCTAAACCCTGAACCCCATAACCTGAACCCTAAACCCTAAACCCTAAACCCTAAACCCTAAACCCTGAACCCTAAACCCTAAACCCTAAACCCTAAACCCTAAACCCTAAACCCTAAACCCTAAACCCTAATTAAACCCTAAACCCTAAACCCTAAACCCTAAACCCTAAACCCTAAACCCTAAACCCTAAACCCTAAACCCTAAACCCTACCGTAAGGATTCCCCCTCATCCCATCGAAGGACCTTTCGAACTCTGCGACTTTGAGCCCCACTTCCGCGGTGCAGGGTTTAGGGTTTAGGGTTTAGGGTTTAGGGTTTAGGGTTTAGGGTTTAGGGTTTAGGGTTTAGGGTTTAGGGTTTAGGGTTTAGGGTTTAGGGTTTAGGGTTTAGGGTTTAGGGTTTAGGGTTTAGGGTTTGGGGTTTACGGTTTAGGGTTTAGGGTTTAGGGTTTAGTCTTTAGGGTTTCGGGTTGAGGGCTTAGGGTTTATCGGGTTTCGGGTGTATAGGGTTTAGGGGACCTTTGTTCCGAGCACTACCTGTCCCATACGAGGATTTGCCGATTTTGGTGGTATATTAGTGGGACCCCTATTTTGGGAAATATCCTTCTAAAGCGTACGGACGGCTTTTCGCAGGACTCTAACGGGTAAAAAGTCTCCTGGATGAAAGCAGTAAACCCCAAAACGTACAAACCTATGAAAAACCCGTTAAACCCTGAACCCCCAACCTGGTTTAAGGTTTAGGATTTAGGTGTAGAGGTTTAGAGGTTTAGAGGTTCAGAGGTTTAGAGGTTTAGAGGTTAAGAGGTTTAGAGGTTTAGGGGTTTAGGGGTTTAGGGTTTAGAGGTTTAGGGTTACGGGGTCTAGGGGTTTAGGGTTTGGGGTTTGGGGGTTTAGGGCCTAAGCCCGCAAAACGCTGAGCCACGAACCAAAAGCGACTGAACGTCGATGATCTCCGGCGACAGGTGGTCCTGGATATCGTGCTTAGAAGAGGGTCTTTGGGGGGTTCTTATAGTATACTTATATAGGGACCAGAAGGGAATAATATTAGTGTTGCTTTTCGACCCCTATATTCCCCTTAGCCCTCCCTAAACCCTAAACCCTAAACCCGAAACCCTAAACCCTAAACCCTAAACCCTAAACCTTACGACCCTAAACCCTAAACCTCAAGCCCTAAACCCTAAACCCTAAACCCCAAACACCTTGTGAGGTGCATTGCAACTCGGCAGCCCCAACCCAGAACTCTGGAGCCCCAAAGGGGCTGCGCACTCTCTTGCCATTCGGTCCCTGCTGTCCGCACTTCATTCCCCAAACCCTAAACCCTAAACCCTAAACCCTATAACCCTATAACCCGTCGAAAAACCGACGGATTTGATTAGAACAGCCAGGGTTTAGGGTTTGACTGCTCAGGGCTTCGGAGTTTAGGGCTTCTTGGGGTTTCGGGGCTTCGGGCTTTCAGAGTTGAAGTTTAAGGTTCGTGCCCTGAATGAAATCGTACACGACTTCCCTCTCTGCGAAAGCTACGGGGCTGAGGGCAGAAGACCATATGAAGGTTCCCGAAGTTGGGGGGTACCCTTTTTTTTTTTTTTTTTTGGGGGGGGGGGGGGGGCCTTTCAGGGGATTCTATTCTCTTTGGGGTATACAAGGGAGGGGTCATGGGATCCTGTTTTGCCTCCACAGTAGCTCTCTCTCTCTCTCTCTCTACCCAAGACAGGGCCCAACCCTGGTGCAAGAGAGAGGCTATATCTCCTTAAAAAAACGAAGCGTGTGCTATAGGTGCTAAACAAGAATCTACAATCCCCCCCCCCTCCCCCCCTCACGCTCCCTAATCCCCTATGTGCCTTCGCTCCCTGTACCCTGAACCCTGAACCCTGAACCCTGAACCCTGAGCCCTGAACCCTGAACCCTGAACCCTGAACCCTGAACCCTAAACCCTAAACCCTATCCCTCATGCGCCTTTAGCTCACTCTACCCTGAACCCTAAACCCCTTCAACCCCGGATTCGCCCCGCCTTGTCGTGCATCGACCAAATGCGAGCCTGGAGGAGGATGTCACTGCTTGGCTGCTAGCGCTTCGGGCTTACCTTAAGAACCCAAAACTTACATTTTTGTAGGTTACCTTTGAATTCCATAAGCGGCTTTCTGAGAAGAACCTACAAATCGCAGTAAGGATTCAAGGCTTGTAGCTCATAAGCTTAGCGCTTTAGGGTTTAGGATTTTCAGTAGGGGAGGGTTGTTCATAGGGTTCTTTGGGGGTTGAGGGTGTGCCGGGAATCCAAGATGCTGGGGCGAGGATTTGGGAGGTAAAGTCTCGGAGGCAGCCCCTTCCAAAACCCAAAACCCTAGATGCCCTAGGCATCAAACCTTAAACCCTAAACCCTAAACCCTGGGAACCTGAATACATCCCTATCTCCAGGAACCCCCTGTGACCACCCCTCCTAGATGCCTCAACTTGAAACCCCAACACCCTGAATCCCTCCTGGGAGCTCCATGAGGCTGTCCCTAACCCCTAAACCCTAAACCCTAAACCCTAAACCCTAAACCCTAAACCCTAAACCCTAAACCCCAAGTGGCGGCCCCGGAGCCGCTGAAAAGGTCGGGACTCTTAAAGCCCTTGGAGGGTTCGCATTCGGGGGCGACGTGCCCGAAGCTAGTTTAGGGTTTAGGGTTTAGGGTTTAGGGCTTAGGGTTTAGGGTTTAGGGCTTAGGGCTTAGGGTTTAGGGTTTAGGGTTTAGGGTTTAGGGTTTAGAGTTTGGGGTTTAGGGCTTAGGGTTCAGGGTTTAGGGGTTTAGGGGTTCAGGGGTTTGCGTGTTTGGAGTTCAGGGTTTTGGGAAGTTTGTGATGCAGTGTTGGGTGTCCCTCGGACGCTGATCCCATCCACACCAAACCCTGGCAAAAACCCTAAACCCTAGACCCTAGACCCTAAACCCTAAACCCTAAACCCTAGACCCTAAACCCTAAACCCGAAACCCTAAACCCCAAAACCCCAAGCATGAAGGAGGTTGAACAAGATGCTTCACGCTGGATGCCGCGCTCAACGTACCCTAAACCCTAAACCCTAAACCCTAAACCCTAAACCCTAAACCCTAAACCCTAAACCCTAAACCCTAAACCCTAAACCCTAAACCCTAAACCGAGCATCCTGAATGTCAGAGAAGGAGGCAGACAAGCGGTGAGGCTGCAAGACAGAAGGTCATAGCTATGGAGGCACCATACTTGTAACCCTACAACCTACAACCCTACGTTTATAACGCCCCCTGGATCACCCTAAGCCCTAAGCCCTAAACCCTAAACCGGAGCACTCTCACTCCCGGCCTCCCCTCCAAGCAGCATGGGCCTGCCACATGGCCACCCTTCCACAATTCCGCGACCGACCGCGCTGCCCTAAGATCGGACCCCTCATGATCCCCTCCCCACAAGCCTTGGGCGCCAAATGAACCCTAAAATTGGGGTCATATGCCCTATACTACTATAAGTACTCTTAAGGTATATGAACCCCTAAACCCTTTTAGGGTTCATTTCGTCCCCACTTGCAAGGTGGAAGGGTGAGGCTCGAAACGCACCAGCGGTGTGTTCGTCCTGCGCCGGACCGCGCAATCTCAGGGTTGGGGCCTTTGCCGAAGAGGGAGCTGGGACACGACCAGCAGCAGGTGGCACGCCCAGTGAGCACGTTCCAGGATGGACTATTCGGCCCTATAATCCCCGGTACTCAACCCTAATTGAAGGGCCGTTTTTAAGGGGTTTGCAGGATAAAGGGCCTTTTAAAAGGGGTTCAAAGGGTAGAATAGCTCGTCCTGGTTAGCCCATCGTCTCACTGTCATCCGGACGACGGGTTCCCCCGGGTTGGCCTCAAACGTGCCCGGGCAGGCAAGCCGGGATCCGGCAAGCACTGCCTCCCACATGCTGCGCCCTACACCCGGCCAGCGGTGTAAGGGGGTGGCTGAGAACCTTGCACAACCCCTTGGGTAGGGCAACAGCCACGGAAGGCCCTATCATCCTGCATGTATGTGTGTATGCATGCATGCATGCATGTGCGCCAGGTTGTGCGCCAGGGTGTCGCTTGTACATCCTTAGATGTGTGCCTTCAGCTGGCAAAGCTCTCGGCCGACTTCAGCTTGAACGCCACCAAGTACCAGGAAACCATAGCCTTCTGAACCTTCAGGTCTACTGGGTAGCCTAGTAACCATCTTAAAATAAGGGGCACCCTTTTTTGGGGTTACTTGATGAGGGAGACTTGAAAAAGGGAACAGGGGTACCACTGGGCTCCCAAGTCTAAACCCAAGAAGAAGTCATTCTCTGGCCTGCTCTGCATACCTGGAACACCCGCCCTCTCCAGCTTGGCTTGGCAGGAGGTGCAGAGCATAATGAATCTAAAAATTTATTGTGGCTAAAAAAGGGCTAGGGTTCAAGTTACATTAGAGCATAAATGTGAACAGGGTGTCTATAGGCCTGTATAGGTGCGTTGGGTTCTTTTGATGTTTTTGTGGATAACACAGAAGGGGATGGCAGGAGTTGGCTACGCGGCTCGAAAATAGGATCCTACTGTGTTGCGGCCAATGATGGGGTCAACAGACCCCTGGCTTAGGGTTGACGGTGGCAAGTGGCAAGCGGCACGCCCAGTGAGCACTTGTCACTGTCATCCGGACAACGGCTTGCCCGGTTGGCCTCAAACGTGCCCGGGCAAAAGCGGCAAAGCTGCGCAGCAACCCACATGCTTGGCCCTGCACCCGGCCAGCGGTGCTAGGGCGGCTGGCCCTTCTGAAAACAAAATCCTGTGAACCCTCTCAGCCCTCAACCTGAACCCATCAGCGCCTTAGGACAAACCCCTAAACCCTAAAACCTAAACCCTAAACCGTAAGTGCATGGGGGGGGGGGGGAGCGGAAGTGAGTGGTGGGCGGAAGGTAAGGGGGTGGGGGCGGGAGAAAGCAGCAGGGGGGGAGGGGTTTAAACCCAGGTTTAGGATTTAGGGTCTAGGGTTTAGGGTTTTAGGATTTAGTGTTTGGGATGTTTAGGGCTGAAGGCTCAGGCTACATTTGCAGGGCTTCAGACAAAGCCTCACATCTTGAGGCTTTCAATGTCGAGGGTTTGCTCCCCTAAGCCCTAAACCCTAAACCCGAAACCCTAAACCCTGAACCCTCTATTTCGGGCACAGGGTCTGTTTAGGGTTTCGTGGTGTCTGATGAGATTTGGGTCGAAAGGAGCCTCGGGGATGAAACCTACATGAATGCACGATAAGTGCCAATAGTCTTGTTGTTTTTATTGTTTTTTTGGCGGGGGCTTATTATAGTATCAGATTTAGGGTTTAGGGTTTAGGATTTAGGGTGAATCATGTAGGGAACAGAATAAGGGAATGCGATTTGTACCCATAAACCCTACACCCTAAACCCTAAACCCCTACCTTAGCTTTAATGGGATTGGGGTTTGGTGAGTGTTTTTTTCGTTTGGGGCTTTGGGGTTTCGGGCTGTCGATGTTTAGGGTTTAGGGTTTAGAGTTTAGGGTTGAGGGTTTACCAGCCTACTGAACCCCTAAACCCTGAACCCCTAAACCCTGCAAACCCTAGACCCTCCAAACCCCTACACCCTGCAAACCCTAAACCTTGAACCCTGAACCGAAAACCTGAACCCTAAACCCTAAACCCTAAACTCTAAACCCTAAACCCTAAACCCTAAACCCGGCAAAACCTAGTTGATACCCTCTGTGGGGCTCCCGACGTTGGTGTTCTTTAGGATGCGCTCCATGGCGTCCACTTGCTTCAAGCCTAAGACTCTGAGTTTGGAGTTTAGGGTTTAGGGTTTAGGGTTCAGGGTTTAGGGTTTAGGGTTTAGGGTTTACGGTTTAGGGTTTAGGGTTTAGGGTTTACCGTCAGGGCTTGGTTTAGGGCTTGGGGCTAGGGTTCCGAGGTCGCTGTATGAAAGCGCTGCAAGCAAAACCTCCTCAGCCACCTCTTGGTGTGCTTCGGATACCAGATGCGTGCTTACACCCTACTTGGAGGTTCATGGTACTTATTAACCAATTATAAACTGTACTTATAACTGTACCTACAACCATATTAGGGCACTTAAGGGGCTTATAAGTGGGATATAAGTACAGTCTGATCGAACGTCAACTCCTCAGCTTTAAAAGAAACACAACCCCATGAAACCTAAGCTCTTAAAGCCTAGGGCCTAAGCTTATTGTTCACGTGAAAAATCAGAAGTACAGTTATTAATTGGTTCTTAAGTACCAGGAACCTCCAAGTAGGGGGCACCGAAGTCTGCAAAGGTATTGTAGCTTCGTCGCTAGGAACGAGACCCGACGCGTGCGAAAGCTGTGCGGCGCTGGCCGGACAGACACTCCTAGGGTTTAGGGTTTAGGGTTTAGGGTTTAGGGTTTAGGGTTTAGGGTGAGGGTTTAGGGTTTCGGGTGTAGGGTTTAGGGCTAAAGCCACGAAGCCCTCAAGAGCTTTGACGACTTGCAGTAGGACTGACTGCGCAGAAGCGCGCCAAAACTCAGAAGCCCCCAATCCTCCATGAAGCCCTATAAGCCCTACAAACAGATCTGGATGATCTCCTCAACTCTAAACCTTGGGATGTTCCCCGAAAAGTAATTGTCCATAATCGGGAGCAGAATAGGGGGGGGGGGGGGGGGGCGGGGGACCCTAAACCCAAAACCCAAAACCCTAAACCCTAAACCCTAAACCCTAATCTGGCTGTTAGTATAAGTGGGAACATCCCAATCGAAACTGCTTAGGACCCTTAAAGCCCTAGGACCCCCAGGGCCCTCTTTGTGATACTCTCGGAGGGCTTAGGGTTTGGGGCTTAGGGTTTACAGGGTATAGGGTTTATAGGGTATAGGGTATAGGGTATAGGGTATAGGGTATAGGGTATAGGGTATAGGGTATAGGGTTTACGGTTTAGGGTTTAGGGTTTAGGGTTTAGGGTTTAGAGCTACTCGGAGCCTACAAACCGAGGCTTCTAAAAACAAAGTAGCCCAACGGGGGCCCGACTCGGGTTTTCTTGCATGCAACTCTACTGCTCCCACAAGCACCTATTCATCGTGATTGCGAGATCCAACACTAAATCGAAGAGAGAGAGGCTTAGGCTCCATCAATGACGCGCTGCTTTTCTTGACGGACTTATCCAGCCCGGAGCACGGGCTGGGGGAGTCCTCCGTTCAGGGTTTAGGGTTTAGGGCTTTAGGGCTTTAGGCTTTAGGCTTTAGGGTTTAGGGTTTAGGGTTTAGGGTTTAGGGTTTAGGGTCTAGGGTTTAGGCATCGCCTCTGGTGGCGCCGAAGCCGAAGGTGCATCGGCTCCGCCCGCACCAGAAGGCCAATGTCCCAAGGCCATTCCCGGCCAAAGCCAATGTACACCGGCCGTTCCTCAACGAATCCAACGCAGCTGCAAGCGACAGACCAGGTAGTGCTGCGTTGAAGGCGCAACGGACGAGACAAAGTTGTAGTTTGCTCCGGCTTTAAGGTTTGGACCTAAACCCTGAACATGAACTCCGAACCCAGAACCGTGAACCCTACCCTCTAAACCCTACACCCTGCACCCAAACCCAAAACCCCCAACCCCAACCTTTAGACCCTCCGAGTTTTGAGGGCTGTAGAGTCCCGGGGTGAGTTTGAGTTGTGCCGAGGGTCGTGGAGTGGAGGCCCGGTTGGTGTTCGGGTTCAGGGTTTAAGGGTCCGCTTCCTTTCTTGGGCCGCGCAAACTCATGGACCATGGCCGATTTCGCACAGGGCATAGGGGCTGTTTTGGAAACTGCCTCCCCCCCCCCCCCCCTCACCCACCCTCCCCCCCTCCCCCCCTCCCTCCCCCTACCCCCCCCCCCGTGGGTGGCTTAAATAGGGTCTATTTGGAAGCTGGGACTCGGGTTTTCTTATAGCCATACACGTTTCCACGAGGGTACGCTGCTGTCACGTCAGTCGTACTATGGAGACCTCAGGAACAAGAACCAGGTAGTTCCTCTTTTCTCTTCTCTTTTTCTCCTCAATCCTAAAGTCGAAGGCTCTCGTGAGGAGAAGAGAAGGGAGAGAAGGAGGGAAAGATAAGAGGAACACGATTTTCATGGGAAGAGCCAAGAAAAGAATAGAAGAGAGATAAAACAAGGCGCAAAGAAGATGGTACTCTTCTTTATCTATCCTCTCTCCCTTATCTCTCCGTTCCCTCTGTCTTTTCGAAATGAGAAAAACAAAAAGAAAGATGAAAAGAAGAAGGGTTAGGAAAAGAGCCGAAGAGATAGGCCGAAAAGAGGGGTATGGTGAAGTACGGCAAAGGTCCACGCACAAGGAGTCACCTTCTGCTTACCCTTCCACTGCTTGATTTTACAAGCTCCTTTCTTGTGTTTTATCAGTTAAAATTAAAAGGAAACAGAAGGAGAGAAGGGAAAGGGAAGTGAGAGAGGAGAGACAACAAGGAGGCCATTTTAATTTCCTGTGAGTTATCAAAAGGAATGCAATATTATGGGAAGAGCAATGGAAAAAAAGAGTGGAAGAGAAATTAAGACAGGAGAGGGAGGTGCAAAAATAAGGCAAAGAGAAGATGGTGCCGTTTTCATCTCACCTCTCGTTCTTATCTTCCTCTTCTCTGGTTCTTTTCCCTGTGAAATAAAAAAACAAAAGGAAGGACAATGAACATATAAAGGAACCCGTTTTCGTTTTCCGTTTGGGCACAAGGAAAAAAACAGAGGCGATAGGGCGAGAGGAGGGGTTTGCTGAAGCATGGGGAGGGTGTACGGGCAAGGGGCCAACTCCGCCCACTTCCCCCATCCATTGAAAGAGGAAAAGGAACAGGGCCTCCATTCCCCTCTTATTCTTCCTTTCTTGCGTTTTTGTCGTTTAGAAGGGAACAGGAGAAGAGGAGGGAGAGAGAAGGAGAGAGGAGACATAAAAAGGGTTGCATTTTTAATGGGAAGAGCAAAGAAAAGACCAGAAGAGAGATGATGGGAGAAGAGGGGGAGACAAAACAAGGCGCACAGAAAATGGGCAGATAAGAAGAGAGGAAAGGGAATGACCAAGTACAATGAGGAGTTCTTCAATTTCCCTCCCTATCTCTTATGTTACTTTTCCTTCTTGTGGGGTGTCCCTTTTTCTCTTGAAGATGCAGAAAACGATTGAAAAGGACACCCGTTCCATCGCCCATATGTAAAAGAGAGAGAATCATGAGCATCAGCTGGGCTTGCTGCCAATCCAACATGGGCGTCCCTTTTAATCGCATTCTGTGTCCTTTTTTCTCGCTTGAAGATGCAGAAAACGATCCAAAAGCACATCTGTTGGAGGAAGAGAGAAGGAGAGAGGAGAGATACCAAGGATTGCATATTTAATGGGAAGAGCAAGGAAGAGAATAGAAGACAGATGAATAGAGAAGATGGCGCTCTTCTTTATCTATTCTCTCTCCCTTGTTTCTCCCTTCCCTCTTTCTTTTCGAAATGAGAAAAACAAAAAGGAAGAACTATGAGAAGGAGAAGAGTAAGGAAAGGAACAGAAGAGATAGGCCGAGAGGATGAATATGATGGAGTATTATGGAAAGGCTCACGCGCAAGGAGTCACCCTCTGCTTACCTTTTCACTGCTTTATCATATGAGTTCCTTTCTTGTGTTTTATCAGTTAAAAGGAAGCGGAAGAAGAGAAGGGAAAGGGAAGTGAGAGAGGAAAGATAACAAGGATGCTATGTTTCCCGAAGCGTGCTGCAAGGAATAGAAGAGACAGGAAGCAAGGAGACGGAATCACAAAATAAGGCGCAAAGCTGTACATATCATCTCTCCCTTGTCTCTCCCTATTCCCTTTCGAACTAGAAAAAACCATTCTTGCTTTTCACAGATAGGTTCCCTCTCTCCTCTTCAGGAAATCCCCTTTCCCTTATGTTGCTTTTTGAAGCGAATAAGAAAAATAGCAGATAAGAAGAGAGGAAAGGGTCAATTTCCCTCCCTATCTCTTATGTTGCTTTTCCTTCTTGTGGGGTGTCCCTGTTTCTCTTGAAGATGCAGAAAACGATTGAAAAGGACACCCGTTCCATCGCCCATGTGTAGGGAAAGAGAGAGAATCATGAGCATCAGCTGGGCTTGCTGCCAATCCAACATGGGCGTCCCTTTTAATCGCAGTCTGTGTCCTTTTTTCTCGCTTGAAGATGCAGAAAACGATCCAAAAGCACATCTGTTGGAGGAAGAGAGAAGGAGAGAGGAGAGATACCAAGGATTGCATATTTAATGGGAAGAGCAAGGAAGAGAATAGAAGACAGATGAATAGAGAAGAGGGAGAGACAAAACAAGGCGCAGAGAAGATGGCACTCTTCTTTATCTATTCTCTCTCCCTTGTTTCTCCCTTCCCTCTTTCTTTTCGAAATGAGAAAAACAAAAAGGAAGAACTATGAGAAGGAGAAGAGTAAGGAAAGGAACAGAAGAGATAGGCCGAGAGGATGAATATGATGGAGTATTATGGAAAGGCTCACGCGCAAGGAGTCACCCTCTGCTTACCTTTCCACTGCTTTATCATATGAGTTCCTTTCTTGTGTTTTATCAGCAGAAGAGAAGGGAAAAGCAAAAATTGAGCCCAACATTTTAGGACCAGGGCTTGCGATCTGACTCTTTGGAGCAAAAATCGATTCCAAAATCTTAGGGACCAGGGCTTGCGATGTTACTCTTTGGAGCAAGAAATGAGCCCAAAATCTTAAAGACCGGGGCTTGCGATTTCACCTTTTGGAGCAAATACTGGGCCCAAAATCTTAGGGACCAGGGCTTGCAATTTGACTCCGTGGAGCACAAATCGACCCCGAAATCTTAGGGACCAGGGCTTGCGATTTGACTCTGTGGAGCACAAATCGACCCCGACAACTTAGGGACCAGGGCTTGCGATTTGACTCTTTGGAGCAAAAATCGACCCAAAAATCTAAGGGACCAGGGCTTGCGATTTTACTCTTTGGCGCAAAAACTGGGCCCCAAATCTTAGGGACCAGGGCTTGCGATGTCACTCTTTGGAGCAAAATTGAACCCAAAGTCTTAGGGACCAGGGCTTGCGATTTGACTCTTTGGAGCAAAAACTGTGCCCAAAATCTTAGGGAGCAGGGTTTGCGATTTGACTCTTTGGAGCAAAAACTGGGCCCCAAATCTTAGGGACCAGGGCTTGCGGTTTGACTCTTTGGAGCAAAAATTGAACCCAAAATCTTAGGGACCAGGGCTTGCGATTTGACTCTTTGAACCAAAAACTGGGCCCAAAATCTTAGGGACAAGGGCTTGCGATGTCACTCTTTGGAGCAAAAAATGAACCCAAAATCTTAGGGACCAGGGCTTGCGATTTGACTCTTTGGAGCAAAAACTGGGCCCCAAATCTTAGGGACCAGGGCTTGCGATTTGACTCTTTGGAGCAAAAAATGAACCCAAAATCTTAGGGACCAGGGCTTGCGATTTGACTCTTCGGAGCAAAAACTGGGCCCAAGATCTTAGGGACCAGGGCTTGCGATGTCACTCTTTGGAGCAACAATGAATGCAAAATCTTAGGGACCAGGGCCTGCGATTTGACTCTTTGGAGCAAAAATTGAACCCAAAATCTTAGGGACCAGGGCTTGCGATTTGACTCTTTGGAGCAAAACTGGGCCCAAGATCTTAGGGGCCAGGGCTTGCGATGTCACTCTTTGGAGCAAAAAATGAACCCAAAATCTCAGGGACCAGGGCTTGCGATTTGACTCTTTGGAGCAAAAACTTGGCCCCAAATCTTAGGGACCAGGGCTTGCGATGTCACTGTTTGGAGCAAAAAACGAACCCAAAATCTTAAGGACCAGGGCTTGCGATGTCACTCTTTGGAGCAAAAATTGAACCCAAAATCTTAGGGACCAGGACTTGCGATGTCACTCTTTGGAGCAAAAACTGGGCCCCAAATCCTAGGGACCAGGGCTTGCGATGTCACTCTTTGGAGCAAAAAATGAACCCAAAATCTTAGGGACCAGGGCTTGCGATGTTACTCTTTGGAGCAAAAACTGGGCCCCAAATCTTAGGGACCAGGGCTTGCGATGTCACTCTTTGGAGCAAAAATTGAACCCAAAATCTTAGGGACCAGGACTTGCGATGTCACTCTTTGGAGGCAAAACTGGGCCCCCAATCTTAGGGACCAGAGCTTGCGATGTCACTCTTTGGAGCAAAAATTGAACCCAAAATCTTAGGGACCAGGGCTTGCGATTTGACTCTTCGGAGCAAAGACTGGGCCCCAAATCTTAGGGACCAGGGCTTGCGATGTTACTCTTTGGAGCAAAGATTGAACCCAAAATCTTAGGGACCAGGGCTTGCGATTTGACTCTTTGGAGCAAAAACTGTGCCCAAAATCTTAGGGAGCAGGGCTTGCGATTTGACTCTTTGGAGCAACTGGGCCCAAGATCTTAGGGACCAGGGCTTGCGATGTCACTCTTTTGGGCAAGAAATGGGCCCAAAATCTTAGGGAGCAGGGCTTGCGATTTGACCCTTTTGGAGCAAAATCTGTGCCCCAAATCTTAGGGACCAGGGCTTGCGGTTTGACTCTGTGGAGCAAAAATTGAACCCGAAATCTTCGGGACCAGGGCTTGCGATTTGACTCTTCGGGGCAAGAAATGAGCCCAAAATCTTAAGGACCAGGGCTTGCTTTGGAGCAAAAAACTGAGTCCAAAATCTTAGGGACCAGGGCTTGCGATTTGACTCTTTGGAGCAAAAACTGGGCCCCAAATAATAAGGACCAGGGCTTGCGATGTTACTCTTTGGGGCAAGAAATGAGCCCAAAATCTTAGGGGCCAGGGCTTGCGATGTTACTCTTTGGGGCAAGAAATGAGCTCAAAATCTTAGGGACCAGGGCTTGCGATGTCACTTTTTGGAGCAAAAACTGTGCCCTAGTATTGGGGGGAGGAGGGCTCGTGATTTAGTATTGGGAGGAGGCCCGGGCTCGTAAATTAGTATTGGGGGGAGGCCCGGGCTCGTGATTTAGTATTGCGGGAGGCCCGGGCTCGTGATTTAGTATTGGGGGGAGGCCCGGGCTCGTGATTTAGTATTGGGGGGAGGCCCGGCCTCGTAATTTGGAGGCCCGGGCTCGTGATTTAGCCCGGGCTCGTGATTTAGTATTGGGGGGAGGCCCGGGCTCGTGATTTAGTATTGCGGGAAGGCCCAAACTCGGAGGAGGCCCGGGCTCGTGATTTAGTATTGGGGGGAGGCCCGGGCTCGTGGTTTAGTATTGGGGGGAGGAGGATGCCCCAGCCCCCACCCCCCATTTGGAAATAAATGAATTACTTGAATTAATTGAAATAATTGAATTAATTCAACTAATTCAATTAATTGATTTATTTCCAAAGGGGAGGTGGAATTAATTTAATTAATTGAATTAATTCAATTATTTCAATTAATTCAATTAATTCATTTATTTCCAAATGGGGGGGATTCCCCAGCCCCCACCCCCCCCTTTGGAAATAAATGAATTCATTCAATTAATTGAATTAATTGAATTAATTCAATTAATTCAATTAATTCAATTAATTCATTTATTTCCAAAGGGGGGGTGGAATTAATTGAATTAATTGAATTAATTCAATTATTTCAATTAATTCAATTAATTCAATTAATTCATTTATTTCCAAAGGGGGGGGAGGGGTGGGGGCTGGGGAATCCCCCCATTTGGAAATAATTGAATTAATTGAATTAATTGAATTAATTGAATTAATTGAATCAATTCAATTAATTCAATTAATTCAATTAATTCAATTAATTCAATTAATTCCACCCCCCCTTTGGAAATAAATGAATTAATTGAATTAATTGAATTAATTCAATTAATTCAATTAATTCAATTAATTCATTTATTTCCAAAGGGGGGGGGTGGGGGCTGGGGAATCCCCGCCATTTGGAAATTAATGAACTAATTGAACGAAATTATTTAAACTATCGCGGCTCGATTTGGCCAAATTTTGCCGGGCAGCCTGCGGGCAAAATTTGGCCAAATCGGGCTGCTCTTCGTATGCCATGAGAAATGCGCGGCTCGATTTGGCCAAATTTTGCCCGGAGGCTGCCCGGCAAAATTTGGCCAAATCGAGCCGCGCATTTCTCAGCGCGTACGACGAGCAGCCCGATTTGGCCAAATTTTTTGCCCGCAGACTTCCCGGCAAAATTTGGCCAAATCGAGCCGCGATAGTTTAAATAATTTCGGGCCTCCAGAAAGGCGCGGCTCGATTTGGCCAGATTTTGCCGGGCAGTCTGCGGGCAAAATTTGGCCAAATCGGGCTGCTCGTCGAACGCGATGAGAAATGCGTGGCTCGATTTGGCCAAATTTTGCCGGGCAGCCTCCGGGCAAAATTTGGCCAAATCGAGCCGCGCCTTTCTGAAGGCCCGAAATTTTTAAACTATCGCGGCTCGATTTGGCCAAATTTTGCCGGGCAGCTTCCGGGCAAAATTTGGCCAAACCGGGCTGCCCTTCGTATGCGATGAGAAATGCGTGGCTCGATTTGGCCAAATTTTGCCCGGAGGCTGCCCGGCAAAATTTGGCCAAATCGAGCCGCGATAGTTTAAATAATTTCGGGCCTCCAGAAAGGCGCGGCTCGATTTGGCCAAATTTTGCCGGGCAGCCTCCGGGCAAAATTTGGCCAAATCGAGCTGGGGGGGTGGGGTCTGGGGAATCCCCCATTTGGAAATAAATGAATTAATTGAATGAATTGAATTAATTGAATTAATTGAATTAATTCAATTAATTAAATTAATTCAATTAATTCCACCCCCCCTTTGGAAATAAATGAATTAATTGAATTAATTGAATTAATTGCATTAATTGAATTAATTGAATTAATTGAATTAATTCAATTAATTCATTTATTTCCAAAGGGGGGGAGGGGTGGGGGCTGGGGAATCCCCCCCATTTGGAAATAAATGAATTAATTGAATTAATCGAAATAATTCAACTAATTCAACTAATTCAATTAATTCAATTAATTCAATTAATTCTTGAATTAATTCCAATTAATTCAATTAATTCAATTAATTCATTTATTTCCAAAGGGGGGGGTTCAATTAATTCAATTAATTCAATTAATTCAATTAATTCAATTAATTCAATTAATTCAATTAATTCAATTAATTCAATTAATTCAATTAATTCAATTAATTCAATTAATTCAATTAATTCAATTAATTCAATTAATTCCACCTCCCCTTTGGAAATAAATGAATTAATTGAATTAATTGAATTAATTGAATTAATTCAATTATTTCAATTAATTCAATTAATTCATTTATTTCCAAATGGGGGGTGGGGGCTGGGGAATCCTCCTCCCCCCAATACTAAACCACGAGCCCGGGCCTCCCCCCAATACTAAATCACGAGCCCGGGCCTCCCCCCAATACTAAATTACGAGCCCGGGCCTTCCCGCAATACTAAATCACGAGCCCGGGCCTCCCCCCAATACTAAATCACGAGCCCGGGCTAAATCACGAGCCCGGCCTCCAAATTACGAGGCCGGGCCTCCCCCCAATACTAAATCACGAGCCCGGGCCTCCCCCCAATACTAAATCACGAGCCCGGGCCTCCCCGCAATACTAATTTACGAGCCCGGAATGGTGCCCCCCCCCATTTGAATTAATTGAATTAATTGAATTAATTGAATTAATTGAATTAATTGAATTAATTGAATTAATTGAATTAATTGAATTAATTGAATTAATTGAATTAATTCAATTAATTCACCCCCCATTTGGAATTAATTGAATTAATTGAATTAATTCAATTAATTCCATTAATTCAATTAATTCCATTAATTCATTTAATTCAATTAATTCCAAAAGGGGGGGGGGGGGTGAATTAATTCAATTAATTCAATTATTTCCAAATGGTGCCCCCCCCCCGCCCCCAGCCCCGAGCCCCCCACCCCCCCATTTGGAATTAATTGAATTAATTGAATTAATTGAATTAATTGAATTAATTGAATTAATTGAATTAACTGAATTAATTGAATTAATTCAACTAATTCACCCCTCATTTGGAATTAATTGAATTAATTCAATTAATTCAATTAATTCCATTAATTCAATTAATTCCATTAATTCATTTAATTCAATTAATTCCAAAAGGGGGGGGTGAATTAATTGAATTTATTCAGAAATGACGATTTCGTTGCATCTGGCTCGGATTTCGTGGCATCTGGCTCTGAAAAAATAGGTTGTTACTACTATATTTTCTCACTCTTCGACCAAAATGGCGCTTTGTAAAACATGGGTATTTTGCAAAACTGGGACCATTATAAGTGATAAGAAACCGCATACTTCACCCACAAATCGAGTTTATTTTTTGTGTAGTTCCAGTAGTTCTATTTATGCTTCCTTGTATAACATGTCTATATATATATATATATTTATTTATTTTGTTTATTTATTTATGCATGGAGAGATGTTCTAACTGTTCCTGCCCACGCCTCCTGACTTCAAACATTTCCCAGGGGCCTGCAGGCACACAGACAGGAGGCAGAGGAGCATACCAGTTGGAGGTAAAGGGGTGTAAGGCGCGCTGGCGTGGCGCCCAGGGTTCCTCGAAAGAGTGCTGTGACAGCTGCAGATTGGGTTTGCTGTTTAAGGTTTTGTACTTCGGGCTTTGGCACCCTCACAGTGCACAGGGCATGAAGGCTTTATGTTTTTGAGGGTTTGGTGTTCCGTTTCAGCGCTTGGCACACCTTTAAACCCGACTAAGCCCTAAAACCAAAAACCCACTCCGCCACCCTTAAGCCCAGTGCACTGTGAAGGTGCCAAATTCGGAAACCCTAAACCCAACCCCCTACACTTTGAGCCCAGTGCACTGCGAGGGTGCCGAACCATGAATTCAATCACTACCCACCCTAGACCCTGAACCCTAAACCCAAGTCCGCTACACGTTGAGTCCAGTGCACTGCGGGGGTGCCAAACCCGCCAAAGCCCTCAAGCGAAAACCCACTCCTTTAAGCCCAGTGCACTGTGAAGGTGCCAAATTCGGAAGCCCTAAACCCTAAACCCTAAACCCTAAGCCCTAAACCCTAAACCCTACAACCTAAACCCCAAACCCCAAACCCCACACCCTAAACCCCCTGAACCCCCTGAACCCCCTAAACCTCCTAAACCCCCTAAACCCCCTAAACCCCCTAAACCCCCTAAACCCCCTAAGCCCTAAACCCTAAACCCAACCCCCTACACTTTAAGACCAGTGCACTGTGAGGGTGCCGAACCATGAATTTAATGAATACTTCAGCGCACTGCGAAGGTGCCAAAAACTCGGAAACCTCAAGCCTCAAATCCTAAAGTCAAAACCCTTAGACTTTAAGCCAAGTGCACTGTGAGGGTGCCTAACCATGAACTTAAAGACTACCCGAAACCCTAAACCCAAAAGCCTGAACCCTAAACTCAACCCGCTACACGCTTAAGCCCAGTGCACTGTGAGGGTGCCAAGCCCACCTAAACCCCAAGCCGAAGGCCAGCCTGCTACACCTTTAAGCCCAGCGCACTGTGAAGGTGCCAAATTCAGAAACCCTAAACCCTAAACCCTAAACCCTAAACCCTAAACCTAACCTCTTTGATTTTAAGTGCGGTGCACTGTGAGGGTGCCGAACCATGGTTTTAAAGATGACCCTAAACCCTAAACCCTAAACCCTAAGCCCTAAACCCTAAACCTAAACCCTGAACCCGAATCCCTATCCGCTAAATGTTTAACTCCAGTCAGTGCACTGTGAAGTGCCAAACCCGGACTAAACCCTAAAGAAGAAAACCCTATCTGCGAAACGTAGGTTTCATCCTAAACGCCCTCGAGATAAACCTGCTCGTCCACTATCCCTGAAAAAATTAAGGTTAACCTTTAGGATTATATAGGGAATAAATATAGTAACTTTAAACCCAAAAGGGTTGCAGGATACCTGCTCTACTACGAAGTCAAAGGTGGCATCCTGCAACGTGCAAGCTGAAGGGATGTCCACATGTTTGCGCATGTGTCCGCTGTTCAAGCGGACAATCTCGTTGATTTGCAGTCACTGTTCAAGTGGCTCACGGAATGCGTCCGCTGTTCTAGCGGGCACTGGGAACCCTTTTAACTCTGGCCCTATACACCCTTACCGGTTTAGCTTAAAAGCTGCAGGTTCAGGGTTTTACTTCATTTGTGGCACTAAAGCCACAAATCGCGAACCCGGAAGACCACAAACGTGCCAGGTTCTTTGGAATCCACCGCCAAGTCCCCCGCCGAGCCTCAGATGTTTGCACTGCTATCGGTCAGTCTTCCTTACCACGGCTTGCAGAACTGGAAAGCCTCCAGTGAGAACACCTTCATAATCTACGCCGAATGTTTGATGTGTTTCGAGATACGGTGTTTCATCAAGTTACATGACATGTGGGCGCTGCCCTGGCTTCGTCTGTGCTTCTGAACTGGCACAGATGCTTCCTGTGCTTCTAGCTTGTGTGGCAAAACAATCGGAGGCGAGTCTATTGGACCAGGGTTGTTTGGTGGGCCTCAACGAATAGATGTTGTATGTCATATGTTTCCCAGCCACTTGGTAACCGCAAAGAGCTTCTTAGCACGGTTCTGAACAAAAAACGAAAACACCCTCAAAAATATAAGCAAAACCCAAACAAAAACAAGCAGAGAGCAAAAAAACACCAAAATCAAGTTTGACATGTCGGGTGTAGTGACTTTTAGGGTTTAGGATGGTTGCCCGGACCCCAAAAAGGAAAACACCTTCAAAAATGTAGGCAAAACCCAAACAAAAACAAGCAGAAAGCAAAAAAAACACCAAAATCAAGTTTGACATGTCGGGTGTAGTGAATTTTAGGGTTTAGGATGGTTGCCCGGACCCCCAAAAGGAAAACACCTTCAAGATATAGGCAAAACCCAAACAAAAACAAGCAGAGAGCAAAAAAAAACACAAAAATCAACTTTTAGGGTTTAGGATGGTTGCCCGGACCCCAAAAAGGAAAACACCTTCAAAAATATAGGCAAGGCCCAAACAAAAACAAGCAGAGAGCAAAACAAACACCAAAATCAAGTTTGACATGTCGGGTGTAGTGACTTTTAGGGTTTAGGATGGTTGCCCGGACCCCAAAAAGGAAAACACCTTCAAAAATGTAGGCAAAGCCCAAACAAAAACAAGCAGAGAGCAAAAAAAAACACAAAAATCAAGTTTGACATGTCGGGTGTAGTGACGTTTAGGGTTTTGGATGGTTGCCCGGACCCCAAAAAGGAAAACACCTTCAAAAACACAGGCAAAACCCAAACAATAACAAGCAGAGAGCAAAAAAAAACACCAAAATCAAGTTTGACATGTCAGGTGTAGTGACTTTTAGGGTTTAGGATGGTTGCCCGGACCCCAAAAAGGAAAACACCTTCAAATATATAGGCAAAACCCAAACAAAAACAAGCAGAGAGCAAAAAAAACACCAAAATCAAGTTTGACATGTCGGGTGTAGTGACTTTTAGGGTTTAGGATAGTTGCCCTGACCCCAAAAAACGAAAACACCTTCAAAATACAGGCAAAACTTATACAAAAACAAGCAGAAAGCAAAAAAAGGGTTTCGGGCTTCGGGTTTCCGAATGTGGCACCTTCACAGCGCACTGGGCTTAAAGGTCTAAGTCTAGCAGAGTGGGTTTAGGGTTTTTGGGTTCCGGGCTTGGCACTGGCGTAGCGCATTTGGCTTGTAGCAAAATAAACAAAACCCTCATATGGCTGGGGGGGATAGTTTTCTTGGGGGTTGTTTTTTGCAAGACATGCGAAGGCTCTGCTTCTGATTAAGTCATGTTTGTCTTGGGACAGCATCAAGTCGCAACCGGTTGCGTTTTGCAACGTGTGTGTCGAAGGCATGAGTTCTGTAGGGCTTTCCCCCCGAGCTCATGCCGAAAGTTGCTTTGCCAGGCCATATGATTGTAGTGCTTCTGATGAACACATGGTTTTCCTTGGAAGGCCTGAAATCGCAACTGGTTGCGTTTTGCAGCTTTTGTGGAAAACCAGCAGCATGCCCTAGAGTCTGCGCGCGAGCACCCCCAAGCTGACATCCAAAGGCTGTGCTTCTGATTGGTCCTGCTTTTCTTAGCTAGGAAAGCATCAAATCCCAACTGGTTGCGTTTTGCAGCCTGCGTGGAAAAACATGGATGCCCCAGAGCTTTCCCTCCAGGATGGCCCGGGGCGACGGTTTTGACTTGGGGGCCAATTGCAAAACCCTCAAGGACGGGGCCGGGGCGACGGTTTGGGCTTGGGGGCCAATTGCAAAACCCTCAAGGACGGGTCGGGGGCGACGGTTTGGCCTTGGGGGCCAATTGCAAAACCCTCAAGGACGGGTCGGAGGCGACGGTTTTGCCTTGAAAACCAATTGCAAAACCCTCAAGGACGGGTCGGGGGCGACGGTTTTGCCTTGAAAACCAATTGCAAAACCCTCAAGGACGGGTCGGGGGCGACGGTTTGGGCTTGGGGGCCAATTGCAAAACCCTCAAGGACGGCCCGGGGGCGACGGCTTGGCCTTGAAAACCAATTGCAAAACCCTCAAGGACGGGTCGGGGGCGACGGTTTTGCCTTGAAAACCAATTGCAAAACCCTCAAGGACGGGTCGGGGGCGACGGTTTGGGCTTGGGGGCCAATTGCAAAACCCTCAAGGACGGGTCGGGGGCGACGGTTTGGCCTTGAAAACCAATAGCAAAACCCTCAAGGACGGGTCGGGGGCGACGGTTTTGCCTTGAGAACCAATTGCAAAACCCTCAAGGACGGCCCGGGGGCGACGGTTTGGCCTTGGGGGCCAATTGCAAAACCCTCAAGGACGGCCCGGGGGCGACGGTTTGGCCTTGGGAGCCAATTGCAAAACCCTCAAGGACGGCCCGGGGGCGACGGTTTTGGCTTGAAAACCAATTGCAAAACCCTCAAGGACGGGTCGGGGGCGACGGTTTGGGCTTGGGGGCCAATTGCAAAACCCTCAAGGACGGCCCGGGGGCGACGGTTTGGCCTTGGGGGCCAATTGCAAAACCCTCAAGGATGGGTCGGGGGCGACGGTTTTGCCTTGAAAACCAATTGCAAAACCCTCAAGGACGGGTCGGGGGCGACGGTTTTGCCTTGAAAACCAATTGCAAAACCCTCAAGGACGGGTCGGGGGCGACGGTTTGGGCTTGGGGGCCAATTGCAAAACCCTCAAGGACGGGTCGGGGGCGACGGTTTTGCCTTGAGAACTAATTGCAAAACCCTCAAGGATGGCCCGGGGCGACGGTTTTGGCTTGGGGGCCAATTGCAAAACCCTCAAGGACGGCCCGGGTGCGACGGTTTTGGCAAAACCCTCACCTCTGGACGGGCGCGCCCAACATGGCCACGTGCGAAAGGCGACGGTTTGGTCAAAACCCTCACCTCTGGCCCGGAGGTCGACGTGGGGACGTACGAAGGGGCGGGGATGGTGCCTGAGTCAATGAAACCCTCACCTTCATAACGTTCCAACTTGCGAAGTTGGAAAGGTGAGGGTTTGTCAGGAACCCTCACCTCCTGCTCTTGTGTGCGTACAAGCACACGCGTGTCCGACACATATACCACATATATGACAGCTGGTGCTCTTGTACGCACACAAGAGCAGGAGGTGAGGGTTCCTGACAAACCCTCACCTTTCCAACTTCGCAAGTTGGAACGTTATGAAGGTGAGGGTTTCATTGACTCAGGCACCATCCCCGCCCCTTCGTACGTCCCCACGTCGACCCCCGGGCCAGAGGTGAGGGTTTTGACCAAACCGTCGCCTTTCGCACGTGTCCATGTTGGGCGCGCCCGTCCAGAGGTGAGGGTTTTGCCAAAACCGTCGCACCCGGGCCGTCCTTGAGGGTTTTGCAATTGGCCCCCAAGCCAAAACCGTCGCCCCGGGCCATCCTTGAGGGTTTTGCCAAAACCGTCGCCCGGGCCGTGCTTGAGGGTTTTGCAATTGGCCCCCAAAGCCAAACCGTCGCCCCCGGGCCGTCCTTGAGGGTTTTGCAATTGGCCCCCAAGGCCAAACCGTCGCCCCCGACCCGTCCTTGAGGGTTTTGCAATTGGTTTTCAAGGCAAAACCGTCGCCCCCGACCCGTCCTTGAGGGTTTTGCCATTATTGGTTTTCAAGGCAAAACCGTCGCCCCCGACCCATCCTTGAGGGTTTTGCAATTGGCCCCCAAGGCCAAACCGTCGCCCCCGGGCCGTCCTTGAGGGTTTTGCAATTGGCCCCCAAGCCCAAACCGTCGCCCCCGACCCGTCCTTGAGGGTTTTGCAATTGGTTTTCAAGGCAAAACCGTCGCCCCCGACCCGTCCTTGAGGGTTTTGCAATTGGCCCCAAGGCCAAACCGTCGCCCCCGGGCCATCCTTGAGGGTTTTGCAATTGGCCCCCAAGGCCAAGCCGTCGCCCCCGACCCGTCCTTGAGGGTTTTGCAATTGGTTTTCAAAGGCAAAACCGTCGCACCCGACCCGTCCTTGAGGGTTTTGCAATTGGCCCCCAAGGCCAAACCGTCGCCCCGACCCGTCCTTGAGGGTTTTGCAATTGGCCCCCAAGGCCAAACCGTCGCCCCCGACCCGTCCTTGAGGGTTTTGCAATTGGTTTTCAAGGCAAAACCGTCGCCCCCGACCCGCCCTTGAGGGTTTTGCAATTGGTTTTCAAGGCAAAACCGTCGCCCCGGGCCATCCTGGAGGGAAAGCTCTGGGGCATCCATGTTTTTTCCACGCAGGCTGCAAAACGCAACCAGTTGCGATTTGATGCTTTCCTAGGCAGGAGTGAATCAGAAGCACAGCCTTTGCATGTCAGCTTGGGGGTGCTCGCGCGCAGACTATAGGGCATGCTGCTGGTTTTCCACAAAAGCTGCAAAACGCAACCAGTTGCGATTTCAGGCCTTCCAAGGAAAACCATGTGTTCATCAGAAGCACTACAATCATATGGCCTGGCAAAGCAACTTTCGGCATGAGCTCGGGGGGAAAGCCCTACAGAACTCATGCCTTCGACACACACGTTGCAAAACGCAACCGGTTGCGACTTGATGCTGTCCTAAGAAAAACATGACTTAATCAGAAACAGAGCCTTCGCATGTCTTGCAAAAAACAACCCGCAAGAAAACTATCCCCCCCAGCCATATGAGGGTTTTGTTTATTTTGCTACAAGCCAAATGCGCTACGCCAGCGCCAAGCCCGGAACCCAAAAACCCTAAACCCACTCTGCTAGACTTAGACCTTTAAGCCCAGTGCGCTGTGAAGGTGCCACATTCGGAAACCCGAAGCCCGAAACCCTTTTTTGCTTTCTGCTTGTTTTTGTATAGGTTTTGCCTGTATTTTGAAGGTGTTTTCGTTTTTTGGGGTCAGGGCAACTATCCTAAACCCTAAAAGTCACTACACCCGACATGTCAAACTTGATTTTGGTGTTTTTTTTTGCTCTCTGCTTGTTATTGTTTGGGTTTTGCCTGTGTTTTTGAAGGTGTTTTCCTTTTTTGGTCCGGGCAACCATCCTAAACCCTAAAAGTCACTACACCCGACATGTCAAACTTGATGTTGGTGTCTTTTTGCTCTCTGCTTGTTTTTGTTTGGGTTTTGCCTATATTGTTGAAGGTGGTTTCCTTTTTGGGGTCCGGGCAACCATCCTAAACCCTAAAAGTCACTACACCCGACATGTCAAACTTGATTTTGGTGTTTTTTTGCTCTCTGCTTGTTTTTTGTTTGGGATTTGCCTATATTTTGAAGGTGTTTTCCTTTTTGGGGTCCGGGCAACCATCCAAAACCCTAAAAGTCACTACACCCGACATGTCAAACTTGATTTTGGTGTTTTTTTGCTCTCTGCTTGTTTTTGTTTGGGTTTTGCCTATATTTTTGAAGGTGTTTTCCTTTTTGGGGTCCGGGCAACCATCCTAAACCCTAAAAGTCACTACACCCGACATGTCAAACTTGATTCTGGTGTTTTTTGCTCTCTGCTTGTTTTTGTTTGGGTTTTGCATATATTTTTGAGGGTGTTTTCGTTTTTTGTTCAGAACCGTGCTAAGAAGCTTTTTGCGGTTACCAAGTGGCTGGGAAACATATGACATACAACATCTATTCGTTGAGGCCCACCAAACAACCCTGGTCCAATAGACTCGCCTCCGATTGTTTTGCCACACAAGCTAGAAGCACAGGAAGCATCTGTGCCAGTTCAGAAGCACAGACGAAGCCAGGGCAGCGCCCACATGTCATGTAACTTGATGAAACACCGTATCTCGAAACACATCAAACATTCGGCGTAGATTATGAAGGTGTTCTCACTGGAGGCTTTCCAGTTCTGCACGTGGTAAGGAAGACTGACCGATAGCAGTGCAAACATCTGAGGCTCGGCGGGGGACTTGGCGGTGGATTCCAAAGAGCCTGGCACGTTTGTGGTCTTCCGGGTTCGCGATTTGTGGCTTTAGTGCCACAAATGAAGTAAAACCCTGAACCTGCAGCTTTTAAGCTAAACCGGTAAGGGTGTATAGGGCCAGAGTTAAAAGGGTTCCCAGTGCCCGCTAGAACAGCGGACGCATTCCGTGAGCCACTTGAACAGTGACTGCAAATCAACGAGATTGTCCGCTTGAACAGCGGACACATGCGCAAACATGTGGACAGCCCTTCAGCTTGCACGTTGCAGGATGCCACCTTTGACTTAGTAGTAGAGCAGGTATCCTGCAACCCTTTTGGGTTTAAAGTTACTATATTTATTCCCTATATAATCCTAAAGGTTAACCTTAATTTTTTCAGGGATAGTGGACGAGCAGGTTTATCTCGAGGGCGTTTAGGATGAAACCTACGTTTCGCAGATAGGGTTTTCTTCTTTAGGGTTTAGTCCGGGTTTGGCACTTCACAGTGCACTGACTGGAGTTAAACATTTAGCGGATAGGGATTCGGGTTCAGGGTTTAGGTTTAGGGTTTAGGGCTTAGGGCTTAGGGTTTAGGGTTTAGGGTTTAGGGTCATCTTTAAAACCATGGCTCGGCACCCTCACAGTGCACCGGGCTTAAAATCAAAGAGGTTAGGTTTAGGGTTTAGGGTTTAGGGTTTAGGGTTTCTGAATTTGGCACCTTCACAGTGCACTGGGCTTAAAGGTGTAGCAGGCTGGCCTTCGGCTTGGGGTTTAGGTGGGCTTGGCACCCTCACAGTGCACTGGGCTTAAGCGTGTAGCGGGTTGAGTTTAGGGTTCAGGCTTTTGGGTTTAGGGTTTCGGGTAGTCTTTAAGTTCATGGTTGGGCACCCTCACAGTGCACTTGGCTTAAAGTCTAAGGGTTTTGACTTTAGGATTTGAGGCTTGAGGTTTCCGAGTTTTTGGCACCTTCGCAGTGCGCTGAAGTATTCATTAAATTCATGGTTCGGCACCCTCACAGTGCACTGGTCTTAAAGTGTAGGGGGTTGGGTTTAGGGTTTAGGGCTTAGGGGGTTTAGGGGGTTTAGGGGGTTTAGGGGGTTTAGGGGGTTTAGGGGGTTTAGGGGGTTTAGGGGGTTTAGGGGGTTTAGGGGGTTTAGGGGGTTTAGGGGGTTTAG
>CAJNDS010000389.1:95195-152225 GCA_905221605.1 Symbiodinium natans | reverse complement strand
CCCCCCCCCCCCCCCCCCCCCCCCACCCCCCCCACGCACCCCGCCCCCCACTGAACCCATGGCTCCTGGCCCCATTGGCCTTGACGGCCCATGCGTGTGGCTTCTCAGCTGACTTTAAAGGGCCCCAGCGCATGCCCGGGCCCTCCGCCCGCTCCGCCCTCCGCCTACCCTTGACCTACACCACCTCTACCCTTCCCGCTCCGCATACTCCCTCAAGCCCCCCGCCACTGGACCCATGGCTCCTAACCCCATTGGCTGCTGGTCCCATTCTTCATCCCTCGACCTGCATGGCTGCCAATGCCGGTCCTATATATGGCCCCTGCTCCACCCCAACCCCCAACCCCCACCCCCATACCGGACGCACCCTGCCACCCCCAACCCCCAACCCCCACCCCCACCCACCCCGCCCCCCACTAAACCCATGGCTCCTGGCCCCGTTGGCTCATGGTCGACGGTCCATGGATGTGGCTTCTCAGCTGACTTTAAAGGGCCCCAGTGCATGCCCGGGCCCTCCGCCCGCTCCGCCCGCTCCGCCCCCTCCGCCCTCCGCCCTTCCCGCTCCGCCTACTCTGGCCCATGCTCCCACTCTCCATCCCCTTGACCAATTGTTGCAACCTTTCATGGACCCAGCTCCCTACCCCTTACCCCTCACGACCCATGCCCCTCATGGACCCATGGCTCTTGGCCCCATAACTCCCCATTCATTATGGTGCACGGCCCAAGCAGGTGGCTTCTCCGCCCTACCCCCACCACTTCTACCCTTCCCGCTCCGCCCCTCCCTTGCCCAAGCCCCCCACGCACCCCGCCATGCCCCCCAACCCCCCACCCCGCACGCACCCTCCCCGCCGCTTGGGCTTGTCATGGACCCATAGCTCCTGACCCCAGCCCCCACCCCCCACCCCCCACGCACCCCGCCCCCCACTGGACCCATGGCTCCTGGCCCCATGGTCCACGGCCCATGGATGTGGCTTCTCAGCTGACTTTAAAGGGCCCAGTGCCTCCGCCCGCTGCCCGCTCCGCCCTCCGCCCTACTCCCCCCACGCACCCCGCCCCCCACTGGACCCATGGCTCCTGGCCCCATTGCTCATGCTCCACGGCCCATGGATGTGGCTTCTCAGCTGACTTTACGGGTCCCAGTGCATGCCCGGGCCCTCCGCCCGCTCCGCCCTCCGCCCTTCCAGCTCCGCCTACTCCACTCTGGCTCATGCTCCCACTCTCCATCCTCTTGACCTACCCCTCATGGACCCAGCTCCCTACCCCTTACCCCTCACGCACCCGCCGCTCCGCATACTCCAAATTTAGCCCCCCACGCACCCCGCCATGCTTCTCATGGACCCATGGCTCCTGGTCCCCTTCTTCATCTCTTGAGCACCGCACCCCGCCCTTCACTGGACCCATGGCTCCTGGCCCCATTGGCTCCTGGTCCCATTCTTCATCCCTCGACCTGCATGGCTGCCAATGCTGGTCCTATATATGGCCCCTGCTCCACCCCAACCCCCATACCGCACGCACCCTGCCACCCCCAACCCCCAACCCCCACCCCCACCCACCCCCACCCCCCACGCACCCCGCCCCCCACTGGACCCATGCCTCCTGGCTGGGCTCCAGTACACGCCCAGGCCCTCCGCCCGCTCCGCCCGCTCCCCTCCACCCTTCCAGCTCTGCCTACTCTCTGGCCCATGCTCCCACTCTCCATCCCCTTGACCTACCCCTCATGGACCCAGCTCCCTACCCCTTACCCCTCGCGCACCCTGCCCCGCCGCCCATGCCCCTCATGGCTCCTGGCCCCATGGCTCCCCATTGGTTATGGTCCACGGCCCAAGCAGGTGGCTTCTCCGCCCCTACCCCCACCACCCACGCACCCGCCCCCCCCCCATGGCTCTCCCATTCTTCATCCTTGAGCTGCATGGCTGCCAATGCTGGTTCTTTTTCTGGCCCCTGCTACCCCCACCCCCAACCCCGCCCCGCCGCCCATGCTTGTCATGGGCCCCTTGCTCCTGGCCCCATGGCTCCACCCCCACCCCCAACCCCCACCCCCAACACCCCACCCTTTCCACACTTCCACCCCCACCCCCACCCCCCACGCACCCCGCCCCCCCACTGGACCCATGGCTCCTGGCCCCATTGGCTCATGGTCCACGGCCCATGCCATGGATGTGGCTTCTCAGCTGACTTTAGGGCCCCAGTGCATGCCTGCCCCCAGAATTTTTGGGAAGTGGCGAATGTCCACGAGCTTGGATTGCTTGCCAGAACCCTAAACCCTAAACGCTGAACTCTAGGCCTTGCAAGGTCTCGACTGCCTCAACCCTCCATTATCCCCGAAAATCTGCAAGCCCTCCTCCTCGGCATCCCAAACCCTGACTGGGCGGCCCGGCGCTTCCGCCATGGTCTCCGCCGCCACGGCGGTTTAGGGGTTCGGGTTTGTGGTTTCGAGTTTGGGGTGTACGTCGAGGCCTCAGGTTCAAGTCTCCTGGTTACGGGGGTTTAGGGTTTGGGGGTTTGGGGTTTCAGGGTTGCGGGTTTCGGGTTTGCGGTTTGCGGTTTTAGATTTGGGGTTTGCCCCAACTCCCTGCGCATCAGGGCTCCATGTTTCGCCCCCCTGAACTCTACAACCTGACCAAGCCCTGCGCATATATCTATCTATATATATATATATATACCTAATCCGCGGCCGGAGCCCACAGTGCCTTGGCCCCCCTTGGAGGGGGTCGGCGGCACTGGCGGTAGCCATTAAATATGTATATATACACTTGAGAGGGGTACTGAGGTGAAAGAGAATCTTTGTGATGCATGCTGAAGGTAATCCACAACAAAGCAAGGCACCAGCCCGAAACACTGAGCTAGTCAGAAGTATCCTGCCTGGTGTCAGCAAATATTCTGCCAGTTTCATGGCTAACTTTTTGTCCCGTCTTCATTGTGCCATCCTTCATCTCGTCGAGCGCCACCCAAAACTCGGTGATTTTGCATTTGGGACTGGCGTGTTGCGATTCTCGAGATACAATGCCCTCATCCTGCAAAGTCGCTTCATGTGTGTCATGGCGGGCATGAGGCTGGAAGTCCCTTGCAATTTCGGGAAAAACACGGTGCCTCAAGCAACATGGACATGGACTTGCTGTCATGTGGAATAAGCACAGAAAATGATATGTTTCTCTAACGTCACCTGCGGGACCACAGCCAGCCTGACAGCCTGAAAGACCCACTACATTCACTACATTTACATGGCGGCCGTTTGGTACTGAGGTTGCAGAGCCCCAAAGCACCAAGGAACGAGCAGCGCCTGAGCTTCTGCAACAGCTAAAAGTTTTTTGTGCCACAAGGCGAGTGGAAGAAACAAGGCAGGGCGGGTGTGGGAAGGTGTGGGAAGGTGTGGGAAGGTGTGGGAAGGTGTGGGAAGGTGTGGGGAACGACTGGGCGACTGCAAAAGCTTCGGAATGCCTTCACAGCTTGAGGCACTTGGAAGGCTTGGAAGCACCACCCTGGACAAGTGTGACCTGCCAAACTTCCGAACCCAACCGAGATGAGAAGTCATTTTTTCCTCTGTGCAGCAAATTCAAAACAGCAACTGGTCTCTTCTTCAGCCAGTTGGATCAGACGTCCTGGAACTCCAGGCCAGCAGGTGCAAGCAGTTGCAAGCAGGTGCTAGATACAGGCAGAGACCATGCAAGCGGCACAGAACTGACGAACCACTGTACGAAAGGCTGGCTGTCCAGAGTGTGATGTTGTCCCGGAGCAGCTGCATCACCAGAGCAGATTCCTTGCTGGATGCTCCATGAAAGCAATAGGAACGACGACAGTGACGACAGCTGCGAGGACGCCGACGAACAAGGACAAGAACAAAGACACGATTGATCACGCTGCAAGCGCTGCCGTCAGCGGAACGGTAGAGCATTCAGCAGATGTTCCTTGGCACCATCTTCGCCAAGGTTGTCAATCTCACGCACTGCATCCTCGAAAGCCTGGCGGAGATTCAGGACAAGGGAAGTTGCCCACGCAAGTCTCAGGTTGCGATCTTGTAAGTCAAGGTGCAGAGCTTTGCACTTTGCTAAGCAAAATCCCTAATCTCCTGAGGTTACTGAGCTTCAGCCTACAATTCTATTTCAGCTTCTAAGAGTTCATTGCCAAACTCAAGGTTGAAGCATGTTGAGGCGTTGAGTTGACCGTGAGATTGAGGCATTGAGATTCGTGCAGAAAGCGAACTTATTCCTAGTTACGTACATAGGCGTCTGAGCAACCTGCTATAATCCTTCTGACTACCAACTACTGGTACTATGTGGCCGGAAGATGCGACTGATCGAGCAGTTATCGAAAAGGCATCTATTTGTAGATAAAGACAAATCTCTGCAGAATAGAAGCATGCCAAGATACGGAGGTGCGATGGATGACTTGCAAATGCGAGATGTTCTTGGCGGAAAAAGGTTGTGGAATCGAGACACTCCGTGACACTCCCAGCATTCCTGTGCCGAAGGGCGCCTTGCGCCCGATTCGGACAGCCTCCGTCGGCGCGTTCATGACCTGCACGACAACCCCGACACATCTGCCCACTGCATGCAATGTGTATATGAATGTGTATGACGGGATGACAAGACAGCGCAATGTGATTTTTCCCCATGGCTTCCCCTCTCTGTCTCTTGCGTTGGAGAAGTTTTTGGCTGGTCTGACGAAGCCCTTCCGCTTCGGATCCGGTTGGGGCCGCAAGGAGGTCCCCGAGAGCCACACGGTCCGGGTTTGCGAAGACACTTCCAGCAGCTCCCGGAACCACTGCTGCCGCGCCGTCCACGTCGACCCGGAGATCAAGTAGTTCCTCTCCACATAGAAAAAAGAATGTCCATAATGTCAAGCTAAACTTTCCTCTCAACAAAGAGCACCTGTTAAACGCACAGCATGCTCCACCCTACCGTGCAGTCTGCGCAGACTCTCCTAGAGCCGGCATGCTTGCTGTACAGCAGGGTCAGCAGGGCGTCTGCTGCGACTTCCGACGTCGTCTCTGTCTCGAAGGTGAAAATCCGGCTGCGGGCCACGCCTGCACCTCTCAGTCATTTCACAGTTCCCTTTTAGTGGGGTAATTTTGGGTAAGGAGCCTTGAAGCCTTGAACGAAGCCATGTCATGTCGGGACTGCGACGCACATGAATCGAGGTCGCCGAGGGCGACACGCTGCAAATCCACATTGGACACGCCTCACATTTTCACTGCAACCGTTGCACAACTGTTGACAACGAAGAAGAAAGAGGTAACGAAGATGTCAAAATCAAGAAGATAGATGTGGGTAGGCGAAATCCAACGCGAAAAGAGCGTTGAATTGAGGCAAAGGCACACGCCACTGACTTGTTGCGCACCGTGCGGGCTGCTCCTCCAGTTTTGATGGGCGACGCCGCCTCGTGGGGCCCTTGGCATCGAAGAGCCAAAGCATCTTTTTGACGTCTTTTTGGCTTGCTTTGATCTTTACAGGCCCCAACCCTACATCATAGAACATCTCCAAATCCTAGACAAAGGAAGACATGAAACAACCAAACCCCCCTTGTTGCACGTGGCGAAGCTGGTCGCTTAAGTGACACAAGAAGGCGAGCCATCGTCGCGCAAATGCGCATGGAAAACTGCCACAACTCTTAAGAAGCGCATGTCGCAACCGCTCCCACCTTGTACCTGCAGTAAAGTTTGAAAAAACGTGCGCTGCAACATTTTCTTGGCCTAGACAAAGGACTCTCGGATGATGAACAAGAATGCTCAAACATGCCGATGATGGGCATCTTCTTCCTGATGGTATCCTTGCATGTGTTCATTCTGACTACAAATAGCCTGCAGCACTCATGACTGTTCTATGTGAAAGTGCTATCTTGAGTTTTGAGTACATGATGCCAGATGGTATCAACTCCAATCATATTTGCCGGTTCCTCTGGTCCGTCAGCTCTTTATTTCCGCACGTTGCCTGAGCATAACAATTGAGCAATTGAAGTTGGACTTTCGTTGCGGCGCCGAATCTGTTAGGCCGCGACAGGAAATGGAGAACTCTTGTTGTGGCGTTCGACACAACACTCCCGATGCCCGTGGGGAGAATGTGCTTGCAAAAAGAGAGAGATAGAGAGAGAGAGAGAGAGAGAGAGAGAGAGCGAGCTTTCCGCAGCACATCACCACCACCAGCTGCCGGCATGATGTCTGTACATTGCGGCCGATCGGCTGCACATGTCTTGGGATGTTAGAGGGCGGGTTGTAGCCACGTCAAGGGGGTGTAATTTGTAACCACGCCAAGTTTTTTTGTTCCCACGGCCCACGTTTTGGTGTTTACCATGACAAGCAGTATGCTCGCCTGTCTTCCGCAAGCCCAGGAGCCACAACTGCATTAGGTTCGCTTGTAGAGGGATGGGCAGGTAAACAGACTAGCTTCCCTGGCAGCTCCCTAGTCTGTCTACGCCCTGGCCTGTCTGGGAGGCCCTAGACTAGCTTCCCCGGCAGCTCCCTAGTCTGTTTACGCCTGGCCTGTCTGGGAGGCCCTAGTAAGCCTTGGAGACCTGAAACAGGACCCTGAAGGGAGGTTTGAGGAGGGAAGAAGCGGGAGGTAAACATCCCTGTCAGCTCCCTAGTCTGTTTACGCCCTGGCCTGTCTGGGAGGCCCTAGTAAGCCTTGGAGACCTTAAAAAGGACCCTTAAGGGAGGTTTGAGGGGGGAAGAAGGGGGAGGTAAACAGACTAGCTTCCCCGGCAGCTCCCTACTGTAGTCTGTTTACGCCTGGCCTGTCTGGGAGGCCCCAGTAAGCCTTGGAGACCTTAAAAAGGACCGAGGTTTGAGGGGAGAAGAAAGGGTAAACAGACTAGCTTCCCTGGCAGCTCCCTAGTCTGAGACCTTAAAAAGGACCCTGAAGGTAGGTTTGACGGGGGAAGAAGGGGTAAACTCACTAGCTTCCCTGGCAGCTCCTGTCTGGGAGGCCCTAGCAAGCCTTGGAGACCTTAACAAGGACCCTTAGGGAGGTTTGAGGGGGGAAGAAGCGGGAGGTAAACAGACTAGCTTCCCTGGCAGCTCCCTAGTCTGTTTACGCCCTGGCCTGTCTGCGAGGCCCTAGTGAGCCTTGGAGACCTTAAACAGGAGTCTTAAGGGAGGTTTGAGAGGGGAAGAAGGGGTAAACAGACTAGCTTCCCTGGCAGCTCCCTAGTCTGTTTACGCCTGGCCTGTCTGGGAGGCCCTAGTAAGCCTTGGAGACCTTAAAAAGGACCCTTAGGGAGGTTTGAGGGGGGAAGAAGCGGGAGGTAAACAGACTAGCTTCCCTGGCAGCTCCCTAGTCTGTTTACGCCCTGGCCTGTCTGCGAGGCCCTAGTGAGCCTTGGAGACCTTAAACAGGAGTCTTAAGGGAGGTTTGAGAGGGGAAGAAGGGGTAAACAGACTAGCTTCCCTGGCAGCTCCCTAGTCTGTTTACGCCTGGCCTGTCTGGGAGGCCCTAGTAAGCCTTGGAGACCTTAAAAAGGACCCTTAGGAAGGTTTGAGGGGGGAAGAAGCGGGAGGTAAACAGACTAGCTTCCCTGGCAGCTCCCTAGTCTGTTTACGCCCTGGCCTGTCTGGGAGGCCCTAGTGAGCCTTGGAGACCTTAAAAGGGAGTCTTAAGGGAGGTTTGAGGGGGGAAGAAGGGGTAAACAGACTAGCTTCCCTGGCAGCTCCCTAGTCTGTTTACGCCTGGCCTGTCTGGGAGGCCCTAGTAAGCCTTGGAGACCTTAAAAGGGACCGAGGTTTGAGGGGGGAAGAAGGGGTAAACAGACTAGCTTCCCTGGCAGCTCCCTAGTCTGTTGAGATGTTTGACACTGAGGGCACAACTTCCTCGGCGTAGCCGCACGGCGAAGACGGCCACCAGCGCCGCCGAGGCCACCTCTTAACAAAGAGCGTCCCACAGTCAGTGTCAAAGAATGGTGAAGAGAGGGCTGAAGAGCAAGGCTGAAGAGCAAGGCTGAAGAGCAAGGCTGAAGAGCAAGGCTGAAGAGCAAGGCTGAAGAGCAAGGCTGACACATTGAACCTCCAAAAAGGAATCGGACAGCCAACGCCCAAGCCACGGATCAAGAAGCCCGACAAACCCCCTAAACCATGCTAATTAGTTGGCGCCCTTGTGCCTTTCGGATAAAGGACAGGAACGGTGCACGGGCTGTCACATCCAGATTGACGAAGACACGGACAGCGTTCCCCAGCTGCACCGTCTCCCTCAGAGCAGAGCGCGGTTCGGGTGGGCTGCGCGACGCTCCTCCCCTTCCCGCGAGCTTCGCCCCCCCCCCCCCCGTTCTTTTGAGGTTCTCCCACCTCGGCAGCGCGCGCTGCAGCGTCCTCCAGGAAGATCTTGCACCGGCCTGCGAAGAGCACCAACG
This sequence comes from Symbiodinium natans, assembly GCA_905221605.1. Lineage (NCBI taxonomy): Eukaryota > Dinophyceae > Suessiales > Symbiodiniaceae > Symbiodinium > Symbiodinium natans. The sequence continues at coordinate 143,891 of CAJNDS010000389.1, read as the reverse complement.
CGTGCAACGTGCTGAAACCGATAAGAAAGCACTACAAAGCTTGACACGGCTACCGTGCCTGGGGCTTTGAGTAGAGCAATTGAGAACCAGGAGGACGCATGTTGTGGCGCCCGGCTGTGCTTTCATGCGAAAGCACTCTTGACTCGTGACTGCCTTCAATGCGTGATTTCGATATTTGACTTCACTACTTTAATATGTGAATTTGCGGGGCTCCCTCTGAGAGTCTCTTCTCTGTCTGTCTCTCTCCGAGAAAATGGCTCCGAAGCCGGAGCTCTTCTCCACGGGGAACTGCCTTTTGAGCTCTGAAATCTGCTCTCAGGGAGAGAAGGCTTCTCCTTTGCTGTGTGATTCCTTGGGCCGGGAGAGAAGGCGTGCGCGCCCAGATGTGGGGCAGTTTGGCTGCTATAGCAACTGCAGCGTATGAGCAACCGCAACTTGCTGGTTTCCGGCTTCTGCAAGACAGCGATCGCCTCGTAGTAAAAAACTGCGTGGTTCAGCGCCTGAACATTTGGGGTCTGGGGATGGGAAGGGAAGGAAGGGAAGGAAGGGAAGGGAAGGGAAGGGAAGGAAGGGAAGGAAGGGGAAGGGAAGGAAGGGAAGGAAGGGAAGGAAGGGAAGGAAGGGACGGAAGGGAAGGAAGGGGAAAGGAAGGGAAGGAAGGAAGGGAAGGAAGGGAAGGACGGGGAAGGAAGGAAGGGAAGGAAGGGAAGGAAGGGAAGGAAGGGAAGGAAGGGAAGGAAGGGAAGGAAGGGGAAGGAAGGGAAGGAAGGGAAGGAAGGGAAGGAAGGGAAGGAAGGGAAGGAAGGGAAGGAAGGGAAGGAAGGGAAGGAAGGGGGAAGGGAAGGGAAGGGAAGGGAAGGAAGGGAAGGGAAAGGGCAGGGAAGGCAGGGAAGGGAAGGAAGGGAGGGAAGGGAGGGAAGGAAGGGAACTTAAGGAAGGGAAGGAAGGGAAAGAAGGGGAGGAAGGGAAGGAAGGGAAGGGAGGGAAGGGAGGGAAGGGAGGGAAGGGAGGGAAGGGAGGGAAGGGAGGGAAGGGAGGGAAGGGAAGGAAGGGAAGGAAGGGAAGGAAGGGAAGGAAGGGAAGGAAGGGAAGGAAGGGAAGGAAGGGAAGGAAGGGAAGGAAGGGAAGGAAGGGAAGGAAGGGAAGGAAGGGAAGGAAGGGAAGGAAGGGAAGGAAGGGAAGGAAGGGAAGGAAGGGGAAGGAAGGGAAGGAAGGGAAGGAAGGGAAGGAAGGGAAGGAAGGGAAGGAAGGGAAGGGATTATGTAAGAGAAGGGATGTGGCAAAAACAGGAAGGGAAGGGTTGGGAGCGTCAACGCTGGCACGTAGAATATATGATGGTGCCACAAGGTGCCCGCGTGCAAACTGCCTTCCTCATGCAATGAGTTCAAGACCCTGTCTGAGACACCGCCTGGGCTCCTTGCAAGGCCCAAGCGAAAGGGGCTGGTCACCTTCAGTGAAGTCTCAGCCACCTTGGTTCCGTCCTGGCTCTGCTTTCATTGCATTACATCATGTTTGGTGCACGTCGTGTTGCAGCATCTAACGTGAAGGACTTTTTGCCTTATTGGAACCTTATTGGAAAACAGCTGCCAGCAGAGCTCCCAGTGGCCTCGTAAGCAGCTTTTGCTGCCGTCGTGGCCCGCGTCCGATCCATGTCGTCACTTATTTCAGCCATGTACCTCGCTATCCACGAAGCCTTCTCAAATGGAACATCCACTAAACGATCCTTGAAAGAGCGCAGTGGTGCGCACCTGTAGTAGTCGCCCTGCGCCTTGTAGTAGGACACCTGCAACTGATTCCCGGATTACTTTTTCCTGACTTGGGTTGGACCCAGGAAAACTGCGAAGAGGGAGCAAGAATGAAGAGGGCCAGGGGCATGAGCATCAGAGAACCATCTGACGCAAGATGACGCAAGTTTTGGGGTGCCCTCCGAAACACAAGTCTGAAAGGGTAGGAAAGGAAGGGGGGAAGGGGAAGGGAAGGGGGAAAGGCATGCTGGATGCTCGTGCTTCTTTTTCGCAGCACGCACCTTGGCCTCCGCTGTGGTGGCACCCGGGATGAGCTTGTCTGTCAGTAGCGCCTCCGTGAACAGATTCAGACTGGTCACTGGTGACTGCGGTGACTTGCAGTGTCTCGGAACAGGAACTGCAGTTCGTTTAAGGGCCGGACCAAAATGGTCTGGCATAAGCTTGTGAGCTCGGCTTCGATCTGGCGAATGGCGAAAACGATGCCACTCACCAGCCGCCCTTCTCAGCAGAGCTTGGCCTTCTTCCGGTAGCCCCGGGCACTTGCTGTGGTCATGTGATTGCCCTTGGCCTCACAGAGACATTCCCACCAGGAAGAGAAGCCTTGAGAGCCTTTTTTCACCATTAAGCCTTTGGCCTGCTCCTCCTGCTCGGCAGCACAAACGATGCGCCAAGCAACTCTGCGCTGACCCACCTCGTGACACGAAGCGCTTTTGCGCTCACTGCCACTCGCTGGCACGCTGGCACCACTCGCACAGACACGCCGCTACGTTGCCCAAGTCCTCAGTCCCAAGCTCAAAAAACTGGTTCTTAAGCCAGGCGCCGCTTGCTTGAAGGCCACTGCTAGGAGATTCCTTTCCTGAGAAATCTTTGAGAAAAGGCGAGAGAAGAGAGAAGAGAGACGCGACTTCCCGTCAAGAGGCCGAGCGAGACCGCCATTGAGAGATGGCGGCGCAGAAGACGTAAAGGGAACAATGTACAAGAGAACGCAAGGGAGAGCACAAGCAAGGAAAAGTTGCAGAGAAAGAAAGAGAGAGAGAGAGAGAGTGTGTGTGTGTGGTGCAGCAGGTGTAGGGAAGAGCCACGGCGCCTCGGCGTCCAGCTCCTGCTCGAAGAGTGCGGCCTCTCTATGACACACACGCGAAGGAGACGAGTTATAAAAAAAATAAGTGGAAACGACTCAGAGGGAAGAAACACGCTGCGAACTTCTTCTGCAAATTGACATCCAGATACAAACTCGACGGTTCAGGGCTGTAGCGGCCACACCTGCATGGTTACCTGGACTTACATGCAGTTCATGGCATAGCAGGAAGGCGGCAAAAGTCTGCGAACACATTTGGTCCCGGGAGACTCAGAAGAGAGAAGCTGTGAAGTGAGTGCCTTTTAAGCCTCTCTGCGCCGACCCCGAGCTTAGGTTCAAGCCGCTCGCATGTGCTCCGCCATTTCGTCGTAGCGCTCTGCCTGCTCTGCCAGGGTCGCGAAGTAGACCTTGAGATCGAGGAATGATTGAGACAGAGCTTGAAATGTAGCTTGAGATGGCAAAGAGATAGGGCGAGAGAGAGAAAAGCGAGAGCGAGAGAGAGAGAGAGAGAGAGAGAGCGAGCGAGAGCGTGAGAGAGCGTGAGAGAGAGACAAGACAAAACAAGACAAGCGATCATGAGCGACGCATGCGGAATTTAACTCGCCTCGGTTTCCAGCCCAGAGACGCCTAGAACAAGCACCAGGATCAGGTCTCCCCGCTTCGCAACCATTCCACAAATTCACCTCCCCCAGCCCCCCCCCCCCGCCCTTCCCCAGGCCCGAACCGCTTGAAGGAGCCGCAATCCGTGGACCCCTCGTAGAGATCACGCTCAAAAGCGCTAGTGCCCGGGAGCGCGTACTGAAATCTCCCTCTAAAGCACCTTCTGGGACGCGTGGGACCTTCACTCCCTTTCTCTGTAGTGCTGCACCAAGTTGACATAGGACTTGGCTTTCTTTCGTCTGCGGTGAGCACACTACACCCCGTGTTGGGCCAGCCTGGCTGCCGAGGCGGCACGCGCAAGCGTTAAAGAATCAATGGCATAGCAGAACTGCGTTCAATGACAAGCTCCTCACCTCGTGCTCACGGATGATGCCATCCATCTCCGTCATTGCCAGGCCTCAACACAGCCCGAAGGTGACCGCCCATCACTGTACACTGAGCTCCGAAACATTACTGGGGCCGTGTGCTTGGGGAAAGGAGGCGCCGGGCAGTGTGCCTAGCTGCCTGTTGCCTGTGGTTGCCTGTGGCCGGTCGAGTCCCCGTTGCCGCCGCTGGGAGCCACAAAGCGGACACGATTCACATATTCGGAGGTACTTGTTCCCGTGTTCAGCCACTTGATGTGGCGACGTGCTCGCAAGCTTGAACTGCACATGGTGTGCCCAGAACTGTCTGCCTACAGTGACATACGGTGCATAGACTCTAGGACCTCATGGTCAATGTTGGATTCGCTTTCTCTTTGCATCGTTTTTTGCAGTGTCTCCACAAACTTTGACTTGTCCAACCCTGCCCTCCGTTTGGAGAGGCTGGGCAAGCGCCGAGCTAAACATGAGTTGCGACAGCAGCTCACAAAAATTGGGCGTTAAAGTTTAAGTTGAAAGTCTGGCCTCACTTACAGTGGGGTCTCAGACAGTAGATGTCTCAAGGACCTTGACGACGGGGAGGCCTGCAGTTGGACGGCCTTGCTCGTCGCTGAAGACGCCCGCGAGGCCAGGCACTCCCGGCTTTTGCTTCGGGAGGCCATCGAGGTGGTCCAGCAGCCCGTCATGCGCTTCGCTCTCCACGCTCTCCACGCTCTCCGCGCTCTCCGCGCTCTCCGCGCTCTCCGCGCTCTCCGCACTTTCCGCGCTCTCCGCACTTGCCGCGTCCTCGTCCAGACCCGTCGAGGCCTTGGTCAAGCGCGTCAACTCTAGCTGAGCATCGGCATCTTCAACGACTTCAGGGACTTCAGCGGCTTCATCGGCATCAGAGACTTCAGCAGCTTCAGCGGCTTCATCGGCTTCATCGGCTTCAGGGACTTCATCGACTGCGGAGGCTTCAGTGTGTTCAGGGGCCTCAGGCGCCGCAGGCACGGGCGCCTCACTCTTCCCAAAGCGGGGTTCATGGGCCCTCGGTCTATAAGAGGCTTTGGGAGGAGCTCTCGAAGTTTTCGCAACTGTCGCCACTGTCGCGCCCTTCTGCATCCTCTGCGTCCTCTGCATCCTCTGTGCCTGGCGTGCCTGCGAGAACGTGGCCGTCTTGGCCGTCTTGGCCGTCTTGGCCGTCTTGGCCGTCTTGGCCGTCTTGGCCATCACCCTTGACCCTGGATCTACCGCTTTCCTCTCGTATTCATTGAGGCCACGTGCTTGCGGAAGCTGAACCCGCATGATGCCGGCCGGATTCGATCCCTGTTTGTCTTGCTTCCTTTGCTTCATGTGCTTCGTGTGCTTCGTGTGTTTGTGCTTCGTCACTGCCGTGGCCAGCTGCAGCTGGCTCAGCTCAGATGAGGTCTCCAAGGGCTGGAAAAGCCCCGGAAGGCCACCGGCCGAGTCCGCAAAGTTCGGGGAGAAGCGATCATCGGAAGCTTGCGCAGGCTCCCCGAAGATGCTTGTGCCTGACCGCGGGATCATGGAAATTGATCAGAACGCTTGAAAATTTAAAAAAAAAAAAAAAAAAAAAAAAAAACTCAAGTGCCTGTGCTATCGCTCGATCTGCTCGAAGCGCCCAGACTGGAGCTCAGCGGCAGGCTGGAGTCCCTGGAGCTCAGCGGCAGGCCGGGCAGGCCGGGCAGGGGTGCGGCGAAGGAACGCTCCGAGAAATCCACGGAATCCACTTTCGCCTTCGCACCCTCGATGCCCAAAGCGCCTAAAGTGCCTAAAGTCCCCCAACTAAAGGCTGAAGCGGCTGAAGCGGCTGAAGCGGCTGAAGCGGCTGAAGCGGCTGAAGCGGCTGAAGCTGGAGTCTCTCTGGATCTCGGAAAGTTCGGCAAGCTCATGCTGCTCTCTCGTGCTCTGGGGCTTTGAGGGCTTTGGATGAAGAAGCTGCGACCGGCATCCGCTTTCCCCCCTTCCGCTTCCACTTCCGACTCGGAGCTCAACTCGGAGCTCAACTCGGAGCTCAACGGCAGCGCACCCAGGCCAACTGGGACCACTCCTCCGACCAAGCTGCGGCCGAAGTGGCTCTGGTCACTGAGGCCCTTCCCTTCCAAGCTCCTCGCCATCCACGAGCGCTTTCTGATGTTTCTGATGCTTCTGATGCCCTTCGCGCCCTCCGTGCCGACCTCAGCATCTCCGGCATCTCCGGCATCTCCGGCATCGGCATCTCCGGCATCGGCATCTCCGGCTTCCTCACCATCCTCCACATCCTCCACATCCTCGGCTTCCTCGGCTTCCGAAGGCTTGACTTCTGCTGTGTCGCCGTCACAGGTGCCGATGAGCGCATGCATCCTGGGGGCGGTTTCGCACGAGACCCCAGAACATCGGACTTGATTCCCGGAAGTCTGGGAACGGCTACAAATGCTGGTTGCGTAGTGTGCCCGAGCAGTGATTGTGCGAGTTCCTTCCAGATTCTTGTAATGCTGGGCCCGGGGGCTGGTGATCTGCAAAAAAGAACCGCAGTTAGAACCAAGAAGAACCCAGCCATGGAGACCCAACTCTCGTACACTTCTTTGGCCTCGCCACGCTTGCCAGTGCTCTGGCTTCAGCGCCTGCTGCTTGATCTGGCAGAATTGCGAGTCCTTGTGGTACGTCGGAGGTGCCAGGCGTGCATTCTCAAACCACCTGCATGGAAGGCACACCCTGCACACCGCCACACCCACACCACACCCCGCACACCGCCACTCTCTCCCTCTCCGCTTTCTTGATCACTGTCGTGATCCTCGCTTTCAGACTTTCCTTCTCACCCTCCTTCGCCCTTTCTACACGCTGAGACTTGGCTGAGCCTCGCCGAGTCATCCGCCAGGAGGTTGCCGATGTCCATGCACACCACGGGCAAAAGCTCCTCTCCAAAAACAACAAGGACATTCTCTAGACATGAAGCTGCACGGCATTCCCTCGCATCTGTGGGCATGGCCCACCAAAAGGCCAAAAGGGGTTGCGAGAGGCCTGATGTTTCAAAGCTAGAAGGTCGCTTGCATTTGTGCGCCTAGCAACTCATTTTCTACTGCGTCCTTTCCGCGACAGTGCTGAGGGGTGAAGCCGGGGGAGCATGGTGAAGCGATCTGCTTGTAATCTGCCTGCGCTCCTTGTTGGCAAGATCCAAGACTTCCTTATTCGAGGCGGAGAGCAGGAATGGAGCCGTGCAGCCTCGTGCTTGGTGGGAATTCTTGAGAAGCCGGACGATATCCACAGCCTCAGATGGTGTGGGAACACAGATGTGTCCAAGATTAGGCATTTTGTTTGGTTGAATTGCTCGGAAAGTTAGCAGTTAGCACAGAGAGAGGGGGAGAGACAGAGAGACAGAGAGACAGAGAGCAAGACAGAGAGCAAGACAGATAGCAAGACAGAGAGCAAGAGAGCAGAGAGAGAGCAGAGAGAGCAGAGAGAGAGCGAGGCGCCAGTGTCAGGTTGGCCGGCGAGGCGTGGATGAGGCTCCGCTCCGGGCATCTCTCCCAGAGGCTCCGGTTGGCCTCAGAGACGAGGCCAAAGTCGCTCTCTCAAAACACAACACGTCCCTCCAGAACACGAGATCTCTGAGATCTCCTGAGATCTCCTGAGATTTCCTGAGATCTCTGAAAACCATGGCTTGCCATGTATTCTGCACCGAGGCGGATGCTGCCCGAAACTCCTTGCCGCGAAGCGCCAGCGTCACATTGAGGAGGACGTATTCGTATTGGTCGTAACCTCGCTTGAAGCCGCTTGAAAGCTCCATGAACAGTGCAGGACAATGCAGGAGAGAATGCAGCAGAACGCGAAAGAGTTTCAGAGGCCTTGATGCTGGAAGAGGTCATAGGAAGCACCTCCGCGGCATGTGGCAGCATGCCAAGGCGACGAAGCACAGTCGGTACAGCTACCTGCTCGGTATAACCTCAAGAGTTGCATTACGTCACTATGTGGTTCTGGCAGATGCTGACAGTTGCATCTGTGTCTGTGTCTGCGTCGAACCGCCCCCGTGCGAAACAGAAACGATGCTGACAGTGCTTGCCTTGCACACTGCACTGCGCTGTGTCCCCGCCCTTGCAGGCGCCGAACGCGTCTTGGATGCGTTCGAGGGTGCGCCGGGGTGACAGCTGTGCGCCCGGTCCTTCCAATGCCTCCAACGGACATCTGACACTTCTGACCCGTCTGGCACGAACATGATTCAATGATTCCGCGGGGCGGGTCTTCTCATGGCCAAGAAGCAAACTCCAACAGGGACATGGGGTTGTGGGCTGTGTCCACCATGTAGTCCCTGAACAGAGAGTAAAGAACAGCAAACGAAAAGCATGCGAAAATGCGCCAAACAGTTGCGAAGCTCGGGCTGCCTTTGATACTCCCCGTAGAGCGACAGTAGCCAGGCTGGATAGTAGCGATGGAAGACCAAGACCCGCACGTCCCACTTGGGGAGCTTCTCAAACAAGGACCGCCAAACCTCACGTCGACTCTTCGCTCTCTTCGCTTCAGTTTCAGAGTCTTCACATCAGATTGCATCACATGACAACTTCGGACAGAACTCCATCTGCTGTTTAGTGTTGACGCCATGACTTCATTTGTACATTCATGATACAAATCTATATCATATTTATATACATATATATATAGATCGAGTATGTTGAAAGGTCAGGGAGAGTGCAGAAGGCAGCGCCCTCTAAGTCGCGCCTCCGTCTGGGCCTCGGTGAAGAGCTCCGAGGAGAGCAGGGCCCGGCAGGGCGCCAGGCCCGCGAAGTGCCGCTCCTCGCAATTCCGGAGCCGCTCCCAGGTCCTTCAGCTGCTCTGCGAGCTAGAGCTTCTAGAGCTTCGCAGCTTCACTTTTTGACTTAGCCAGGGAGTGCTGGATAGTGCTGGCCTCAGGTAGGCAGTCTCGTTTTTGAGCTCCAGCTTCTCTTTGTAGAGGGGCAGTTCCCAGCCCAAGGATTCCGCAAAGTGCACGAGGAAGTTGTGGTTCACCTTCTTCGGCTGTCCTGTCATGGAGAGGTTTTGGATCGGATCGTTCCGGGGCCTGGCCATGCTGTGTGTGCAGCACACAGTATACATTAGTATACATGCTCGCCTTCCAAGACCAAGGAAGTCACCCCCATGCTGCTGGCCCATTCCTTGGAAAACGGGGCGCCTTCTTTGGTGCTGCTTCTCGAGACGAACAAGCATGAGGGGAAGACGATGGGGACAACAAACGAGCCAGCCAAGGCACGCTGCATTTGTTCATGGACAGCCTCACGTGAGCAAAGTCGCGGGTGAGCTGTGAGAACCAAAGCAGAAGTCTCGCAGCAAAGATCGCTTATGTCGGTGCTGGCTTTTCTCCTTCAACAGCTCAGGCACTCTTAAGTTAAGGTCTTAAGTGTAAGTCACTGAAAGTCATTTAAGCTGGGAGGCTGAAGGGAGGTGGTCCCGGTTTTGTGGAGCCCTGCGTGTATCACCAACAGCGGCCGCTTCACAGAGCCTCACCGAAACAGCGTAACAAAGCTCAAACAACTCTCTTTGTTCCCGTGCGAACACGCAACCCCGCTAACAAATGATCTCCCTGTCGCTCTCTCGCTCTCTCGCTCTCTCGCTCTCGCTCTCTCTGTCCCTCTCTCCCCCACGCTCTCTCTCTCTCTCTCTCGCTCTCTCGTGCTCTCTCGCTCTCTCGCTCTCTCGCTCTCTCGCTCTCTCGCTCTCGCTCTCTCGCGCTCTCTCGCTCTCTCGCTCTCTCGCTCTCTCGCTCTCTCGCTCTCTCGCTCTCGCTCCAGCTCTCGCCCGCTTGCTCATGTGGCAAAGAACGATGCGAGGCCCCGGCGCTTGCGGATTTCCAGCAAAGTGGACATGTCCTCCACATCCTCTACTAGCGCAACCACAGGCGTCACGAGGGGCAGGACGAAACAGAGGCACCGGGACGCAAGAGACATGGCCATTGCAAAGCGGCACTCTGCCCTGGAAGGGAGAGCTCCGCTCTCTTCCCTTCCAGGGCAGGTTCGGGGAGCTTCGGTAGCGAGGCCTGGTTGCTTTGTGCCAGGCTCAAGCCAAAGTATGCGACAATCGAGAATTTGTTTCTTGACATGGCAGACGTGGCAAGCCATCCCCTCCCTGACATCAGCATTTACAGAGAGAATCCGCGAAGCAACATGCAAAATGCTTGGACAATGAACGCAGACTTGCGGGGGGTCGAAGTCGCCGCATGTGGCGCTTGCCCGAAAACGCACTCTGAATCACAGCGACAGTGTGACTGCTGCTTCGTGAAACGTATGAAACGAGGGATGCCGAGGATGGCACACGAAAATTGGACACGATCGCGTGGCAACGGAACGATAGCAGAGGTTCTCAGATGTCAATCACCTGGCTATCTGGAGCACCTGCAAAGGATACATCCGTCTCTCCCGAACCTTGTAACTGTCGAAAAAATCACGAGATCATACGCTTCAACTCATGCTGCCAAGCCCGACGCTTCTTTTTAACAGCAACAATGCAGAAGGCTCTGTACACTACGTACACTACCGGTCGCTCCGGTGCTGCTACGCCCTGCTGCAAATGCTAGTTCGAGCCAGACGGACGCTCGCCCGGCTCCAGCTTCCTGAGCTCCACGTCGAACTCTTCGATCTCTTCCTTTGATCGGCTTTCAAGAGAGTGGGGCGTATCTGCCTTAAATTTGCATGTGCAACGCAGCATACGAGTCGCATAGAGTGACCAAAGGAGCAGACCCAAATACTTATGGCTTGCTTGAAGAGAAAACGAACTGTCTTTCTGACTCTTGTCTCTGTCTTCCCTCTACTTACTACTTCTTCTAATTTCTACTCTTCTGCTCACACGTGGCAATACTAAGCTGTGTTCTAAACTCCCACTCATGAAAAACTCTGCGGGGTGCCAAAGTAGATGAAGATACCATTCTTTGTCACAATAATTCCTGCTTCGTTTGCTGTCTGCCGATACCATAGTCCTGCTACCGTCACGACCAAGGCACCGCTTGCTTACACCACCCATGTGTCTCACGATCACAGCCGCTGCAATACAAGCACTGTCGTCGTGTTGCGTCAGCCGTACGGTCTGAGGAATTGAAAATTGAAGTCATGCCCAGCGTGTCCGCTGGGACTGCCTCCAGTGAAGGAGTTGCAGCTCCACTACCAGTTTGGAAACGGGCGCGCACCGGCCTACGACTCGAGGCGCCTTTGTGCAGTCATGTCACAGAACTAAACATCATGCCGTGAAAACTGCTCTCACATGACTGAAACATGGCACGCGCTCAAGCTACACACTAAAACTAAACGAGGAGGTATTCTCACACGGTTACGCATATGAGTACAGAAACAGATCGGTGCAGCTATGGCTCATGCAAAGGGCTGACTTGCTTGCAGCACAAGGCCGCGCGGATGGGCTTCCCATCCTGCCAAGCAAATTTAGGGCTACGCAAATTTGGGCAGCGCAGCGAGGCGCAGGGACACGCAGGAAATGCCACCAAAAAAGCATCCGATTCGATCCTGGTTGACAAGCAGGCGCAAGATCTTAACAGGTCCAACTGCAGCCTCGCAAACCAGCTCCGTGCAGTCTGCTGGTGCCACAAACCAACCTGGCACAGCCGCGTAGTTCGGCCGCCCAGGCTCTGCTCTTGTCTTTCGGACACGGCAAGGAGGTTCGCATTCGGTTGGTTCTACAGCGGTCTCGGTCTCAAGTCGCCAGAAGCGTTGATCTGCATCTGGACGGCGGCAGCGAGCAGCGCACCAGTTCTGCACAAGCTCGGCCAACGGGTCATGTGCCAGGGCCTGGTACAAACGAACCGCAGATTCCTCTAACATCGCTCAAAACATGTTCAAACACCCTCAAGAACAGCCTCGGTCTTCTCTGTCGATCCGCTCATCCAGTGGCTTGTCGTGGCCTTTACGGTGTGGGCCTTGATATCATAGATGTACTGGTCATGGTCGTTCTTCCTGCAGGTCCAGTACAGCTCCAACAGGAACACGTGGTTGCTCTGGCCGTCCAAGCGCAATACAACACGCAGCACACGGACGACATGGTCCTCCAAGGCTCCACGACCAGCTGGTGTGCATCTACATCGCCACGGAGGTAACACAAGCTGACAAAGGGGGTGCATGTACAACATCATGGAGGTAGCAGAAGGGCAGGGGCAGCATTTGCGAAGGCGCTCCATTTTCCAACTCCCAAGATTATGTGCATAGTAACAGGTGGACGCGCAAACCTTCCATTACACAGCTTTGTTGGTCGTACGCTCATGGAGCCCCTTCATGCTCATGAGCCAAACCAACCTCTTTGGCCCGAGATCCTGGGTTTCTCAGTCTCCTAGATACAAGAATGAGCTTACCCCCGCGCGTTGTGGGAAGCAATGCTCAAACCCGATTGACGCTAACGAGCAAACCACTTTCGGCTCGAGATCCTGGTTTACTCTTACTGCTCCATGCAAGCACTCGCCACTCGACCTTCACGTCTCGTCTTTTGTCATGGCGATCGCGTGGGGCACTGCTGCCCCCCGCATACTCTCTCTCTCTCTCTCTCTCTCTCTCTCTCTCGCCTCCGAGCATGCGATTCAGTCTTCTGCCATTGTTACCAGAAGGCAACCTCAGGTGGCAAACCGAATGCGTTCATCCTGTGTGGTCTCGTCTGGGATCTCCCAACTGATTTCTTGTGGGACGACACGAGGAGCGGTTTCCCGGTGCTAGCTGGCAACATAGCACACCAAGACTAGGCGATTCTTTGTATAAGGTACACGCCCAGATGCTTGAACCTTCCTGTAGCTGAAAACGAAACAGTAGTGTAAAGGCAGTTTTTTGCAGCAACCTTGCATGACCCGTGCAACAGCAACCCATGCAAGACTATGCAAGACTGAGATTAACACATGGCTCAGGCCTGGCGAAGGCACTGGACATTCTCCGATAGGCCTCGCCTGCCCTCGTTCGGGTAGAAGTGAGCCGGAGGGCGAAGCGCGGGGGCAAGGCAGCCAAAGGAGTGAAGCCCAAATGCAACACGGTCAAGGAAAGCGAAGAAAGCGAAGAAAGCGAAGAAGGCGAAGAAGGCGAAGGAGACGTCAAAGAGGTCAGGGCTTCGGACAAGAAAGCCTCGGCGGAGGTCGGCCGAAGCTTCCTGGGAGCGCTCCTCGGGGCGCCCTCTTCGGCGCTCTCCGCGAAGTCCAGGACCCAGTCCTGGAGCTCGGCACTGAGGCCTCAGAGGAGACAGTTATTTTTGAAAGAGCAGAAAAAGAGCCAGCGAATCTTGTGAGGAACCTGCGTCACTGGGACACCCACCAAGAGAGGACAAGACACATGAGATTCTATCTGAGATTACAGCAGATACAGTATGTATGAGACATGTATGATATATGCAACCTAAGTTCTGCAGGAGCACAAATGCTCAGAAGCAAACCTCGTTTAAACCAACGTAAACGGCATTCGAATACTGAAAGGTGGAGCAGGGGCACCCAGCTGAGATTCGATGGCCGAGGCCAGGTCTGCGCAGGTCGTTGTTGTGGTGACCGGCAGTTTGATCTGCTCCCCCGCGAGGCTCCGAACCTCCAACTGAATCTCGAGAACTTCCAGATTCCGCGGCTCGGCCTCAGGGCCTCCCAAGTCGCCTTCGCTGCGACAGCTCTGTCCTTCCCCTCCTTCTTCTCCTTCTTCTCCTTCTCGTCCTTCTCGTCCTTCTGCTCCAGGCGCCGAGAGCAAAGCTCCCATCGATCCCGGCCCTCTCCGAGCTGCAAACGCCCAGATGCTGAGAGATCAGCCCCCAGCTTCTTCAAGGGACTGGAAATGGCTGCAGGATCTGCAGGCTAAAGGGATGGGACTCTCTGCTTGGATTATGGCATTGCAATCATGAGAACAGCTGCACAGCGCCGCGTATGAGAATCACAATCGCAACAAGACCTTACCAACAAAAAAACTCCGGCCTTTCCCGAGTGACACCCGTGAATCCCGCAGTGGGTCCAGGTCCTGAGGAAGACAGCTATTTCGCTGAGCAAGCCAAAGCTGCCACAAAGAGAGAGCGAGAGAGAGACAGAGAGACAGAGAGACAGAGAGACAGAGAGACAGAGAGACAGAGAGACAGAGAGACAGAGAGACAGAGAGACAGAGAGACAGAGAGACAGAGAGACAGCGAGACAGAGAGACAGAGAGACAGAGAGACAGAGAGACAGAGAGACAGAGAGACAGAGAGACAGAGAGACAGAGAGACAGAGAGACAGAGAGACAGGGAGACAGGGAGACAGGGAGACAGGGAGGGAGGGAGGGAGGGAGACAGGGAGGGAGGGAGGGAGGGAGACAGGGAGACAGGGAGACTGGGAGACAGGGAGACAGGGAGCAGGGAGAGAAGAGCACCTGGTTAAGGCACAGCGGTACACTCAGGGGGCTTGGCTGGCGCCAGGATCTTTGTGTACCGATCGAAGTACAAAGCCTGAGAACAAAGGCCCGTGATGGTCTGTGCCAAGTTTCGAATGTGTTCATGAGCGCCTGCTTCACGAGCAGAGCAAACTCTCTTGGCAGCTTCAGGCCATTGCTGTCCGCAACTCGGATGACCTGTGCAGTCATCGAGAAGCCGAGGAGCAACGAGCACTTCGAAAGCGCTCTTCTTGGGGCGCCTCGAGCAAGAGCTCAGTGACCTGTTCATTGTCGAGCCCCACCTGAAAAGAGCTCCCCCGTTTTCATCTGCGCTCATGCTATGCCCTGCTGCGAAGGGGAGGCCGAGAGCGCGAGGTGGAGCGAGAGGGGTCAAGGCCACGCCTCTGCTACAACGCGGCCACCACCTCCTCCTCGCAACACGACCTTCTCAGTTGAAAAAACGTCACACGAAACTCAGGCACTCGTCTGGTTCCCACACCCGTTCCTGGCGCCAGAACACTCTCCTCTTTTTCTCACACTCTCTCTCTCTCTGACAATTAAACGCCCGTGTTTTTTGGAACGCATGAATGGGGCTTATAATGCAATATTGGGGTCCTCATAGCGGTTACAAAGGATTTCCTCTTCCAAAACCTTTCTCAAATTGTTGTTCGTGACGTGGAGATAGAGGTGAACAAGTGAACATAAAGTGCGCACAAAATACTAACTACAAGGTCCACGGCAGACGGACGGCCGTGAAACAGGAAACACATTCGGATAGATATGCTTTTACAGAGTTAGTGACTTTACACCATGTTGTTGCGTTTTTGCGGGGGGGAACTTACTTGAAAGCATCGGGACAAGCCTTTGCAAAACTAATCGGTTCTGACAGCTTTGGCTTCAATTTTCTCAGCACAGCGTGGCCAACTTCTGCAGGAAGCTTTGCGAGTCCAAAATATTTGTCTTTGCACGTCCTTGTGCTATGTTGTACAGAGAGCCAAAAAAAATCTGTAAATATCAGTGTGTTGGGCATCTTCGCCAAGGCATGAGAGCTTGTGACTGCGTGTCTTGTTCCAAAAACATCAAGCATCCTTGTGCAATATGTGGTGGAGAGAAGCAAAAATTTTGGGGTTTAGGGTTAAAAATTCTGCAAATGCCAGTGTTTTGGGCCTGCTCGCCAGAGGCATGAACACGTGTGACCGCGCGTCTTGTTCCAGAAAAGTCAAAGTGCTTGTGCAGTATGTTGTGCAGAGAAGCAAAAACGCTGCAACTACGAATGTTTAAAGCAAGGTCGCCATATGAATGGACGGTATTACCACCGCCCCCCCCGGCCAAACCCCCTAACCGAACCCTGAAAAAACTCTGAAGTTCACATGAAACACCACGGCCGCTACCAGCCGTGGTCCAACTACAAACGATATGTGCGTGAATTAGTATTTCGGAAACAGCATTTTGAGGTTTCAAAGGGGCCCCCATTGTATTTCTACTCATGGCCCCTTTCATGCTTAAAGAGACCCAAAAATAAGAATAACAATTGCAATGAACGAAGAAACGCTTTGGGCCTTCATTACCGGGCCATAAAAGTACTCTTATAGCCGGACCGTAGTGACAACACTTATGTGAAGAGAATCCAATGCAAACGAAATAAGCTCGCAAATTTCTCTTGCTCTTGCTCTTGCTCTTTCTCGTTCTCTCTCTCCGCCAGCATAGCCCCAAGAGGCCTCAGGCTCCAGACCGGCAATCCTGCGCAAGGCCCCACACAAAAGTTGCGAGAGCCTTTTCTGAAGACTCCAAAGAGAATTCGCTTCTCTTCCTTGAGAGCACGCTGGCCACATCGGAGGCCAAGGCAGACTCATCCACCGAAGTGTCGGTGGCCCCCATGGCCTCAAAAAGAGAGTGCAGAGCAGAGCAGGCGCAGCGCGAGCGCGAGCTCCTCTCCAGGAAGAGAGGGAGAGAGGGAGAGAGGGAGAGAGGGAGAGAGGGAGAGAGGGAGAGAGGGAGAGAGGGAGAGAGGGAGAGAGGGAGAGAGGGAGAGAGGGAGAGAGAGAAGAGGGAGAGAGGAAAAAAAACAACAAAGAGAGAGAGAGAGGCAACAAGCGAGAGGAGAGTGAGACCTCTGAGAGCTGTCTCTCTTTTTTCTGTCTGGGGACCTCTCCTTTTCTCTGTTTTTCTCTCTGGGGCTCCGAGCGATGAGGTTCCGGGCCATGCCGCGTGCATCGTTGGCAGCAAAGGCCAGGACGAGGCCTTCCACGGCTGACCAGATCTTGGGCCTCGGAAGACCAGGGAAAGCAGATTTTTTTCCACAGGATTTTCGTCAACTTTTGTATGTTGTGTATTGTGGTGTAAGCCGCCTCGGCTTCCTGCCGAGAAGCATTTGGAACAAGCAGACACAGATCCGCACCCCCCCCCCCCCCTCCCCAAATTTGGGACCGCCCCCCCATCGCTTGGAGGAGCTGCAAAAACCGCCTGGGACCCCGAACCCCCCAGGTGCCTGACCCCTGTTTTGAGGCCTATCCCAGAAAGCCTGCCAGCCCGGCTGCCGAGGCGGCGCGCGCAAGCGTTTACAATTATGTGCAATTTGTTTTCGTTGTTCATCCACATCATGTCTTGTTGCGCCCCCTTTCTTCGGGTTGGGAGCTTGATTTATGGGGCTGGTGCGGAATGCGCCCGACTATGCCGAAGTCGATGAAGGCGACACGGCCATCCTGCAGACGTAACGCTCCCAAGAAACTCTGCACGGCTTCCTCCCGGCCATGTCCCTGTCCCTGCATGTCCCTACCCTGCCTGCAGCACAAGGAGGTTTCCTGCATGCACCTCGGAATTGGCTCTGCTGAAAGCAAGCATGTCTGCAGAGCCGAGTAGAAAAGGGCTTGTTTGCACATGGTCTATGTCGCTTCTTCTTGAGTGGTTCGCCTCGCCCCGTTAAAGACTTCTTGGTGGGCTTTCAACCATTTGCGCATGTTCAGGTCTGCGCATCTGCATGGAAGATCTCGCAGGCCCTCACCGAGAGCGACCAAACCTGGAAACTTGGACAAAAATCACAAATCACGCGGACTAACATATGGCAGCACACGGCAACAGATTCTTGAGGGCGGTGCATTCAAGGCGTTGATCAATGTCTGCTCTGGGTTGCGGCTGTACTGGCGGATCCCTGGCCGTGGACTTCTGCGGATTTCGAGGCGGCGTAGGGGCAAGGCGGCGCGGGGCGGCAAGCAGGCACATTCAATCGGCCCGGCACCTTCGAGGTCGGTGAGGGGCACGCCGGCAAACAGCTCCATAGTGAGAACCTCTGACAATTCGGCGCAGATGGCGGCATGAATCATCATGAACCCAGTGAACCCTGCGAAAGCCGTGTCCTTTGCAAAGTTCAAACCTTCTCCCCTCTTCTGGACCAGACCACGCCTTCTTGCCGGATGCCTCTGGAAAGGTCCTTTGGCGGAGCTGCAACAGGTTCGGTAGCGCTGAGGCATGCTGAAACTCTGCGATTATACTTCGCTCTGGTCGCCGCGCTGTGATGTCCTAACTTGCTTTGTCATGCTGCGAAAGTGCCCCGAATGGCACCGCCATGCAGCGGCCCATTTCATCACATCACTTCCCTCTTTCTTTCGTCATTCCTCTTCCGTTGGTTCGACACGGAGCAGGTCCAAGACGGCTGAGCCCCCAGGCTCCCCTAACAAGTCGCGCTATCCTTTTCCTGAAAGACCCCCAGAAGCCAAACAATAACTCACTGAAGCCGACAGAGGAAAGCGAGAGACCGACACAGACCGAGAGAGGCAAACTGGAAAGCTTAAGTTGGGTTAGCACGTGCGGACGCCTCGACCAAGGCTGACACTTCCCAAAACCATCCCACAAGCAACGGCGGAAACAGGGCAACCCCTGGTGAGTCGGACAAAGCAATACATGTCAAACTGAGCAAAGTTCTCCTTGGGGCAGTGGCGATCCGCTCGAGGCCATTGCGGCGCAAGAACTGCCAGGCTAACAGACAACAGACTGCATCTGCAATCATCAAGCTGCAGTGTACCGTAGATTTCCAAGATGTTGGTTGGCCAGTTGCTCGATTCAAACTCAATTGTCGACTCAGATATTCGACAGGTTAGAGCAATGTGGAAAGATAAAATGATAGTCCTGCCCGCCGCCTCCTACGATCGAGGACAAACTTGTCTGAGACAGCTTTTGCGGCGTCTCTCCTGCTTGTTCCTGCTTCCTTGTCGCGAGAATGTTCTCAAGATGCTTTCGGCAAAGTTATGAATGACGCACGGGCGAAAAGCTGGGTGTCTTCTCGAAATACGTCGTCTCCGAGCACATGGGAATTTCAAGATGCTCGATCTGTACGTCATCTCGCTGTGGCCGATCTGTACGTCATCTCGCTGTGGCGTATTTCTTTATTTGTCTGTGGCTCCAATTGTTCGAGGCGTTTAGCCTGGTAGTGGGTGAGGCTTGTAGACGGTCTCATGGCTCATGGCACTGGCGATTCGTCGATAATCGCCGAACAATCGTGACCAAGTTGATGGGTTTCTTCCCGTCTCTACGCACACAACACCACGAAATGGATACTCCTCAACAGTACGATGTAAAACTACTGAAGTACTGCTTACTCCAAAAGCTGCATGGACTCATCCCACAAGGATGGCATGTGCCGAGCACCTGCCGGAAGGTCTCGACATTGTCACGCTCCTTTGTAAAGTCCAACTCATCCAACCTCAGAAGACTGAAGCTCCGGGGAAGAAGGCTTGAACGGACCCTGTCTCCTGGTGCCCTGGTCTGCTGGTCCTCTGGTCTTCCTAGGAGAAGGCTACATCCCCTTGAAATTTCATAGGATTTGGTCGACTTGCCTGGATTTTCCTAAACAACCTCCATTCCCTTTACATTTTCATAGGAACTGGTCCATTTTCTCTGTTTTTTCCCTAGGAAAACCTCCATTCCCTCCATATATTCATAGGATGCGCGCTTTTCGTAGGAATTCTTGTTAATGTTGCTCGCAACCTTGCACGGCTTGGCAAAGCGGGGGGGTTGGCGCAGCCCCCCCCCCCCCCCCATTTGCAAACACAGGGCTCGCATGATGGGCTTCAGAAAGACGCATATGCTTTGAATGAAGCTTACATGGCTTGTAAAACGAGCGGGTTGGGGCGAAGGCGGGACCATATCGTGGGCTTCAATCGTTCATGTGCTTTGAAACAAGCTTCGACGGCTAAAGGTGGGGGGGTTGGGGAGGGGTGAGGGGAGGGTTGGGAGGGGGTTGGGGAGGGTTGGGGGGGGTTGGGGAGGGTTGGGGGGGTTTGGGGGGGGGGTTTTGGGGGGTTTGGGTTGGGGGTTGGGGGGGGTTGGGGGGGGGGGGGGGGGGTTGTGGGGGGGGGTTTGGGGGGGTTGGGGGGGGGTTGGGGGGGGTTGGGGGGGGGGGGGGTGGGGGGGGGGTTGGGGGGGTCATGAGGCTTCAAATTTCATATGCTTTGAAACAAAGCTTGCATTACTAAAAAGGCGGGGGGGGGGGGGGGGGGTTGGGGGGGGCGCAGCCCTGCACAATTGGCAAACACAATTCTCGCATCATGGGTTTCAATAGTTATTATGCTTTGGCAAAAGTGGCCTGACAGTGTTTTATCGTTCATATTATGCTTTGAAAGAAGCTTGCAGGGCTTAAAGAAGCGGGGGGTTGGGGGGGCGCAGCCCCCCCCATTTGCAAACACAATGCTCACATGGTGGCTTTCAATCGTTCATACGCTTTGACAAAAGCTTGCACGGCTTTCAGAAGCTGGGGGGGTTGGGGCGGCGCACCCCCCCCCCCCCATTTGCAAACACAATGCTCGCATGATGGGTTTCAATATGTTTTGAAAAGGCGGGGGGGTTGGGGGGGGGCGCAGCCCCTCCCACTTCCAAACACAATGCTCGCATCATGGCTTTTTTTCGTTCATATGCTTTGAAAAAAGTGGCCTGATGGGTGTTAATCGCTTGCACGGCTTGAAGAAGCGGGGGGGGGGGGGGGGGGGGGGGGGGGGCGCAGCACCCCTCATTTGCAAACACAACGCTCGCCTGATGGGTTTCAATCATTCAGATGCTTCAGCAGACCAGGGGACCGGGGGACCAAAAAAACAAAAAACACTCATAAAGAAAGACACAAAGTATTAAAAGAATAGGCCCTGAGTCAAGGTCGAGGAAGTCAAAGAATGGCAGCAAGCCGAGGAGCATGGATGTACGTATCTCTGAGAGTATGTCGACCTGCCGGAGATACGCTGAGCACTTGTGAGACCTTCTGAGATTTGACGTATGCTACGTATACTCTGAGAGGTGGGGATCCCGGCCACCGAAGTCCTGGCGAGGTCTGGGCTCAGAAACCTTCCGAAGCAAGCTTCCGCACTTCCATCTCCGTTCTCCAGAGCATCAAACGAATCGTTCAGGCACCACAATGACCCGAAGTGGCATGAAGGGTGAGTCTGGTAAAGCAGATGAAGATACCTACGGGCCTACGGGCCTACGGGCTGGAGACGTAACAGGAAAGTAGGACAGTGCAAAGGGCAAAGGCAAGGCTAAGATTGGTTTTCGAGGTATCACAGAAAGCAAGAACAAAGACGAATCACAATACTGAACAAACTGTCGACTCGAGTGTTACGGCAGACTGCGGTCACTCAGTTCATTCGAGGTGGCAGAATTAAGCCCTGTTTTGCATCGTTTTGCCTGCAGGACCGCTTCAAGGTTGGCAAGTCGCCATTCCTTTTACGGTTCCGTGGTTCGGGGCATGCGAAGCACCCGAAATCATTCCACAACTCGTCATAGTCAAGGCACGCGTACGTTCATTAAGAAAGGAGATTTGGTACCTCCAGCCGAAGTTCTTTCGTGCTTTTCAGCCCTACGCTCGGCACTCTTCCTGCGAACATCTCCTTGCAAAAAGGCACGGCCTTTAATTGGCGCTGGTCTCTGAACAGCTGCAAGTGCAGTTGTTGAAGCATGCATAGGAGCCAGGACGGGAATGCCAGCTCCACTGTTCACTGGCTTTCCAAGAACTCCCAGCTTAAAGACAAACAGCACCAACATATTTCTCATTCAAGCAAGAGAAAGTCTGTTCTCGGCAATGAATGCTATGACCAAGCATTGTGGTCACGTGTGGGATTCCAAGACTTGTGCAAACCAGCCCAGGGAAAAACCACGTGTGGGAGAAAAACCATGGGGCCCAAATGTCCCAGCGGCGGGTTTCATGATGGTACCGTACGCCATGGCAGCTTAGCGGCAGGCGGTACATCCCAGGTTTTCTGCCACATGAACGCATGCACTGTAGAGGTCGCGCAGGACATGCTTGTAGACTACACCGTTCAGGATGCAAAGGATGTTGCTGGATTGTCTTGTTTCTGTTTCGCAGCTCAGTCCGCATACACGTTGTCACTATGCAGACAGTGTGGCCCACTTATGAGGTCCCGGCGATGATGGTTGAAGGAACCCGCTGAGAGGATCCTTCCCACGTTCGGATGGGCGCAGTCGACTTTTCTTGTTGTGCGCGTGGGGCAGTTGTGCACGTGTTGTGCACGCGGGGAGCTTTTGATTGCTCTGTGACATTCGGCTTTTTGCCGCAGGCGCCTCTCGCGGGCCTTAGGGCCTTTTGAGCTCGATGCTGGCTCGCTCCGGTGGTTGGGCGGAATGTCCTCTTTGATTTACGAAGCTGCGAAATGTAACGACAGCGGCAGCTTCTCCTACTTGGGAGGGAACCCAACGTTGGGAGGGAACCCAACGACGAGACTGTTTCTCGGCATTGGGGAACACGTCTAAAAGGCGGCACGGGGATCCCGAAAGCGAGACCGTGTCGCATTTGCTAAACCCAGACGTCCGAAAGCGGCAACAGACACCGTGTAGGGAGCTACCCTGTTCGTTTGCTCGAGCTGGAAGAGCTCTGAGAGATCTCTGAGCTGGGGCGTGGGCTCCAGCGTCCGTGCGGCGAGGAACAGGAAGCCCAAGTCGGCCTCTTCGGAGACAAAACTGTAAGACCGTAAGACCAGGATCTGGGCTCCTTCCCCTTCCCAACCCTTCCCGCCACCCCACCCACCACCCCTCCCTGTGGGGCCTGCCCGAAGCGCCTGCCTTTTGAGCCCTGGATTTTGCGTTGCGCATGCAAGCCCCCACGTTGGGCCAGCCCGGCGCGCGGAAGCGTTTTTACAATTACTCGTAGACTCGCGCAGCTTCGCCCCCGCCTGTAGGACCTTCTCCACTCCAGGCTTTTGCACTTTCACGGCTACTTGCTCACCAGTTTGCAGCACCTCAATTGAGTCAACTGAGCAACTTGCTCACTTTACGCGCTTTCAACCTTTGGCTTCTGAATGCCGGGACTGCCACCGCTGAATGCACCTGGGCCACAGAGGCCTCGCGAGGTGCGAGAGAGAGAGAGAGAAACGCCCCAATGGCTCAAATTGTCTCAAATGTTCTGTCTTTTGGCTTTTGATTGGCTTTGGCTTCTTTCCCGAGGCCGCCACCGAGGCAAGCGGCTCCTGAGCAAAGCTCCATGAGGGCCCACGAGAAGCCCACGCCGAGTCTACGACGAGCGAAACTTTGTTATCTCGAGCATTTTCACACGCTGTGAACATGGTTGAGTCACCCGGTCATGCGCAGGTTTCTCGGTCATCGTGAGACATTGCTCAAGATGCTTTTCCGGTGCGGTTTGGATTGATGCAGAGAGTGCGGTGCACACAGACGACCGTTGTGCTTTTTGCCGAGCTGTTAGTTAGAGAGCATTTAGCATTAGTGAACAAGCTAAAGACCTTTGCATGCCTCTGTCTTACGAAGATCCTTGCAACCTAACCAATCTGCAAAACCTGCTTGGTCTGCGTAGGGTTTGCCAAAGCTGCCTTGGGCCCCTGGTTTGCAACTTGTATATTGCTTCTTGGAACCGAGAAGCCCCAAAGCAGAACGCAAAAACAGAAAAAACAAAAAGAGAGCAGCCGACCGTCCCTCTTTCAGACACAAGAATGCAAGATGCAAATACTGACCACGACCAATGGGTGCAGTCTTCGCAAACCTCACAGTCCGCATGCATCCTCCCTTGTCCGGGCTCTCTGTGGCCATCTCAAACCCTACACGACAAGGCATGCACAAAGCGAGTGGGCAATCTCAAGCAGAATGAAAAACCTTGGGCTGATGTTCGCTCTGCGCAACGCTGCCGAGGGATTTAAGATACATCAAAGGGAGGATCGCATCATATGAGCGACTTCCAAAACCGGCTGGCAGTGCTGATGGACGCTTCACTAGCTTGGGGTGTCGCTCAGGTGTCCCCATCGCTCTGCAGGGTTTTGGGACATTCGTGTCCACACCTTGCTTACTTGAATGGCTGGGGGATTTAGCGCTCATATGCAATGATCTACATCCAAACACGCACCGTGCAGCTCCTGACACTCCTAACGCCCTCCCCCAAACGCTTCAACCATGAGCCCCCACCGGAACCCAAAAGAATTGGAGTTGAAAATGCTGGGGGCCTTCTGTGCTGCATGAGAAGGGTAGAAGCGGGCCCAAGGCATTCCCAGTCTCTAGCGGCGCATGTGTCGCTCAGTTTCGGTGGGCTTTTCGTTGCTGGCGGTGGTGTGTAGGTGTCGCAGCTGGTCGTTTAGTTGAGTCCTGTGTCCTCTGCGCACACGTGCAGCTCGCCTCGAACCTGTCTGAATCTGACGCCCTTGCGCAAGCTCATGTGCCAGCGGTGGGCGCCAAGAGAAGGAGACCATCCAGACGGCAAGAGCTTGCAAAGCAGTGGCAAAGCAGGCTTCACAATCAAGTATCCTCCTCAAAGGAAAGGAAAACTTCTCCCAGCGGGCGCCTTAGAAACAAATTGTGCTTGCATTCTGCATTCGAAGCAGACTTCACACTGAGCTTCAAGCCCCAGGTCAGCCTCTACTGTCCGCCTGGGGCAGAGACAGGTGAAAACGTGTCGCGTGGATGTTTTTGCGCTCAAGTTTCACCGTTCATCACGATTCGTCAAACGTTCACTGTGCACTGTTCCGCCTGATTGCTGCAAAGCTCGTGGGTTCTGTGCGGTCCAGGCATCGCCTTTCCACACTGTCGCAGAGGCCTCCACCAAAACCTCAAAGCCTTCTCGACGCCCTCTCGAAGCCCTCATGTTATGCTTTGTTATGCTTTGCTATGCTTTGCTATGCTTTGTTGTCTGTGTGCCCCCGGTTGAAGCCAGATCGCTGGAACTCCCGGACGTATGCCGCTGGAAAAAGCGTAGGTGAGGACCTTCGGTGCTCAGCACTGTCAGTTTCACGTGTCACTGTGTACAGCTTCCCCGGCATGAACCGCTGATGTGTCCTGAACCGACATGAGAAACGCCTGTCTGGGCACATGAAATCAGCGCAACAAACATCGGCTTCTGTCTATTTCTTCCAGGGACACCGGCTGCAAGATGCTAACCTCGGGGAGCCCAAGGATCGAACGCTATGAACTGCCCGAGCTTGACGTACGTGCTGCCCAGCCTTTAGGGAGAGCAACCTTGACACATGCCCTCAACAAAAAAGCGCTTTCCAGAAACTGCGTGGTGGCATTGCGTGGCTGCATTGCATGTTCACGAACAAGCGTCTGCTCGAATCGCATCTGCCGCTGAATTCTTTGCAATTTCCAATCCTGTTAGGAAAGAGAGGCACACAGTGTACGTCTTGTGTATGGGTGTGAGTGATGGTGCCATTTGCTTGCCAAATGCAGATGCTCGGAGGCGAAGGACGAAGGGGATCGGGGGAGCGGGGGAGCGGGGGGGGGGGGGGGGGGGGGAAGGCCTCTGGAAGAGCCGCCGCAGGAGGCGGGCGAGCGGAGCATCCTCCACACGCTCCCCCCGGGCAAGGCCCTGCAGCGCTAGCAGCGCCTCTTTTCGGTGAAAGAGCCGCATACGAAGCCGCCTACTGAGTCGGAGTCATACGTATTTCAACCGTGGGTCGTGAAGAGAAGGCCTTTCAAGCTTACAAAAGCGACTTCTACGGCTAAGGTCACCCCAACCTGCCTCCTGGAGCTCATTCTGCTGCGCGGCCTCCACGGCCGTAAGCAGTGTGGCCCGGAGCGCTTGCAGGCCCCGCACGGCACCGGCCTCCAATTCGCGACTTCAAACCTCACATGTCATGAGATGCGGACTCCAGACCTCGATTCCCGCCGAACTCACCTTAGCCATGCTGCCTCTTTTGCATCTGAGGGTACACTCTTCTCCCTCTCCCTCTCCCTCTCCCTCTCCCTCTCCCTCTCCCTCTCCCTCTCCCCTCTCCCTCTCCCTCTCTCCCTCTCCCTCTCCCTCTCCCTCTCTCCCTCTCCCTCTCCCTCTCCCTCTCCCTCTCCCTCTCTCTCCCTCTCTCTCTCTCTCTCTCTCTCTCTCTCATTCTCTCTTGCTGGCTCTCTTTTGTTGCCGCTCTGAGATGCTCTGGGGCTGCACACGACTCCGACGATGTCCTGCAGCAGGCGGCGGGCCGACTCCTGGCGCTGTTCCTGCGGCGTGCAGGAAAAGTGAACACTCTGCGAGGCGGTGGTCACGGTGCTCGAAAGGATCCCCTTCATCCCCCGCCCGCGGCTCCGCGCTCGCACTCGCAGCACTGTTGGCCGCCCACCGCACCACTGAGCGCCTTTGGGGCGCTTGGAACCGGGCCGGCGCCCGCAGCCGCAGCCTTGGAAGAAGCATGGAAATGACATCGTCATGACTCATGACTGTGTGGAGAATGGGACATCCAGCTTCCACAAAGACAAGTATGTCAACAGTTGTTCGCGAAAAAGCAGGGGCCCGCCCTCGAGAAACGTCTGCACTTTTGCAAAAGTGGCAGCATGCGAACGTTGATTCATTGGATGCTGGGAATCTGTATTGTGCTTCAGTACCGTTCAAATGAACCTGATCAACGCATTCCAGAAAGCCAACACAAGGGGAGTGCAACACGCGTAGACATGCTCAATGGCAGCCTTTGGTGCAAGCGAGCGCGTGTGTGCACATCCTTGCGACAACTCTTCGAGAAACAGTCCCGGCTGCTGGCGTCCCCCAGTCCCCCCTCAATAGAACCGGCCCGAGAGGGAAGCAAAGAACTGGAGACTGGAGATCAGGAAGGAGTTGCGCACCACTGCGGCCTATGCCTGTGTGACGTTAGTTACACCGAAAGACTTGCACATGAAGAGGCGTATAGGTGCGTCAGGGTAGTGTTTTTGAAGCTCCGTACAGCGGCCAAGGCTCAGGTCAGAGTTGGCGAAGCTCCGCGAGGCAAAGGGCAATACCGACAGAGCAGCCAACACTGCCGACCTTCAGGCAATCAAAGAGACTTTTTGACTCCCGCTGTTCTGTGCAGAGAAAGCTTCTCTGAGAATCATATGGCTAAACAACCAAAGCCTGGAATGTTTGATGTGTTTAGGATGTGCTTAAACGATGGGGTGCCCGGCCGGCTGAAAACTCTCGGGATGGCAGCGCGGGGCCCTCCGAGCCGCACGGCTCCGACCCCGCCTGCCATCGAAAGGTCACACCTCTCGCAGGGAGAGAAGAAAAAGCAGAGGAAGGAGTCGGAGAAGAGCGGAGGAAGGAGACAGAGAAGTCGCAAAGGAGGGCAGGCAGAACCCATCTCTGCGCCTGCCCGTCTCTGACAAGGCCCTACCAGAGATCTACGTCTTGCGAATACTGTGAATACTGCTGTTGTTTCCAATGCAGGCGCAATTCGGCGTTGATGCTTGTGAGGCTTTGAGCATGTGCGCTCTTGCTTTGAGCCTGAGACAACACCTTCACTGCGGACGGCACACACGGCTCTGCATCTTCAGCGGTGCAGCACTGGGGCATCTCGATTTCTGCACCGTTTTTCAGCGACACATCAGCCAATGTCGATGCCCATCCTCTGTGGAGTCACCTCTTTTCACTGCATCTCTGTCTGAATGTCTTCCTCTCTCCCCCGTCTCTCAGGCGCCTCATCGTTGTCCATGTGCTTCTCGTAGAGGCCTCAGAAGCAAAAAGTGCACAAAACAACGAGAGGATGGCCAGCTCCGCTCAGCCGCTCAGCCCCGGGCCAGGACGGCTGGAAGGGCGAAGGATCCGACAGCGACTCAACAGGCAGCCCAGGAAAGCACCCAAGGCGCAGAAAGAGGCCCAGGAGGCCAACAAAGAGGCCATCGGCAGCCTGAGAGAAGCTTTGAGAAGCTTTGCTTTCCAAAAGGCTCCCCCGTCAGTCACGGAGTCACGGCTTCCCAGGGCCGCTGCCACGGCCAGGCTTCGGGGACGGGCTCCGCCACCAAGGCTCTGAGCATGAATCATGAACCATGGGAGCTTCATCGAGCTTCGCTTGGGCTTCGTTTGATCTTCATCTCTCCACGATGCGCGATGCGCCATGGGGGCCTGCCTGCAGGCACTCATGCGCAACTCCCGGTCACGGACGTCGACGGCAGCGAGGCAAGTACTGCCTTCGTCAATGCCTCGAGCTTCCCCGCATCCCTGAAACCTACATACGGCGGTCACAGGCAACTTTTAACACATGACGCACCTGTGCACAAAGCTGACCTTCCGAAGGGTCAAGCGAGACCCTATTGAAAGACGTGATTGGGGGCACAGACATGCATGTTCTCGTGGCCACGGGTGCAAGTGCAAGCGCCAGCGCAGCTCAGTGCTCAAGCAGTGCTCAAGCAGTGCTCAAGCAGTGCTCTCTCCGTGCTCTCTCCGTGCTCCGTGCTCCGTGCTTCACTGCAAAGCCTTTGGGCCCGCCTTGGCTGGGACTCGTCACGTCCACGGCGATGTACTGAGACACGGGAAAGTTAGCTAGGAAAGCTAGGAAGCAGCTAGGATGAAGATGGGAGAGAAAAGTTACACTGAAAATGCTGGCCTCCTTCTGAACTTATGAACACTTTCTCAGGAGAAGCCTCCAGGTGGTGGAGGTCGGGAGTCAGCTTGACGAGCATGAAGCCGCGTCGGGAAGTATCCTTTTTCAAAAGCAGCGTGAAGAAAAAGCCACTGTCACACACACACACACAGAGACACACACAGACACACAAACATTTTTCACACGGGCTCCGACCGCCCAGGTGAGATCCGGATTGGCTGCTTGCCATGCCTCGCACACACCAGATCCAGAAAACCATTCGCTTCCGCATGCTTCGGCCGTCTGCCCTCTCTCTTCTTTCTTGTGGGGGCCCTGCAGCAGCTTCCAGGCTCGGGGGGAGGAACGGCCGCTCGGACCTGAGCAACAACTACAGCAACAGAAGCTCTGTACGCAGGATCATATCCAAGCCAGCTGTGACACGCCCTTATGTGGTGTGCCTAGATGCTGGCAGCTACTAGCCGCCACTCTTGCCGCCATACACTTGCCACGGGAGCTCTCACGCTCCCCGGGGGGACATTGGACGTAGAAACGTGGCTACACGCGACCGCAGAAATCTCGACAGAGAAGGACAGCGCACTTTGCGCGCGGGGGAACTTTCAAAGACCACGCCATGTCGTAAGGCTTAGGAAAGCATGCAATGAAATGCAATGAAACGCAGTGACAATGACATGCGAGGACAAAACCACTTGTCAGACAAAAGGAACACATCGCACTTGCTGAGGTACAGTTGGGCTTGCCTTCCATGCGGGCTTGTCATGCATATTCATGCTTCCATTACAGCTTCTTCCGAGCCGCTCCACCCCTGGACTCGTGACGGACATGCCGTCGAAATCCACGGCCACACTTGCGCCATCTTCTGCTCGAAGCGTGCCTCTCGCCGCGACGAAAAACAACAGGGCCACTTAACGCACAGGAATTCAGACGGATGAAGCATCGTCTCTACGTGTCTCTACGACGTCTAAGCGTCGAGGAGAAACCGGTCACACGTCGCGCGTCCTGGACGTCACAGCGTGTCTGAAAGCAAACTGGCTCGTACCCTCGCTGCCTCGGGTGGGTGAGGTGGGTGTTTCTAAGCAAGGCTTCAAAGGTGCCTAGAGAAGGTTTCGGTTAACGGTACGAATAGGCAACAGCGCTACGCAGAGCAAAGGTGTGAGCAGAAGTGCGAGGCCAGATGTGAGCGGTTGTGTAAGCAAGCAAGGTCAAGAGTGAGAAAAGCGCAGCGGAAGTGACAAAAAGTGTGAGCAGAAGTGCGAGAAAGGTGTGATCTCAGATGTGTGATAAAGTGTGAGAAGGTGTGAGTGCCTCAATGACGGAAATCTCCGCTGATACCCGAATCACGAATCACACCTGCTTACTGCCACCCGCTCACGCTCGAATCACACATTCGCTGACACACAACTCGCACAAAACCGACAGTAGGAACGGCAAGTGAATCCTCATTCGCACAGAAGCTACACTCCCGCTCACGCAAAGCCCACGCTTCAGCCTCACTTGTCTCACACGCTCCCACACTTGCGTCTACACTGGACCGCCAGTTGTTGCAGCACCATTGCATAACACCGCGTCACAAGAGCTGCCCCGGCTGCCCCCACTCAGTGCCTGCCCAGGCATTGTGGGAGTCACCACCGTAGATGATGCCACCCTGGCACAACTTGTTTGAAATACCCTTCAAGGTCCTTCATTCTGCAAGGTCCTTTCAAGTTTTGCTGCGGCTCCGTCATGAATCGTGCAACATGGCGCAACGTAGGCTGCCGCGTAGAGTCTGCGGTAGGGAGCAACTCTTCAGCGTGCCCAACCGTTCGGAGCTGCTGAAGCTGGCGCCTTCGCTGCACGGAGGGCTTCAGCCAACCGCCGGCGCTCGGCCACATAGCCAGTCCAGCTATCGAAATTCAGCCTCGGGTCGACGTGCATCTTTCTCGACTCACGAGACAGAAACGTGAAACTTCAGCGGTGCTTGGCTGAGATGCTGGATCTGGAACTGACCGGCGGCCAGATCCTGCGATTTCACCCCAAGCGATGCGCCTCTTGCTAAATACGTGATGGCAATGTTCTCCTCCAACATGTTTTGCGCAAAATATTCTACAAAAGGAGCTGTAGCAACACTCAACACAATGCTCAGCCGCTAAGAAAGACGAAGCACTCCTTCAATCAGCACATACTGTCAAGCTTCGTCTTACCTCTTCCTGGTCCTCTCCTACTGGAATGCTTTGCCTTTACCTTGCGCCCGGCCACCGTCACAACCTCTGATTTGTCAGCATACGAACGAGCACGTGCAGAGTGCCCGTGCTCAGGTTTGCGTGTGCCCTTTGAGTGCTTGCGAGAATGTTGGGTTCGCTGTGCTTCCACCGCGAGGGGTTGCGGTGCCCTCGCACGAGCCTGTGCTCGGGGCTCCGTCCTCCTCCTCCCCACACCAAAGATGTGAATTTGATGTAAAATGCCCAAGGCCCAGATCGCCGGACTAGTGCGGCACCACTGTGGCCCCAGCACTCTGTGTTGTCGCCCGCCATGGGAGAGGGTGCGTCCGGTGACATAATCTCAAGGCCCGTTTCCAGGACAATGCAAACACGGAATCGGCAGTGACCAATACGCCAAAGATCTCCCAAACGTTCTGTCACATGCATGATTTGCTTAGGTATATGGGCGAGTGCATTCCTGAACTGATTGGCCCTGACGGGAGCAGAGAGCATCTGCAACGCTACACTGGTGTTGATCTTTCACATCGCAAGACCGAGATACAACTTTTGGCTAACCTAGCCGTGAGGCACTCAATCGTAGGAGGTGGGAAGCAGTTCGAGGCCGTCAGATGGTGGAGCTCGTATTACAGTCACCTGCCGCTTTATATCTGCATCTGGATGCATTTTGCATGGCTTCTGCTAAATGTCAAAATGAATCAGCACCAAATCGAGAACACTTGCTAAGCTACACGCATGGAACACTGCAGCAACACTGCTGGCACTGGAACATGTGATGGCAGAAGATACAACACACCATCATACACGCGTGCGCGCGGTCTGAACAGCCAGTCCACTTTGCCATGATGTGACAGATACCTGGTCGGAGCTACTGGGGGCTGCTGTGTGCTGCCTGCCAACAAGGACCTCTGCCAGTTCCCAGAGATGGCCCACAGTCAGACTGCGTTTGCTTTCCTATCAACAGTACCATGCAAGGCGCCCTGCTGGATTTCTTACTACCGTCCTCTCCCCTAAAAGAAATTCAAGCGCGCAATGTTCTATGTTTCTTGTCGTCTACCTTGGCACGTTGTCCGGACATGTGTTCACGGCAGGGCATGATCACATCATGCTTTCATCTGTCACGTGAGTCGCTCCTGTGTGATGCATACCTATGCTTGGCTCACTTAACAGGCAGCCGCGAAAAAACTTAAGAGACAAGTCTTTAAAAACCCGGGGGGGGGAGGGGTATGGGAATTGGCTGGTGATTAACAATGCCTTGTGATTGTTGGAAGGGTATGTCGGAGCCACTTGCCTTCAGTGTCGTGGCGTCGAACGCCACTGGGACTCACAGCAGCAGTCGGAAGGCCTTTAGGCAGCTCTTTACCAAACTGCACGATCTGACCCTTGCTGACGCGGATAGCGTTCAGCAGGATTCGGCTCGTCACTTGGTGGCGAGGCCCCATGATGGCTGTTGCATGCTGGCAAAAGCGGTAGCGGACGTCACAATACCCAGCACGGACTCTGCTGTCAACAACTCTGACGGCTGCGCTTCACGACGGTCCAGCACTGAGGCTCTGGGCATGACATACGCGGAATTTGTGGAGGTTGAGGGCAAGCTTCTGCGATGCAGTCGCGTCTTAGTTTTAAATTTTGAGGATGAGGCGGGCACCATACAGCTTTTTCAGTGCTGGCTCATGGGTGTCTGCACTCCTACCCTGTCAGGAAGCCTTTTTTCCCCCAGAGTTGTTTTACCTCAATTGGATGCAATAGCATTACGTCAGATCTCGACATGGATGCAATGGAAACAGGAAGCACCAAAATGCCCCCGAAGCCGAGATCCAATGGAAACAGGAAGCAGTAAAATGCCCCCCAAGCCGAGATCCTCCTGGAAATTGACCATACGAGAACCAGAGAGAAACCAGCGGCGACAGCCAAGAGGTCGTTTCCCAAGGACCGAAGAGCCAACATGAGCCAACAACAGCCTTCAGAGCTTGAAAAAGCCTGAAAAGAGAATGCCAAAACGCGCACTGCGCTCCAACTCACTTTGACGGGAACGGGCAATGGATGATCGCGGTCCACCAGGAAGGCATTGCGCAAGCTCGACGACACCAGCGCCTCTCTGCCAGCAAATTTGATTTGATTCGCTTGCAATCATCAGAAAAGGAACGAGGAAGAAGCAGAATATGCTCTTCTTGCTGCTTGTACCACGCTGAGCTAAGCGATTCAACAGCAAAGGCTGCTCTCGAACTTTCGGCACTTTGGGCGCCTCAGTGTTGACTCCGGGCCCAGTGAAGTTTCGGTAGCCACGGCCGCGTTTCGTCAGGTTCTGGACCACCGCATCCCAGTACTCCGCAGTAGCCACGTCGCCTGCAGGGGGGGAAGGGGGATGGACGTGGGGATGGACTTCGGGGGTTGGCTTCGGGATGCACGTCAGTGACGTCTTCTGCGGGATTCCGCAGTGGAGATGCGCAGACAATGATCACAAGAGAGGACAGCTCCTGTCGAGCAATTGCTGCATGGCCTTGACGTCTCTTTTTGTCAATGGCGGCCTGGAAGTTCGGGCTCATGAGCTCCTTAAGGAAGCACTCTTTGGCCGTTTACACTGCTCAAAGGCTCAAAGGACTCTGACCTGCACCACCTGCGGCTGCCCGATCAGCAGCCACTGGCCTTTGCTTGATGCCTGCTGCGAAATCCAGGCCAGCCTGTTAAAGGCAGCGTCTTTTTGTCTTTCGTGAGCACAAGGATGAGCACAAAAGGGCGAAAGGCTGAGCTCTCAGCTGGTCGTCTCCGAGCATTCGCTTGTTCGGAGAATTCCGATGCGCCTCGGAATAAAACACTCCGAGAAAAAACAGCAACGCGGCAACGCGCATTACATGCAGCCGCCAAAGCCCAGCCTCCACCTCGGACCGCACCCGGAGCAGCTTCTTCTCGATTCGGCCTCCTGGACCAAAAGGAGTCTTGCCTTAAGCCTCTTCTAAGTGTCATTGCTTTGGCCACGCCTGCCCACGCACTGGGTGAAAGTGCCCAAGCCCCGTTCAGCACCTCAGCATCTGCCGCTTGTATCTTGTGTCCCTGCGGGCCTGCCTGTACCCTTACATCCACAAAGGCATCAACAGTACCGCCGAAGCCTAACATGTCAGGGCTTTTCTGCAACGTGGGCATGAGCATGATTGGAAAATCTGATTTCCGCTCTGGTATAAGAAGGCATGGTATAAGAAGGCATGGTTGTGGCTACTTCGACAGGATGTGACGACCCCAAAAAACCTGAAACCTTCAGGTGGCGGCTCATGTTCCCATTAGAAGTGGCTTTTCGTGATCTAGTTATGACCTTCACCACCTTCAGTGCCTTTCGCTGCCTTCGCTGCCTTCGCTGCCTTTCGCTGCCTTTCGCTGCCTTCACCGCCTTCACAAGCTCTCGGGCCCCTACTCCGGCGATCTGGCTGCGAACGGTCTGTGCCGTCACCTCAGCCTGCCGGATCCACACATCACATCACCCGGGTCTTCTTTTTAGCGCCATGGCCCACAGCCATCATCGCCGTACTTCAACTAAGAAGCACTGCGCAGGGCCTGCGATGTGCGCGCCACGAGCCGGGTCTCAAGCATGAGCAAGGTGGCCAGGCTACCGAAGTCGAACCGTCTCCAGCGCATCCAAGGGGCCTGACTGTCGGGTTTTGTTGCCGTATGGCCGTATGGTAGCATCCAAAGTCCCCCCAGATGGTTCCAAAAAGCTCTCTAACATGCTTTCGAAGAGGCGGCAGACGAGTTGGCAAGGTCAAATTCCACACGGGTCGGCAACCTGAGAATCCGGGAACCAAAAGAGGGGCTTGTATGCCTGGCATGCTGCGGGTCTGCGGGTCCCCAACCACTCGTGGTAAGCACGGATGGCTGCAAGCTTCCGTGCCTCACAGCTCAGCTGCCACGACAAACTCTGACTCTGTTTACTCTGTTTCTCGGCAGGTCTGGAAACGAAAGAAAAACAAGGTTTGCAGCGGTTTGCAGTGAAGCGAAAATAGTGGCTCACACAAAAGCTGCTGCTTCACAGGTTTGGAGTGGAAGCCCACGGTCCACGATCACCGAGTCCCTCTCCCCTACAAATCGCCAAGGCCACAGCCGTCCCCGTTTTCCCGGGCTCCCCCACCTTTTTGCTGACTCTGGAGCTCTTGCATGGAGAGCCGAGATGCTCACACTTCCCGCCAGAGCCTTTTGGGGCTTCGAATTTAGCTCGGTGAGAGGGACCCAGTTTTGCGATCTCATTTTGTTCGCTGCTCTCGTTTGCGGAGCCCTCTCACGCTCTCGCTCACTGGCCGCTCGCCGCGGCGCTGGCCTCGAAGGCTCCCTGCTGCTCCTCGTGGTTCTCCGCACCATCCTTATGAAGGACAATACGCGAAAGGAAATCATCAAAGCACAGGCGCGCAGTGAGGGAATTGGTTTGGAATATGGTTTTGCGTGGCAGCCGCGGTGCGGGGATTGGTTTGGCATGTGGTGTTGCTTGGCAGGCGCAAGGCTCGGATTGGAAATACCCCTGAAGTTGGGGGCTGTAGGATGCAGTCGGCTTGCAATCGGGAAAACCTCTCTACGACAACGCAGTTGAGGCGGAAAACCGACTTGGAGTGTGGTGTCCTAAGCCAAACACCTCCCCTCCAAGGCGCACCTCTAAGCCAAACCCCCCCTCCCCTTTAAGCTAAACATACCCCTGCAGGACGCACCTCTAAGCCAAACACACCCCCTCCAACATGCACTTCTAAGCCAAACACCCCCCTCCAAGGGGGTGTTTGGGCTTGAGGTGCGTCTTGGAGGGGCGGGCGTCTTGGAAAGGGTGTGGATTAAAGGCGTCTTGGAGGCGGGTGTTTGGCTTGGAGGTGTGTCCTCCAAGACCCACCTCCAGGCCAATATCCGCCTCCAGGACGCACCTCTAATGGGATGCAAGATGCACCTCTAAGACAAACTCCGTTCTCCAAGACGCACCCCTCCAAGACGCACCTCCAAGCCAAATACTAATCTTCAAGACGCAGGTCTAAGCCAAACACCCCGCCCCTACTTCTGAGGGCGGCACAAAAACACAATACTGCGTCCCTAAAGACAAAAAAGGGCCACGAAGTCTCCCCAGAACCACTTGTGGGTTGAGGTCGCGTTCGATCACCACACAAGTACCTCTACGGCTGGCTGCTGCTGGACTGACCCAAGAGGAGGCCGAGTGCTTGACCCCAGCGCGGAGGCCGGATGCAGTGCTATCGTGGCAAGGAGAGGTGGAGGGAATGGAGGGAGGGAGGCTAGGCCAGTGGACGCCGCGACCGGTGCCCCGGAAGGACAGCTCGGGCGTTTTCACGTTGCCGCGTCAAGAGTCTAGAAGAGGCGGTGAACAGCAGTGCCCTCCCCAGACTTGGATCTGGAGGGCCAACGAGGCAGAAAAGCAACCCTCCAAGACCTCGAAGCAAACACAACCCTCCAAGACCTCTCGGCCAAGGTGCACCTCCAAGCCGAAGCCAACAGCCACCCTCCAAGATGCACCTATAAGCCAAACACCCCCTTCCAAAACAAGCACACAAGGAAAGACGTCCACAGACCACATAAACTAATGAGGATCCACCCTAGGGTGTCGCAGGAACGAGAAGGACAGAGAGGAAAAGGTGAATGATTGAATTAACGTCGTGGTGAGCTGACCCTACCAGGTTCACTCATTTTCAACTTTTCTCAGCGAGCTCAGACTCAACTTGACCGCCCACTCCTACCTCTCACCCTGCAACCCTGCTTTGGAGGGCGACAGCAAGAAAGTGGATCCCACCGTTGCGCACTTTGCATGAACTGCGCTTCCGCGCCATTCCGCGCTTCTCGGCGCTCGAGGCATCCCAATGTCTGAATCCCAAAGCGGTTCCCCACAGCGGCTCTCTTCACATTTGCCTAAGCCACTCTCTGTTTTTGCTGTTGTTGTCCCGCTTGTTCTGATCCCCGCGGTCATGTCGACGGCCGAGCTGTGCCGGAGACAAACTTGCAGCAATGACCAGCAGTGCATATAGGCATACAGTGGACTGAGCATCATATTGACTGCAAATACTGCAACTCTCTCAGCCGAAGGCTTTGAAGTCATCATTGGCGACTGCGAAGCATGCAAGATCATGCAAGGCCACAAACACATTCGAAACGGCAAACTGGAGGC
This sequence comes from Symbiodinium natans, assembly GCA_905221605.1. Lineage (NCBI taxonomy): Eukaryota > Dinophyceae > Suessiales > Symbiodiniaceae > Symbiodinium > Symbiodinium natans. Next base: position 107,639 of record CAJNDS010000389.1, on the reverse strand, counting down.
AGTCTCCTTCGTGGTCGTCCCAGATGCCTGCGCTAGTTCAGGCACAGTTACTGGCACAGCCCGTCATATCCTGTCACGGTTCGTCAGTTGCTGCCCAGGAACTGATCATCGGGGCACTTGCCGACAGCCGCTGCAAATCCGGGTCAAGGCCTCCAAAAAACCCTCTTCGAGGGAGCTTTGCAAGAGCTTCAAAATTCAACAAAAGCAATTTGCTCAAGGAGTCCCCAAGACATTTCAAGGCATCTTCGGACATCTTGGGACCTGGCGGTAGTGTGCATGGCGCTGCCTGTACTCTTGCCTGTGAGCTCTCCCCTCCACGTCTCTCTTTCAGACTGACGAACGATGGTAAGGGAGCTGATGAAACAAGAGCTGCCAAGCGTCAAATCCACGACGTCGTTGCGGGGCTGCAGCCCTGACTCTGAAAAACGGCGCTCACACTTTTCCGTGACCCCTCAGCGCTTGGGAGTTAGTTTATGCGAGGGGAACGTGACGAAACTTGAGTCTTAGCTGAATTGCGCATCACCCTAAGCCTGGCTGCAGGCAGGGATTCAGGGCTTCGAGACTTGTTTCAGGATGTAAGCATAAAGCTCATTTTCAGGGAGTATACTGGTGGCGACCTCCGCCATACCCTCGCGACGCCTGAAAGCCTCTATGAACGCACCCAATCCCACGCGAAGCTCATACAGTCTCAACTCCCGCGGCTAGAGTCGCGGGAGAGTTGATTGCATTCTTGCGCCGTCATCAGCCCCCCACCCAACCTTCAAAAGATCGGACGAGCTTTAGGCCTGGGACGACGGTCTCCGAGGGTTTCGGGTAGTAGCCGTCGCCGTACCTGCTCAGAGCACAGATCCGCAAGGATCCGCAAGGATCTTCAGAGAGGTGCATCCGAGCCGCTCGTAGATGTAGTCCCCAAGATGGAGCCTCGGTAGGCGGTATACCCGGTATACCCGGTATACCCGGTGCAAGACCGTCACAGGGCAAGAGAAGGTTTCGAAATAAGTTCATTGGAGCTGATGTCTGTGTCTTTTTTCTGATCGAAGCCCTGTGTTTTTTTTTTCGAGGGGGTTCTTTTTTTGTTCTTCGCGCTGGTGCGCCCCGAGCGGCCAGAAGTCCAGCGGCTCCCGCAGCTCCCTGCTGCGCTCCAGGGCGGCGGCGTAGGCCCGGAAGCTGCCGAAGCCCCTGCTCTTCGCAGAGCAGAACAGAAGAAGCAGGAAAAAAAAAGGGGGAGAGAAAAGATTGAAATGAAGAGAGCATATATCAAAATGGGAGGCTCTCTCGCTCTCGCTCGCTCCTGTTGGCGCAGCTGAAGACGGCGTAGCTGAGCCGGGCCCTCGGCTCCGTGGCCGCTTCCGGGAGCCGGAACGCGCCCTCTCTGTAACAGAGAGGAAGAAGAAGAGAGAAAGAAGGAAGAGAGGAAAGAGAGGAAAGAGAGGGAAAGAGAGGGAAAGAGAGGAGTAAGATAAGAAGAGAAGAAGAAGAAGAGGAGGAGAAAGAGAGGAATGAGAAGAGAAGAGAACGTGAGATGAATGAGATGCCTCGGGTGATCTGGATGGGCCACTCTCGAAGCGGTAGGCATAGAGAATGCCTCTGCCGTCAGGGACCCGTCTCAGATCCGTCTCACGCCAAACAGAAGCGAGGAAAACCCAGACGTCCTGGTCGCAGCGCCGACCGGAGGTCCACCTCAACATCAAATGACCGGTCAACCTACGTCAACCTCACCTGCCTCGGCGCAGAACGCCACAATCCACAAACACTCACGCGACGGTGCCATGACTTAAACAGTCTCTCCACCAAGCAGGCTCTCTCTTTCTTTCTTGGGGGCAAGGGGGCAAGGGGGCAAGGGGGCAAGGGGGCAAGGGGGCAAGCCCCCAGGGCGTCCTCGCCCGCGCCGGTCGGGGGGAGAAGGAGCTCGGGTTCATTCTCTCACTCCACATGCAAGCTGTGCCCCCACAGGTTGGCGCCCCCCGTTTCTCGCTCTCTCTCCCTCCCTCTCCCTCTCCCTCTCCCTCTCTCTCTCTCTCTCTCTCTCTCTCTCCATCTCTCGCGTCTTCTTCTGCTCAGCGCAGAGGCCCTCCCCGTGTGCTTCCGTTCTTTATTCAGTTTTCAAAAAGGCTTATTGGACCTCTGGCGGGGTCGCGGCTCCTAATTCCCTGAGCGCCAGCATGTTCCTAATGGCGCCCACTGCATCCGCGTCGTCCGCCCCCTCTCCTCTCAAGGCTCTTCGCATTGTCCTTGTTGTCAGTGCCGGTTCGTTCGCTCCTCCACCTTTCTTGCCGTACAACTGCGCCTTGCACTTGTCTTACCTTGTGTCCTCACCGTGTCGGCTTCACGCCCACTAGTCCGCCCCAGCGACCCATGCCCCGTGGAACCGACCGAACCTTCAACTCCTCTTTCTTCAGCCAAGGCTCCCTCTCTTCCTTCCTCTCTCTCTTCTGTTTTCTCTCTTGCTGGCCAACGCGTGCCTTCACGGTGAAGTCGTTCTCTTCAACTGCAGCTGCCTGTGAGCCAAGCGCGGCAACTGCAAATGCTGCAAGCAGCTTGGCTGACTGTGCAATTTCGCAGCGTGTCACCGATGCTTCAATACAAGCAGGTCTGAACGTCTCCACGGCAGGCCGCCTCCCCTTTGGCGGCAGTCGACTTTGGACTGCCCTCGTCGACAGAGCCTACCTCCCACACAGCCCATTGTACACGGTATGCCTCGGACGGGCGAGTAACAAGGCGCTGCTTGCCCGTCCCTAATCTCTGATAATCTCTGAGCTAGGAGCGTCTGTGGCATTCTGTCTGAACGGAGTCAATCTTGTCCAGAGCACAATGGCCTCCATTGTGGTCACTGTAGACTGTTGGGTTGCGGACGGTGGAGATTGACGCATCTTGGAGTGTCTTGGGTTCGGGCGTTTGGCAGCGGGTCCCCGCTGGCCACCCCGTGCAGGAAATGACCGTACTGGCCACCCACCATCTCAACCCAAACATTGCAACTCCCAATGACACCTACACAACTTCTACACACCTCATCTACAGCATGTCACTGGGGTTGAAAGGGGCGAAAGCCCTGTTCAACTCAAGGCATCTCAAGGCTACCACGGACTTGGAACCAAGATGGCCATGGCCTCCTGATGTCTCTTACATTTGTCATGTCGAGTCTGCACCAAAGCTGGAGCCGAAGTCTGAGGTCTCCCACAGCTGCTTGCTGAAAATCAGTGGACTCTGCGAAGGCATGCGAAGGCATGCGAAGTCCCCCTGAGTGTTGTTATTGTCTGGTTTAGCATCGCCGATTGCTCAGGCTGCAGATATTCAAACTGCATGCCCAGTCAATCCTCTTCACAAAGCTACTGCCGAAAGGAGGCGCATTCCTCTTAGGATGGCCACAGGCTAGTGCCGTCTGTGCAGACGTGCGCAGGCTTCGCTGCTCGAAACACGTCTAAGCAAGGCTCTGTGACTCTGTGACAACTCACTGTTGCTTCCGGGCGTCATCTTGCAATGAGCTGATTCTCCAGGCGCTTTTTCTCTTCGAGCACGAAATTTCCTGGGGCGGCTGGCATCTTTCCAACCGGCTAGGTCTTCGGAGCCTATAGACCTTCCGAGCACACTTCTGAATGCACACGCCCCCAAGTCGCCGAACCAGCTGCGGTAGACGAGCCAGCCATACGCAGCAAAGGCGAAGACTATCAAGGCCGAGCTTGCAGCAGCAATCGGCCGGGTGAAAGGCAACAGGGAGGTCAGGATGCCTGAGAGAGGAGAACAAAAGGAAAGCCTGGCTGAAGTGAGATGGAATGGAAGAGTGTTTTTGAAGAGAGAGCCCCTCTTTCGGAAGAGCTGTGAGAGTTGTGTCCGTATTGGAGAGTTAGTCTGAGTTGTGCTCCGCGCCTCCACACACCGCGGCCTGTGAGACGTAGGCCGGCACGGTGGCCCACATGAGCCGGTTGCGGCTCGGGCTCACTCCTCACAGAGGAAAGAAGGAAGGAAGAAGGCGGCTCTGGAGCTTTCAAAGACAAGCTTTAGCCAAAAAGGTGCGGAGGCCAAGGCGCGGTAGATGTAAGCATACCTCGGCTCAAGGCTCAAGGCTGCAGGCTCTGAGGCTCTGAGCTGAGGATCTCTGACGTTGTGAGTCTTGTGAAACATCTGAAGCTGCTGCCGAAGGGCGCCATACGGGCGATAACCCAAATCCAGGCAAAGATCCCCGAAAACATCGGGTCCAGAAACACAGCGCAGACCCACATGGCGAGGAAAAATGCCCAGGCCTGAACAAACAAAACTGCGGTATAATGGCATTGCAGACCACACGTCGCACAGATTCCTACAGTCCTACAGCAAAGGAAGCATGTCTCCTGCTCCACCTGGTTCTGCTGCGCCCGTAGGGAGCGGATGAAGGGCCTGAAACAGACAGGCCGCGACCGGCCATGTCCCTCTACAAAACTCTCACAACGTTTTGGTATCCCCTGTCCTTGTCATAGAAATTTCAGAAAGTGAGGACGGCATCGTGGAGAGAGGGGTAACAACACTGACACCAAAATGATAGTGTCGAGAGACAAGGAAAGAGGAGATAGGAACATTGCTGAACCAATGCAGTCAACACAATTGAAGAAACGTCCACATTGCTCCACAGCGTGTGCTCCAGCGTCTTTACTCCAACATAAACGACCCCGAGGCTTGGACTCGAGAAGCTTTGGATCTTCGGTCTCGGTGGTGAAGGGATACTTCAGCTGATATGGCGTTCGGGCGGCCCCAACTGCGAAAGTGTCTACGAAGACGTAGTGGAGGATGAAGACCGCTGTGGCTGCACAAGGCAGCTCAAAGCCATCAGGCCGCATTGAAGGCGAAATCGAAGAAGCAGAAAACACTTAGAAAAGACAGGAACATGCAAAGGCAACTTCGCCCATCTTCGCCTAACTTGCCGAAAGCCAAGGCTTGCTAACTTGACTCAGCAAAAGGACGCCCGCGCGCTTGACGTGTTCTGATGCCGCTGCCCACGTCAGGCATCTTCATCTCCCAGTGTCCAAACATGTCCAAACTCAAGGTCTCTACGTCTTGGCGTTTTCCACTGTCACTCAGCTCTGGACTGACATGTGAGACAATGTCGGCCCAATGTCGGCCCAATGTCGGCCCAATGTCGGCCCAACGTCGGCAGCGTCCGTTTATGTACACCGCGAGGTCGGCTGAGGCAGCATCTTGAGTCCAAAAGCTAAGTGTATAGGCCCGACAAGGAGTTCACTCCACCAGCAGGCCTCACCTGACCTAGCCAATCCTAAGCCGGACCACACCGAAGTTGCAGATGTTGCAGTCAGTCACTGCATGGTGGCCTCGAGGGCACTGAGATGCTGAGCTGCTGAAGTTCATACACTGGGTCAATACGTGCTTTGAAAACGACTGGGCCCCCAAGCCTGCAAGCCGGGGCGAGAGATCCAGAGCGTGTAGCGACTGGCAGAAGTGTTCACCGCTGACCAGAAAAGATCAGAAACGATCAACTGCAAGAGGGCAAAGAGTTGGGATGTTCCCTTCAATAGTTCACTTGTCGGTGGGCCTCTTCTAGTTTACCTCCCACCTTCCACCCTTCCCAACACTGTCTTATAGAAAGACCTTTCTGTGCTCGGCCTCGGAAGTTTCATGCCCGGCAGGCCGCCATCCGGCAAAAAACAATCCGAGTCGGTGCACGCCATTGGGGCCTCAGCTGCAAGCGCAAGCTCTCCGTAAGCTCTCCGCAAGCTCTCTGCTCACTTAGCAAGCTCACTGGACTCCTCACTTCAATCTCTGTGCAAAAGAATTTGGCCTGGCAGGCGCCGCCGGACCAAATACCTGCACAACAAAGTGCTTCGCTGCACTCTCTAGCTCCTTCACACTTTCACCCTCTCACCGTACTCTCACTCTCTCAAGCTTTCCAGTCTCTCTGTCGCTCCATGTGTCTCCGTGGCTCCACGAGCCAATGAGGACAGCAGTTGGCGGATCCAAGTCGAGCCACAGTAGCTGCCCGGCCGCAGTCGTACCTGAGAATGCATATGTCCACAACCACTTGTAAACATTGTAAACGTTCCTGATGTGAACGTTTGGTGGTGCCTCCTTGCCTGAATAGGGCGGCAATGAAACTTGACATAACTTGACATGGTTTGACTCAGATCCAGGTACCTCCTTGGAGTAAAAGCCCGGGGAAACGCCCGGACCCACGCAGCCCTGCAATGAAAGACTGTGCTCTTGTGACTTTCGTGACACCCTCTCAGCTCTCTCATGTTGTTCTCGGAAGATTTCTCACTGCCTCTTGCGTCCGAAAGCTCGGGCAAGGCTGGCGTCGGCAAAACCTCTGAGAGAAAGAAACGTTCGCTTCTGGCGCTGTGCTCTGCGCTTTCTGCTCTGCGCTTTCTGCTCTGGTCTCTGCTGTGCTCTGCTGGCACACTTCTGGGCTCCCATGCACAAACCCCGGGCGATCGGCCTGGAACTCTTTTCCCTTGAAAACATCTGCCATGCAAACAGCTTCACCGAGAGGACACGCAGTTGGAGCGCAAGCGAGAGAGAGCGAGAGAGCGAGAGAGCGAGAGAGCGAGAGAGCGAGAGAGCGAGAGAGCGAGAGAGCGAGAGAGCGAGAGAGCGAGAGAGCGAGAGAGCGAGAGAGCGAGAGAGCGAGAGAGCCGGCGTGTGCCGGGACAGTGGGGCCACCTCATGTGTCGGCCGTGTCTGGCCTGGGGATCATTCTCTTATCCCGTTCTCGCTGCTCATGCTCAAAGACAGCTCAGAGCATCGAAGAGGGCGCCGGGCTGTTGCGAAAGCACCTCTTCCTGGACTCACTCCACTCGAAGCTCCCGCCTCGCTGTAGCAGCTGCGCTGCACACCGATGCGGCGCTACACATGGTGCGCTACACTTGCGCTACACATGGTGACCATGGCGCTACGTGAACTGTGGACTGATGTGGACTGATGCCCTGAATGCACGCGCTGGTATTGCGCAGCTGTTGCCAGCGCTGCTTTTGGCAAATGGCAGGTTTCGTAGCAGTCTGGTGGTGATGTGGACATTTCACGCCCTTGCCGTGCTCTTGAGCACTCTACTGCTAATCTGAACAGAGACGCGGCGAAAGTCTTCCTTCTCCGCATTCCTCCTGTCCCTCTTCCCCCTCTTCCCCTCTTCCCCTCTTCCCCCTCTTCCCCTCTTCCCCTCTTCCCCTCTTCCCCTCTTCCCCTCTTCCCCTCTTCCCCTCTTCCCCTCTTCCCCTCTTCCCCTCTTCCCCTCTTCCTCTCTTCCCCTCTTCCCCTCTTCCCCTCTTCCCCTCTTCCCCTCTTCCCCTCTTCCCCTCTTCCCCTCTTCCCCTCTTCCCCCTCTTCCCCCTCTTCCCTCCCCCTCTTCCCCCTCTTCCCTCTCTTATTCTCCGGAAAGCCTGCGAAAAAGCATGAATAGATTGCAAAAATCAGAGATTACTCTAGATTCTATGAAAGAACCTTTCTCTAGGGGTTTGAGCTCCGAGACGCTCTTTCCGTGGTTTGCTGTTGCCGTGTCAAACCTGTCGATTTCCGCGACACTGATCCCCCATTTCGTTCTCATCCCCCCTTCGTTTTCATCCCCGTTTTCACCTCGCGCCGCCATTCCCCGGTATCGCTCTCTCGCGTTTTGAACCTAAACGGGAACATCCAAGATGTTTTTGGGAACAACACAAGAAACGAGGGGGGTGGAATTTAAATCAATTCTCCTTCTCTAATTTTCATATTTCAAATGGGGGGGGGGGGTGCCCCACCCCCCCAACCCCCCCGCTTCAGATTATAATTCTCTATGAATTCTTTACTCTCGAGATGCGAAAAGAGAGGACTTCTGTCGCCACTTGAGGCCCTTGCATCCCGGCTGCGTCAAACACCTCCATGCGCAATCCTCCAAGGCAGCCAAGGGTGGAACTGTCAAGAACACACTTCTGACCGTGCATCCTCGACAGTCTCGGCTGAGTGACGCCATCCACCTTCGGCATGTTTCGCATTGCGGGCTTGGGGTTGGAAGCCTCACACCAAAGCCCCCTGCCAGAAAACTGGTCGCCACCTTGGACTGCACCAACCCGACAAAACAAAGGAGCCCATGGGCTCAGCCCTAAGGTTGCCACCGTACACATCTCCGATCACCCTCTCCCAACCCTTGGTGCCACGCGTTTGCTGTAACTTCTTCTGGAACCACAAAAAAAAGAGAGATGGAGAGAGAGAGCGCGAAAGAGAGGGAGGGAGGGAGAGAGAGGCGGAGAGAGCGAGAGAGCGAGAGAGAGAGAGAGAGCAAAAGACAGGGAGAGAGACAGAGAGAGACAGGCCACACACACTCACGCACGCACACACACACACACACAGAGTACACACACAGAGTACACACACACACACAGAGTACACACACACTGACACAGAAACAAAGAACCGCGAGACGTGCCCTGTGCGCAATGTGGCTGTTGAAAGCGGAGCTCTCTCTCCTTTGCTCGCAAAGAATGATCTCAGCTTGGGCCCCTGGCTTCCGGGCACGGCTTGGGCTCCTCCTCCTCCACCTCTTGCCAAGAGGGCTGCAACTGAAAAACCGTCTTGCTCTGTGACCCTTTGCTGTGTTGGGTATTGGACACACCTTTAGTGAGACAAACAAGAAGGGCAAAAGGCAGACGCAAGAAACAAAAAGGGATGCAGATGGATAGAAAATGATAGAATGACAACGGTAGAAGCAGAGAGGCACACAAAGCCTAATCAAAAAGCCAATCGGATTCTCAGCGCTTATCGACAACGGCCCTGCTCTTCTTTCATGGCTATGGAGAAAGGATCGGGATGCCGCTCCCGACAGGATTGCACGATGGCTGGGACTGGAAAATGTAAGACACAGTGCAAGCTTGAAAAGCTTGCAAGACATCATCAAAGCGGGTACCTTATGCAGCTCTGCTCAGATCATTCAGGGTTGAAGATGGTTGAAGGAATACTTTCGGAATGCTGCTCCAGACATCTGCCTCCATGTCTGGCAGCAGAAAATCCAACATCTGCGCGACGGCGCCCTTGCCACCTTTGGGCTCATGTCTGTCGCCACTGTCGCTCAAGTTGCCCAGGTCCTCGGTCGGAACGGAAGACACTGGTAAGCCATGTGAGACGTTGAGAGGTTGTTGTCCTGCGTAAGGTTGACGAGGTTGAGGCCTCGGCATCTTTTAAACGACACATGTCACTTCTCGGGCTTTCAGCGTCGCTGTCGAAAGCTGAGGCGAATGCTCAGTGCATCTAGCGTACTGCTCAATGCACTCATGGCATGCTTTCCCAGTGCATCCAGCCTCAGAGCCAGCTGCATGTCTGCAGCAACAATCGTCAGAGAAAGCGAGCGTCTCTCCCGTCTATTGAAGCCAAGCCGCGTCGTGCCCAGAATTGGGCCTCTCAGAACAGGCACGGTAAGACCCACGGAGAACAAGCACGAGAGAGAGAGAGAGAGAGAGAGAGAGAGAGAGAGAGAGAGAGAGAGAGAGAGAGAGAGAGAGAGAGAGAGAGAGAGAGAGAGACAGAGAGAGAGAGAGAGAGAGAGAGAGAGAGAGAGGGAGGCAGGCAGGTTCGCACCCTACGCAACAGCACAATAGCGCTCACCCCCGTTGCAAGACTGTCTATAAGTCCTCTAAGACTCTAAGCAGCAATCCTTGAACACAGACACACACACACACACACACACACACTCATGGAATCCTCCCTCTGTTATCCCTATCATGTTTCTGCGTTCAGAGGTCTGGATCAAATCAAACCTGAGCGAATCAGGCCGACGTGGAAATGTGTGAAAATGATTGCAGGTACGTCAGTGCTGGCCGGGCACTGATATCACATCCACTTGGTGCGGTCTTTGTTAGATGCACACCAAGGGACCCTCGTCCCCCTGCGAAATGAAACTTCTCAGAGACTCTTTGAAAACAGAGGTTGACACATAGAGATAGCCAAGAAGGCATCGAAGGAAACGGAAAAACCGTATCAGAATGCATCAACTTGTTTGTTGCAGTGACTCTGGAAGTGCGTGCAACTGAGGAACGAATTCTGCATCGAGTGAGATCCCAGAAAAGGGAAATCAAGTCAACGAAAATCCGCGAAGGTCGCCATTAAGTCAGGTGACTCTTCAATGTCTCCAGGCGCCCCCCGGATTTCATCAGGCGTTTCAGTGACACCTGTGTGAGAAGCGGAGCTCAGCCCCTGGGAATCCTCTGCATGCCATTTACCCCAGTTGGCATCATCAATGGCTAGCAGTTCTGGGGGGGAATTTTGAAGCCTCTTCATTTTGTTTCGCTGTTTGACAGCTTCAGTGAGAGACTGTGCGGCATGTGGGAAATCTGCAGAGGCTTTTGCACTCAACATCCACTGGCCGCAACACATCTCACGCCCCATCGTTTATCCGACGCTGGCTTGTGGAGGCGGTCTTGCTTTTCGTGTGATTGCACGATAAATAAGTTCTTAGTGCTGTGGTGGAGTTGGGCGACAAATTCTTGCACGCCTTCTTGCCACTCTGGCTTATCTGCAGCTCGCCCATAAAACCTGAACGAGTCTTCCCCATTGGGAACTCCTGCCACTTTGACATCCGTGGGCAAAATCCGTCCACACGCAAGAATGCCAGTACCACCCGTATAATCTGTGCCGTGGCCCCATAGGTACCACCTCGATGCAGAAGGCTCAGGTCCGGGAAAATGCTGCACAGGAAAGGTGTAGACACAAGCATTTTGCTTGTGGTGTACCAACCAGTGTGCATCTTGAACGAAATGATTCTCGTAATGGAGCTTCGACTGCAATATCATATGCACCAGATTTGAAAAACTCCTTGCTCCCAATGGATTGCGGAGGAGGCTTGTGTGCTTCGTCAAATCTGGAGAACAAAAATCTACAACACCTTTCCACTTCAGGTTCTTGCAGCGAATCGAAAGGTCTTTGAACAGCGCGAACAAAAGCACGACGAGCAGCGATTGCGCGGAGAGCTTGATGTTTGGGAATCGCCCAATGATCAGGCTGCGGAGTAACAAAATAATGCAGTCGAAAGAACATGTACTGAGCCAGGGCCGTTAGCCCTTCATCCAGTTCATGGTCGGCTGCAATTCCTGGCAGCTGCAATTCCAGTTGTTGCGAAAGCTCAAGCTGCTGGCACGTAAGGACCTGATTGAAAATTTGTTCCTCCTGGGCTTTGTTCATCTTCGAAATCGCCAGGTTGGAAACCGCAGGGGTCTGAGGAACTTGAGCAACTTGAGGAACCCGCGGAATTTGCGGTTGAACGCGAAGGGTAGGTGGCTGCATGCCGGCATTGCCAGCGTTGAAAGGCGCCTGTCTGGGAGTGGTTGGCTCTGCGGGCCTCTGATCTCCCCTGACTGGATAAATGGACGGCAGGGCCGTAGGAGCTTGCCACGCTTGGAAACCAAAACGACCGGGTGGCCGCTCCAGAGGTTGCTGCATGAAAGCCTGTGCAAACGGCGGCTGAACAAAAGGTGGCTGCACAGACGGTACCCCGATCGGCGGCAAAAATGTTGGTGGCGCCAGCGGGTCATGTACAAGCTGCCTAGGTGCCCTTGGGGTCCAGTTGCCCGGGGGTGGGTGTGGAACTCTGCTTCTCCTACGCGGTCTTCGTCGCCTAGCTGCGTGTGAACGAGATCGAGATCGGTGACGGCGTCTTGATCTGGATCTGCGTCTGTGGCGCCTGTGTCTGTTAACAGGACCACGAGGGTCAGGGCGCACCGGGCTTACATTGGGCTGGCCACCCAGGTTACGGAGGAACCCTCGCTTGGTTGGTGAGACTGGGCGCTGGGAGTCTGCCTCTGGTTGGCCCAGAAGGGGAGCCCTCATTGGCAAAGAAGTTAAAGACATACATGACGCTGTTCTTTGAAAGGTCACAGCTACGTAAAAACGCAGTCTGGATCACGCAGACATGCTCATTGGCATCCCGTGGCACCACACACACACAAACACAGACACAGACACAGACACAGACACAGACACAGACACAGACACAGACACAGACACAGACACAGACACAGACACACAGACACACAGACACACAGACACACAGACACAGACACAGACACAGACACAGACACAGACACAGACACAGACACACACACACACACACACACACACACACACACACACGCACACGCGCGCGAGCGCGCCCACCCACACACACACACACACACACACACACACACGCACGCACACACACACACACACAAACACACAAACCACACACAAACACACCACACACACACACCCACACATCACACACACACACACACACACACACACCACAACACACACACACACACACACACACACACACAACACACCACACACACACACACACGCGCGGCGGCGCGCGAGCGCGCCCACACACACACACACACACACACACACCGCACACACACACACACCAACACACACACACACACACACACACACGCACACACACACACGCACACACGCACACGCGCACACGCGCACACGCGCACACGCGCACACGCGCGCACACGC